>KK119838.1:134169-163255 GCA_000611955.2 Stegodyphus mimosarum
AAGCATTAAAAATCACACCAATTTCCTCCCCCGCCGAAAAAGGCGAAAAAATAAATTTTTTAGACGACATCTGGATGTTTTTACCCGAGGTCGAATCATTGGAAAGTTGGGGAAAGGCCGCAGTGTGACAAGTGTGGCTGCAGAGTTCGGAATTGTTCACAGCATCGTTTCACGACTTTGGAGACAATTTCAAACTACAGAACAGCTATCCGGGGGTTTAGTAGTGGTGGTCTACGAGGAACCACACCCGCAGATGACCGGTATATTGCCTTACAGGCCACAAGAAACAGGAGGCAGACAGCGGGAGAAGTCGCTAGACACACGAAACAGGCGACTGGACGACTGATATCGCGTTTTACCTTGGCCAGAAGACTGCACGGTGGTAGTCTGTTTGCACGACGCCCTGTACGGTGTGTAACTCTAACGCCTGCCCATCGGAGAAGGCGTTCTCTGTGGTGCCGGGAACACCGGAATTGGAGAGACAATGAATGGGGACGAGTGCTCTTTATAGGTGAGAGCAGATTTAGTCTGAGTTGCGATTCTAGACACATACACATCTGGACAGAGCGGGGAACACGCAATAACCCCTTCAACATCATCAAAAGGGACTGTTTTGGAGGTCGCGGAGTTCTCGTTCGAGCAGACATAATGCTTGGTAGCCGGGCCGACCTTCATATCTCCCAAGGAGGTTCGTCATCTGGGACTGCTATTGTAACGAGGTTCTTCTTCCTTACATGCGTCTTTTCACAAGGGCTTTAGGTCCTCAGTTCCTCTTCATGAACGACAACGATCACCTCATCGCACAGTTACTGTCGAAGAGCTGTTGGAGAGTGAAGATATTGAATACATGGATTGGTCGGCATCTCGTCAAGCATGTACGGAACTTACTAGGGAGACCCGTGGCAGCACGTAACTTATCGCCAGTAACGATTCCGAAACTGCGATTGGTGCTACAAGAGGAACGAGCAGCAGTGTCTCAACAGCTCATTAACAACCACATATCCAGCATGCACAAATGATGTGAAACCTGCCTAGCAGTCAGGGGAGATCATATCCCCTATTAAAGACCGGATGTTTCTTGCTGGACACCCATCACAGGGATGTTTCGGCCTTCAGTCGCATTGCGCTCCATGCTACTTTTTCAATAAAGCTTCTTTTTATCTCTCTGATTTCTCTTTTAGTAAGTGCTGCTTACATTACTCATGTCCTTACGTATTGGGGATCTTACGGTATTAAATGTGTTGATTTGGAAAGCTTTTGTACAAAGTTATATTGAAAAAACCTTCTCGTCCTTAATTTTTGCACACCAGTGTATAATCTAAGTGTTATTTGTAGACTTTTGATTGGATCTTAGGCCTAAAGTATATACCAAAAACGCATAACGACTAAATACTTAGTATGCGCCTCTTTCATTAATGCATATACTAATCCCCATTCATTAATATAGGTGGTTTCTAAATTTCGTGTTTAACAGCATATGTCGTTGAATAGTGTCATATTTGAATTTTTATCACATATATATTGAATAGTGTCATATTTCTCAAACAAAAGCTATAATGGTACAAAATAGGATTAAAAATACTACTGCTTTTTACCACTTTAATGGCTCATTCACGTATGGCACGTATTATTTTGTACCGCAAATGATTTCTTATAATACTATCTTCAAACAAGTAATTGTAATAAACATTAATTAAACTGTATTGCAGCCGAATGGATGAGAAAACTGAGTACGAATAGTTCAATGCTAGTTTTCAAATCCCGGCAAAATGGGCTGCTTGTAGAAATGTTTTCACAGTTTATCTTACAGTGTAATATGAATACAAGCCAATTTGCCTTAGAAAGTTCACAAAAGGATGTTCCTTCCCGCAAACAGGTGCACTAGGTAGCTTTGCCGTAATAAAAGAAATATACGATCTTATCCAAAACGTACAGCGAAATCACAAGTTTACTACTTGTACATTTTTAACAATCAATCAACCATTTTGCACTACGTAGAAATACAAAGTATTCCATTGTTAAATTAATGCATAAATTAGTGAATCATTGTATTTGCTGAACTGATGTAGCACTGTAATTAGTATTAGTGTTATTATAATTTTCATGAATCGTTGATGTTACTGTGTTACGGCATTACGTTTATATCGTAGAGGAGCTCTTCTTAAACTCGAGGTCGAGACCCCAACTGGGATCGCAAAGCGAAATTTTGGGGGTCACGAAAATTTAATTCCGATACATGAATTTAAATTGATTATTATCGCAAGTCTTTCGTTATCTTGACACTCTTCATATACTGTGCTTTCTGCACAGCGCAGCAATAAAATCGTAATACTAGCCGAGTTCAGCTGTAAGTTACATATTTTACAAATTGAAATATATCACTAAGCGCATTATAAATAGTGTCGCATTGTAGTTTCAGCATATGAGTTATTTTCAGAATCAAAATTTTCCGCAAAAGCACGGTATTTAAATGCCCTGCGCCACACAGGCGTGCCGAGAATAAGGTAATAATAACCACTGCGAAGCGTGCACGAATAAAATTTTTCCAATATAGCCAGCTTTATCTGTTTCATCGGAACACGTGTATGCACTGCAAGAACAATACAGGCTATAATTTTACTATTTTACTCGACTAAGGTTGGAATTCATTTGAATAATTGTTATCATAGATGTTATTTTATTTATATTTTAGGATAGAAATATTGTTCGCCCATAAATAAATAACTGAATGTGAGTAACAAAGGCAATGATGCAAAAGGCAATACTATAATAATAATTTCAGAAAGTCTTTTCAAGTAGGACCCAGTAATCAGAGGCATCTGAAATGAAAAAAAGAAAATATGATGATATTCATCACTGAAATTTGGAACATTCCTTTGTCAAACGACACTTTTGCCACTAGAATTTCTGAAATTATTAAAGACCAAATCGAGCAGTGTAAAGAAAGCCCAAAATTTACAGTGCATTTGGACGAAACAACTGGTACAACTTCGTATTTCAAAAATAGCTCATTTATTAATGTATGTCAGATACATTTGTAAAAAACATATTGATATATAATTGTTATTTTGTCGTCTTTTGGAAGAGTATCGTCACGACCGCCCAAACTCTGCACACCCAGATTCCTCGCTTGGAATAGACCAGAAAAATGCCCAAAGAACTGTTGCCCAAAAGAAAAATGCCCAAAGCCCAAAGAACCATTTATACTCCCCATTGTTTTCGAGATAAATATGAAAGAAGCGTCTGACGTCATATTAGATGCAAAGGGGGGGAGGAACTATTGGAAACATTTTTGGGAACATCGGTATTTAATATCCACCGCGTATATCGAAACATGCATGAGCGCTCCATAGGCTAATGTCAAGCTATCGTTTGAACCGCATTTAAAAGCCGTTATCTAAGTAATTAAAATTATAATTTGTGAATATTATCAAACAATACAAATTTTAAAATGACAAATTCTGTATCACACCAAGATTTTAAAAAAATGTAAAGTATTTTAGCTTTTACTGTACTACTAAATATATTTCCCCCTTAGCTTTTCTTTGAAAATATTTACTTTTTAGAATAACATATTTTACCACAGAAAAATAGAAGCAAAGGATAAAATAGTAAAATAGCAACTTTGATCAAAAATCTCTAACCGAAACTTGATCGATGTATCTCGAACAGCAAACTAGATTCAAAAACATTTCGTTAGGCAGATAATTTGCTCGGGATATTTTAAAGAATAGTGACCAATATTGATACAAATATTACTAAATCTTATGAGTTATCTGAGAGATAAAGTTACATCAATATCGATTCCACCACGGATTGATTTTTAAATAAGTTTATTTGAGAAACTTAAGTTTTTATTTTAATATGCTATGATTTAGGTTTATAAAAGTATATACTACTACTTTAAAACTTATTACACTATTCTAGTTCTTTCTTGAAAATATTGGAGTACATTAATATTTACTGATATCAATAAATACAGGTAGCGATTCTTCTTCGGAACAATTAAAATTTTGAAATTTTCGTAACAGTAAAAGAAAATGTAGGAGACACGTTATTAGCAAAAGCACGTTATTAGCAGCAAAATTATAGAGGCTAAAAATAGATATCAATTGTAGTGATGCACATTAAATTTCAGTTCGGTTCATTACTTTTTATAATGTATTTATTCGATATTTTTTACTTCCCTTTTGGACTAAATAATAAGAAACTGATGTTTGCTTATTTAAATATCCATTTGCAACAGCAGTGCATTATGAAAGTTTAGTATAAAATACTAAAATAGAATTGTAAAATATAAATTTTAATCAAAAATCTCAGAATAAATCTCGATTAGTGTATCTCGAACAATAAGCCTGATTTAAAACTTTTCAAATTTCAGTGGATTATGAGGAGAATCCATTAAAATAGTATTATTTTTTAATTTTGTGGGTTCTCCTAAGAACTGTAGAAATTATTACTAAATCTAACGTGTCACTGTGAGATAAAGTAACATCAATATTCTTTTCACCAAGAATTGCATTTAAATAAGTTTATCTGATAAACTTTTATCATCAAAACGTTTCTCGAAATTTCCCAGCAATTTCGAGAACTATAGAATAATTTTTTTAGAAGAGGTGAAAAAATCGAGAAATCTTAAACAATAAACATTTATTTGCTCCCGGAGGATTTCCAAACTTTTTTCGCATTAACTATAACAAATCTGAGAATGATCACAAATCATTGATAGTTCATATTTGTTGAAATTGCTACAGCTTTCAAACATACGGCTTGCAGAATGCAAAAGGTCCACATGTCATAAAAGTATCTACTTCGGGAAGTTGAATCCACTTTAAAAAACATTGTTTAGATAAAACATACTAACTAACATACAAGTTTTGAAGATAACCTGCGAAACATTTTGAAATTCTTACAAAATTATTTTAAATATCTGACGACAAATTTTAAACAATTTTGCAACAAAAGCAATGCAAAAAGAAGGCTGTTTTAAAACCCAGGTATCTGTTAGTTCCTCAACATTCTGTATGTATAATTAAACACTAATTAATCATTTTATATTTAATTCCGAATTCAGATGCTGGCAATTCTTCCTTCAGGTAGATATCCTTGATGTGCTTCGCCCTAACCTTTTAAAACTTCGCAAGCATCATAAATAATATTTGCTAAATTTTAAATTAACTGCAAATCCCTATTCAGTGGCAGTTAACAATACAATAAGAAAAAGGAATGCGCATATGCAAAAGGCATGAAAAGAAAGAAGAATTCTACAAATATTTTGCCTATTAGCAGTTCTCTATAAAGCACATTTAAGGTACTTATATGAAGTCATAACGTATAAGCGCACTTTAACTGTCATTAAAATTAAAAAGAAAATTTTTATATTAAATATAGCACGGGAGAAAAATATATATTATTTATGTAATCAAACCTTGGTAAACTTCAAAATAATACAATCGCAGTGTTCTTATTTGTATATCTTACAAATCCCCCCTCGCAAGCGGGTAAAATTACTTTATAGAACTAAGTTAATATGAATAATAAATAAATTTCAATAAAAAGAACTTACCACAATCGGTACTGTGATCCGACTTTAGAGACCTTTATGCTATTTTCTTCCAGTTAACACAATTAGGTTAATGTAAAAAGCACTTTTAGCTGTGGTTAATTTCGGCTGTGGTAACTGAAAATGATAGAAACTTTAATTGGAATAACGCAGTAATTATAAATAAACGATCTAAAAATATGCTGTTACGGTAATTCAGTTATTTTAATTTAGAACTTCAATTTAACTAGCTTTCAGTTATTTGGGCCCTCAGAAATTTCTTTGGTAAAATATTATTACACTGCTTCTAAAATGGTATTATCTCTTGCTAAGATTAAGTAACGAAATTCACTAAGGAGATACCTACTTTAGACAGACAGGCACATTTTACGTGTATATTTTTTAAGTTATTACAAGGGCACCAACACAAAATTCAAGAAACAGCTTCCGGAAAGCAATAATTCGCTTTCTTCTACTATAATTTCTCACGGCTTAGCTGAATTCACAGCGCCAAAGAAGAGCGGGACTAAATGAAAATTATTTCGCTTTCACTTAGCAGAAAATAAGATACCAGAAAAAAGGGAAAGAAAAAAAATGTCTGGCATTTGCGCGCAAGTAATTGAATGAATGCCGCGACACAGGGGCCAATGAAATGCCTTCGTGCCACAGAGCGTGGCGAAAACTAAAATATCATGCTGAGAGAAAGAACGCAAATCGATAATTTCGCCGCCAAATGTACATTATTTATTGCTCAGTGACGTCCTTGATTAAACTGTGACCGCAAGCTTAGTGAAATGCTTGCAGTAAGTACAGAGATCTGGAAAAACACAATTGAAAAGAAACTCTTTCAAATTTCATTTTTTTTAAGCTACATAGAAAAATTATTTAAAAAGCGAAAGAAAAAGGCTTTTTCTTGTATTTAAGTTATTCAGTCTTTTGAACATGATCTAACATTTTCTAAACCGAAATGTGCAAGAAGAACGATAGATACGTTTTCTAATTCATATATATAGTTTTCGCTTCTATTATTTTCGTCCAGTGCAGATGATATTTTACTTCGCTGCTTTTCCACATTTTGAAGACTAATACACGCTACTGAATTTTTGGTGATGGCAGCGGAATTAATTGAACAACTTGAAAATATACGGCAATGCGGGATCAGTTTTGTAAAACAAATAAATGATTATTTTTTATGACAGTTAATTGATGTATGATATACAGATAAATGCAAGAACTAATGACAGTTAACCCATTTTTAGCCAAACTTTTAGTTTTTTTTCAAAGAACTTTTTGGGGCAATGTATTTTTTATTAGGGTCTAAGAAATCATTGCAACAAGACATTTTTGAATTTCCTTCAATATTTTTTAAAATATTAAGTGTCCTGTGTACAGGACATTGGCTAAATCCCCAACTTTACATTGATCGCTTCTCACAACTCCAACACAATATATTTCTAGTAATATATTTATACATAAGTGCACATATTGCAAAATAAACATTATTTCTCGCATTTTGAATCAAAAACTATCCATTTTAAAGAAAAAACACATTTTATGCACAAATATTTTTAATTTTTTTTCAAAATACAAAACATGTTTTACAAGAAATCTATTTTTTTAAGTTTTGCTGTGATAAGCAATAAAGCATTTTGCGCAAAGTCCAACATCACACTTCTGACAAATTGTCATTGGTTTAGAATTGCATAATTTGCATCTCCTTTGCTTTTTTGTCGTCTTAATTAAATGACCAATATTATCATATCGAATTACTTTTCCTGCATATCCTCCACCTGAAGGGGCAGCTTTAGCCCTTGGTACGGGATTTGACAGCAGCAAAGATATAGTAATTCTAGAAATAGCAAAAATAAATAAATACTTATTTACATGTTTTTTAATGCATAGCTTATAAACATATAATGAAAACTTACCCACGCCGAAATGCTAAAAGGTCGTCATTCCCACATTCAGCAAGCTTGTATGCTTTCCAGGAAGCAACAATCATTGTGTCAATGATGTTAGTAAACAAAGTCCAGTACCACTTTTTACCCTTTATGGAGATGTCATATGCCGACATAAGACCGTCAAATAAATCTACTCCATTTTTGTATTTGTTGTAATTTTTTATACATTTGGGAATAGGTACACTACATACTTTTCCTTTTGATCTCCTAGAAACTTCATCAGTTGAAAGTGTTTGCTCAAAATTGGATATAACAGTAACTGGTTTTGTGTCATTCCAGCGAACGATAGAGATGCAATTTTTACTGTCAAAAGCACGCATCATAAATCCGCGAGGTTTTTTTGAGCATTCCGAAGTAGTTATTAAAGGGCATTGTGCTACTCGCCCTACTCGCACAGTTCCTGTTGCAAAATACCCCATTTCCTTCAAGACAACAAAAAGTGTGTGCGAACTAAAAAAGTTGTCCATGTAAACAGTATGTTCAGTAGGATTATTTACAACATCTAACAAAGAGGTGACTACTCTGTGCGACAAAGGAATATCTTGTGCTTCGTTTCTTCCCTGATAGGGAATTATTTTCAGAGGGTAACCATCAAAAGTGCAGATCATCCAAAGTTTGTATCCAAACTTTACAGGTTTGCCTTTCATATACATTTTTAAGGAATTTCTGCCGAAATATTTCACCATTCTCTCATCAATTGTCAATTGTTGTGCCATGACGCCAAATTGATTTAAAGAATTATTTAAAATGTCGTACAGTGGGCGAACTTTAAAATACTTGTCATTTTTCTCGATGTGTGAATTATCGCTAAAATGTATATATTTTTTTATTTCGTGATATCTATTCCTTGACATGCTGTTTGACACAATTGAAGTAGAGCAATCAGGGCTTTTTTCCCAATACATGTTTTCTCTGGGTAGTTTATGATACCCAGAAAAAATAAGAATTCCCAGAAATGTTCTAATATCATGCTGTGTAAGGAGAAACCCATGCTCATTTTTCTGAGAAGCATAAATTAGAGACTGTTTATGTATATGTTCAATGATTGGATTAGCATATAAATTAAAAATCTCAATCGGACTCAATCCGCATAATTTTTCCCGCATTTGTTGAACTCGTGTTCGTTGAATTTTTTCTCTTTCTTTTTCTTGATCTTTAGTGTCTGGTAAAGGGTCCAATCGAGTACTTTCTCTAATTTTCCATTTTGGATCGGGAACTTTTGTTGGAAATTTACAATTAGAATACATTGAATTATGAGTAGATATCTCAGTCTGTTGATTCTCTGATACTGTAGTTTCAGATGAATCCAGTGCACATGAGATATTTTCATTCGCTCCTTGTACAGGAATTTCGATTGTCCCTGCGACATCATGTAAATCTCGAGTTATTTCTAAATCATCATTACGTGCTTCATTTACAAGTATATCATCATCAATATTTTCATTGTCACTGTTCTCGTCAGGATCTGGTGGAATAATATTAAATTCAAAAGAATCCTGCTCATCAAATTCTTCATCAGGTAGGGTGTTCAGAAACTCAACAGCTTCTTCAACCGTTTTAAAGTAAGTTTTCCTTGACATTCTAGAACAAAATTGCAAGAAAAATATCTCATTCACTATGATAAACAACTTATCATCGAACAAAAATAAACAAAATTTCATAACACGAAATAAAAGTTTAGAACTTTTGAAGACCGCTTTAAAAAATACATTGATATATTGATTTTTACATAAAAATTTAAAAAAAAGGAAATAAAAACCACAAATATTATGCAAAACTATAAAATGAAAGTTAAAAAAATGTATCTCGTAAAAAGAAACAAAGAAATGCAAGCATTTATTAAGTTTTCAAGACATTGGAAATGTAATTTCACTGAAATTGTGTAGCATCATTTGCCGCGCCATTTAACCAGACATATAGCCAAAGATATGTATACAGGACGCGGCCTTTCTAAGCAGCTACAATAATAGGAAACAATATATTTGTTCAAATAAATACATAGAATTAATCTTTGAACTCTACTAAATAAATATTTTTAAAAGAAATTACATTATTTAGCAAAAATTACTTCAAATAAATTCAAAATGTTACATACCTGTTAAATTCGGCGTTCTCAGAAGACTGCCTTCAATAAAACAAATTCTCCAGACAGAACACGTGACTTTATGGCACCAAGTTCATAACGGTATACTCAGATAGGTCTTGGCATGCTGCCAGTTTGTTTGTTTTTCAAAATAACTGCGAGAAGACTTTTATAACGGTCAATACTTTTGATACTAATTGTGTCCTGTGTACAGGACAATGGCTAAAAATGGGTTAATGTATAATACAAAGATGAAAGCAAGAACTCATGACAGTTAATGAATGCTACACAAATGACTGCAAACAATCAATTTGAAATCTTATTACATAAAAGTACGTAGTTCAGGGTGGTTAAAGTGATCCTGCTCAGACCTATGTTGAGTCTGTTCGGGTTTATGCATTTCTTTGAAATTATGTATACACATTATATGGCTCATAACGAAAAGAAAATTGTAATAAAAATAATTCGAATTGTGAAAGTAAGATGGTGCTTTTCATGCAGCGTAGAAAAAGATATTAAGAAAATTAGGAACTCTTAAAAATGACAGAAGTCAATGGCGTATTATCATTCTTCTTCATATCTTTGGAGAATAAGAATTTTATGCGTAACGCTGTTTTATCAGAACTGCTGTAATAATTAAACTGCACTTCGACGATATCGAAGTTTGAAAGCATTGCGTAAAGGGCTTATGTCGAAGAATAGTTTGAGAAGAAAAGGATTGCTAAATTTGAAGAGATTGGGCAGTTCTGCACAGAAAATACGCTGATCAGTCAGCAATTTTCCCAAAACGTAAGCCCTAATCAAAAGATCAATCTTGCTTTCCTCACAAAATGAGTCTGTTAAATGTATTTTATTTCAAGTCCTTTAAAATTCTACAATCATTAATTTTTGGGATAAATTCGCATATCTTTTTCTTCGAAAGAACTTCAAGACTGCAAATATATGACTTTTTTAAATCACTGACTTCGATAAAAAAATATTTTATACTCCTTCGATTTTGTTTCATCTTCACCAAACAACGCGTATATTGCAGTTTCATTTCTAAGTGGAGGAACATTCAATAATGTCATAATTCTTTCCCTTGCATAACTACATTGGCTAGCCGAATTATGCACAGCGCGAACCTTCCGTTCTTGACCCTGAAACCGAATGACTGTACTAAGGGTTTGTAAGTAAACAATTTCGCTTCTATGGCAATTAGAAAGGGAATTATCAGGTTTACATACATTCTTTTTTCCTAGTTTAGCTCACATAATATAAAATTGGCAATTATTACACTGAGAACAAACAGTTCAACTGATTATTACGAAATCTGCGTAAATGGCCTGTCTTTATATGCACCTTAATAACTGTTTTTTACCAGTTAAATTCATTTCTTTTAATTTGAAACATCCTTCCCTGGGATTTATCACAAAAAATACAATGAAATCTCTTACCTGTATCATTATCAAGGTTTACCACAGCCAAAGCTGTCGCAAGCTCACCTTCCTTTCATTTTTCAGGAACAGAGCTCTTCTTTTTAAAGTTAAAATGAGAACCAAACCCAGTTCTTGCTAGAGACACTTCGCCTTAGACTTCATGGCGAAGAAAATTCATCAGTTCCTCATACAAAACTTCTAAATCTGCCTTGGCTCTTCCAGTCACGGCGTTCTTCATAACATACTTAATAAATGACGAACATAAATCTAGATAAGCAAATTATCTCTTCCAATTCGTTCTTTGAACTATTTGATGGCTTTTGGGTAACTTTCTGCTGTTGCCGGAAAACTCTGAATAAGACACTCAGCTTTCGATTTTGACTTTACCGACTGTACTAGATATTGTATCTTATCTTCATCAGGTAAGGTCTTGTTTTCATGAATCTTCTGAAATAAGCTCCAGAAGGACAAATAGTGTTTTGGCTCACCGGAAAATTTCTTAAGCTCAATTGTCGGTAATTTAAATTTTCTTTCTGCATTTCTAGCTATAGAAGCTTCTTGCATTCGCTTTTCCAATTTAACTCAAATTTCTACGTGCGTCCCTATATGTTTCTGCTTCTTCGAAGTCATCGATGTATAATTTCGTACCATCTTCCATCTTCAATAAACTATCAGCAATTAATGACTGACAAACTTAACGTTTCTGGAACTTAATAAGTTGCAGCTTTAAAATGGAAACTCCATTTACATCTATAACTTCTTTAACCAGCTCATTTTCAATTTTCTTCAGATTAAGAGTGAGTAACGTACTCAGGCCCTTCTGTTGTGCTTTAAGCGCAGTCAAATCCATCTCCGAGGAATAATTCAAACTTCAAAGCTATAGATTCGAAACACCCACCAAGAATCTAGAAATAAAATCTAGAATGAATAAAATCTAGATTAAATAATACAGAAGGCGATGCCGAACTACACATCACTGGGCTATAGTCCGATTTAAAGCACACTTGAATAGCTCGTAAATACGGAGCACAAAACAAAATAAAGAAATATTTTGTTAAAGTTCGATTAATGCGCCAACGCTTTCAGAAGATTCAATGATTAAAGCGCTTCTTCCTCAGACATAAAAACACATAGTAAATCTACTTGTGGATTTTCAAAATTCAGTTTCAAATTTTATTCGAAGCAACCGGAGACGCATTTACGGATTTAAATCTCAAAATGATATTTTCTTTAACTTTATTTTGTTATTTCCGTTCCACCGAGGGTACCATGTTCCTATGTTGAGAAAGAAAAACTAGAATAACTTCTTGGGTTCGCATCTACCTGATGCATGGTGTTGCAAACTCCTGAGAGACAGGAGTCCTCCAAAAATATGAAACACTTCATTGAAGCACATAAAACACCCAAAGACAAACGCAACATCAAAACGTTCCTTATGTTTCTTTGCTCCTACTGAACTGAAGACTAACTTTCATACACATTGTAGAAGCTGATGCCACGACGCCACGGCTTGTGTTTACTTCAGTTCGCAACAACACTCTTCTTCTGACTTTGTCTGTTTACAGTTTAAGAGAATCTTTCTAGAGATCATGAGTTTATCCTGCCAAAGAAAGTGAGACTCTATAACCTTTTTGGGCACCCTATATAAACCTTTTCAAACATAACTGCGATATATATGAAAGAACAAAGACGCAGCAGCTAATTCTGAAGTGAACACTAAGCATGCCTCATAAAACCCGTATGATTTCCTGGCTTCCTATCACAAAAATAATTTCAACACAATTATATAATTTTGAACTATGTGTGTATATGGGTGTGTAGCTGCTGTATTTTTAAATCTGTCACGTTAACACAAACAAAACTAACAATAAAGATACAGAATAGTAATTCAGAACCCGTACGTTTACAATCGGTTTGAGACAAAGCGATGCTTTGGCTTGCCTCCCTTTTAAATGAGCTCTTCAAAAAAATCATGAGTGATAAAATTTTAAAAAATCAAACAATATAATTAAAAAATCAAAAATATCTGGTTGTAATGAAATTTTTCCGCAAAAAAACTTTTCTTAATAAAGAAAAAAACCTAAAAGCAATACATTTAGTGAAGGGTAGTAATCACCATCCAAATCTATGATTATCTGCCAACGTTTTGGTAGTTCTTCAAAGCCTCCGGTCCAGAAACTTGGTAGCCGCGAATCCAAAAACACATCATCCTCATTTCGGACATCATGTGCAGAATGGAAGATAACATCAACAAGATGTCTATTCGAGTCCGTAACAGAGTCCAGCCGGTGAATGCAAGCACATGTGGTCTTGCAATTTCTTGATGGAACATTACTTTTTTGCGCCGGAACTCAGTTCGACGTTTTCCCTTAATAGCAGCATCATCACGGACTAACGTATCGCTGTACACCTTACTGTCGAGAGACTCTTTGCGGCAGATACAAAGCATGATCTTTTAGTTAGTCAAATTGCGCTTTGCGATTCTGCCGATGGGCTCACCGGACGCAGGCCAGCCCGTTTGTTGGCCTGTGTTGTTGAAGTAAATCCACTTTTCATCACAGCTCACGATGCGATGCAGAATTTTGTCCTTGCGTTCATATTCGAGAAGATTAGTGCAGGCCCTACGACTTCTGTCCTTATCTGCTTGAGTCAGCTCATGTGGCATCCAGAGATTGAAATTGTACATCAAGTTTATGCGATGCATAGCGCGACTAATGGGCATGGCACTAACGTCTAACTCCTTAGCAAGTTCTCGAGTGGTGATCTTCTTCCACAAGTTCTCGCAGGCAGGCCTCATCAACATCAGTAGGCCGGAAAAGCGCTCTGCTTCTTGAATGTTATAGTCCTTGTTCTTGAACTTTCGGTACTTTCACAGTGCCATATGATACACCTAAAGCTGTACACATGATTTGGTGACATTATGTACCTGTCGTTTGGCTACAGAACTGGAATTAAATGATGGCTCTAGTCTGGTAGCGTGATAGTTCCATTTCAGACACGTTATACTTAATGATAACGATATTTTTAAAACATTTCACAACAGAGTGTTGTAAAGCAAGTCCCTTTTTTCCAGGCCAAAAACCGTTTGACAAATGATACTTGAACATGCCAACGCAAACTATTTGCGATGGCAAGAAACTTTCGTTAAAACCCGATAAATACTACTAAGAGAGGTTATGTTTAACAAATCAGTTGAAGTTTTTGCATTTGAAGACGATGCTGACTTCTTTGCTAGAACTCCTGAAGCGCTCAAACGGGCATTTCTCTCACTGGAGACTGAAACAGATAAAATGCAACATCAGCCATACAAAAACTAATTATATGCCATGCACTAACTCATAATTAATAATTTTTTCACAGAAACCGATAAATATAAATTTTAAGCCATTCATATTTGACATATCTTGGCGCTGTAATTAATACAGACAAAAAATATCTCTCCTGAAACTTGTAACAGAGTAATACTTGCTAAATAATGCTTCTTCGGATTAAAGAAGTATCTGAAATCGAACTTTACCAAAAGAACAACTAAACTGACAATTTACAAAGGTTTCATTAGACCTGTTTTGACATATGGAGATAGAACCTAGATATTGACTGAAAAGAATAAATATTCGCAGTCTTCGAGAGAAAGATTGTGAGAAGTATTGTTGGAGCTATTCGAATAGATGGCACCTGAAGAAGAAAAACCTATGCAGATATCTACAGGGCGCACAGGTATCCAGATATCATAAATGTTGTCAAAATTCACAGATTAAAATGAGCTGGTGCCCGAAAATAGAACTAGGAAAATATGTTTACGTGCAAGCTAATAGGCATTCGAAAGAGAGGAAGACCGAAGCTCAGATGACTAGACTGTTTGGAGAGAGACTTGTCATACTTAAAGGTTAACTGGATAGCTAAGGCCAAGAATAGAACAGCCTTCAATGAAGTTCTAAAGAATGCCAAGGTCCGTCATGGGCTGTTGACTAACTGAAGAAGTCTAATTGTTGTATTTATGCTTGTGATCAAGAAAAAGGCCGTTCATAGGTAATGTAACTCATATTTCTTTTATCCAATTGATGGAAAAAATCAAGCCTGGATTTTCGCGGTCTGAAAGGACAGTTTTCAAAATGCTTTATTACCTGGGCATTCGTGTCACATAAGTAATATTCTTCGATCAGTGACACTTTCAAGGGAAAGAAGGCACACAAGGTGGTCAAGCTTCACACTGATCAAACATGTCATCACGCGAAGTAATCTTACTAGAATATTCCGTTTGTGGTAATAAGACTAATGACACCTGCACGTACCGTAACTAGAGTAGTAATTCAAAGCAGCCAATTTATAGACTCTCGATAGGTGATGTCCTACATGCTCCGAAACATATCCGAAGAGCCTGATGTTAAACAAGATCTAGATTAAATAACCCAGAAAGCGATGCCGAACTACACATCACTGAGCTATAGTCCGATTTAAAGCAGACTTTAATGGCTTGTAAATACGGAGCACAAAGCAAAATAAGGAGGTGTGCGCCAACACTTTCAAAAGATTCAATGATTTAAGCCCTTCTTCCTCAGATATATAAAAAAGGAAAAAGAAAAATACATAGTAATACTACATGTGGATTTTCAAAATCCGATTTAAAATATTATTCGAAGCAACCGAAAACGCATTTACGGATTTAATTCTCAAAATGTTATTATCTTTAAATCTATCTTATTATGCAAATGAAGTAGATAATTTACTAAATTAATTGTTAAATTGGCATAAGTTTTCTTTTTATTGAATCTAACCAGTCTCAATATTTAGAATCTTTCTCTTATAATGACTTATATATATACAGCAGTCAGAATATATACAGCAAATATATACAGCAGTCAGAATATATACAGCAAATATATACAGCAGTCAGAATATATACAACAAATATATACAGCAGTCAGAATATGAAGTGATTGCTATAATAATATATGTGCAGATACAATAATGTCAATCAAAAACTTATAAATTTAATTATCACAATTAAATGTACTTTTACGATTTCACGGAAACACAATTAATAATGAAACTCAAGATATTCGAGTGAATTAAAGGAAGCTAAGCAAGCATTCTGAAATGTTCAAAACTAAAATGCATATTAAAAATATTATAATTTTCACATATATCGTTAATATTTTTGCTGGGTTTAGGTATTTTGTTATCTACATAAAAGGGAGATCTTATGTTCAGATTTATTTTGAAACGAAAAATGTCTGGAAGTTTTTTGGTAAACAAACACAAGTAATTAAATATTTAAACATCTACCAACAGAATAAAAATTCACTTAACCTGAAGAAGTATATGTTATACCCGTATTACTTTATTTCAATAGATGCTCAACATTCGTCTCTTCTACGATAGAAATATTTTGTAAGCTCCAATACAAGGCAGATTTTTGCTTAGTTTTATATTTATATGCTGATGGAATTAACATTCAAATATTAAATTCTACTAAAAATATCTCTTAAAACTTGCCACTGATTTCATTTGGTAGCGTACAATTGTAATGGAAGCGCCATCTAGGAGACCAAATTCGAATTATACATTACTTTACAACTCCCGTTAACGATTATCTGTTAAGAACAAACTTGATTTTAAACAAACTGAAAAATTGATAAAACATTTCATTCTGAGAAAAAGCTATTAGAAACTTTTGCACTCATTTAATAAGGGAAGAAATTTTTCAGAACGTAGCTCCATAATTGCGAATTATCTATCCTTTTAATCGCCTGCCACAAATATATACTACAAAGCCACAACTTCTATTTTGTGAAGATATGAAATTCATTTAGAGAAAACAATAATACCACTTTTTTGGGTGAGGAACATGATCTTAATTTCATACTTTTTTCTAAATAATACATTTTTACATGACATTTTTTTTCCTTCTTAATCTAAGAGAAATAATATTTAACATGTAACAAAAATATAAAACCCACAAAAGAAAATGTTTCTTAGTTCCGGCAAATGCTTATAGCTTATTTACACAAAACATATATTTTTTACTTTTATATACATGTAGTATGTTTATGCTAAAACTGACTTATTAGCTTTATTGACTTAAATACTGATCTGATATACGCTTTTCCAATTACATAGCTTTTCAAAATAAGATGAAAACAATCAACTTGTGAGAGAGTTTTGATAAAATAAATTTGTCTATAGCTCCCGTAGAGAACATATTCCAATCAACAAAATATTATACAATAATCCATTCAGAAATTTCATCCATTAATATTCGAACATTGCAACTGTTATTGCTTAATCGATTAAGACAAATCACACGAGGACTATCTGCTTAAACGGAGTGATTATCTACATGGCAGAAACGGATTATCTATTTCAGGGCCTTAGATATTTTTTCCTGTTGGGCCCCTACACCCAGGGTCATACGTAATTCTGATGAGAACTTTCTAACAAAATAATAAGTGATAGGTATATAATAATAATTAACAAAAACAGTCAGTTTTTCAAAAATCTTTAATACAGTTTCCATTGTTAGTATTATTATTAACAGGCGTTTGATTATGTATCAATACAATCAATAGAATTGGAACTTTTTGTTTGTATGCCATAAATTAAGAAAGCAAAATCTATTCTGTTAAACGTCAAAAACCTTAGTTTTGGAAAAAAAAAAAAAAGGTAATGAAATTAATTCAAAAAATCCTTTTTTCTGACTTTCAATTCTGAAAATTTATCAATTATTTCTTCGTAACTCATTTTATTCTACGCATTTTGTTTTAAAGATAGTACAGCTATAGAAGTTATTTTTGTTTGACTTACTAAGTTTTGTAAATACGTTTTTACGCGTTTTAACACCGAAAACGATCTTTAACCAAATACATTCGATACAGGCAAAGTTAAAAATAGACGTAATAATGATTTTCATATTTGGAAATGTTGACACAGTTTTTGTAGTTGTGGGGTTTTCCTATTTAAATCTAAAAGTTCTAACTTAGAACCCCACGAACACTGACAAGCGAATAATCGCTTAAGTGTGTGAACAGAACACGTAAGACTTAAGAAGGGTTTAAAACCCTGTACTTGTCAGCATATTTACAATCAGTTCCGACTTGGAACTTTACACAAAGCCGCCACTCGGGCTTGAACTTAAAATAATAATAATTTAAACTAAAACTAGCTTAACTAAGCTATTAACGGGTATAGCCGAAGCTGTCAGAATCTAACTAGTTGGTCCCCCCAAGATTAATTAAATCGGCGAAGCCAAGCAAGGGCCTAAGGTATGGCCGAGCGTAATAACAGCTAAGAGAGACGTAGCCAGAAGGCAAACGCGCGCTAGTCAGGGAATCAGACTCTTTCTCTTGAAGTCGGTTCAGTCACGACTTAAATAGTACTCTTTCTCATTTGCATTACCTACGTTTCTGAATTTACATTCTGGCAGGAAATTGTAAGTTGAAATTAGAATAAGATAGGAAAGATACAAAACTTAAAATAACTGTTAATTAACTTAGGATAAACCTTACACAGTCTTTATAAATCGTAGCAAGTCAAATGACAACGTTAAATTTTGGCTTTTAAAAAGTAATAGAAATTGTAACAGTTCCTCATCCAATTCTTTTATATCAGTGTATTCATTGTACCATTTGTATAGTAATGTAATTTTCAGATTCAATTGATACACTGTCATTTGAGTTTGTATGAAATATTTTTAAAATCTCATTAATGTCTTCAGTAGTTTTAGTTCAAAAGATATTTTGTCACATATTATATAAAAGCAATTTCGTTTAAAGGCTTCTTGACCTTTATTATATGAAATTTTGTCGTCCTCATCATGATGCAGAGCGTAAATTCCGGTACTTCTCAATTTTTGGGACAAATCATAATTTTAGCCGGAGCGCACCAGAGCCCAGAAAGGCTCTGGCACTTCTTTTATTAAGTGAAGACAATTTCAGCAAATAAATCTTATTTAAATAATAAATATGCATTAAAAACCGATTCTAACTTCCGAATTCTGGCCAGTCTTTTCCTCGGACGCAAATCTTGGGCAGAGGTTGAGACAAAGCTCCCACTCACATAACGCTTATTCTCCAGGAAGTGCAATGAATTGGAAAGAGCGGGTTAATTTTTCATTCCCTGAAAGAACTAAAAATTACCACCCTGATTGTGCACGTGCCATGCTAGTGTCTTCCTACTGCAGAGCTCCGATGAACTTTTTGAAAGATGGAACCAAACGCTGGGAACCATTGCCGTCACTTGTGTAGAGGAGCCTTAAAGTTTATTCTCACGTTGTTATCAGATCGTATTCAGGGGAAATTTCTGTTTGACGGACAGAATTAAATCGTCAGGGCATCGCAATCAGAAAGTCTTGAATTTTTCCCTCTTTATTTTTAAAGCTAAACTTTTTCGTCAAAATTTCCTTCCATATCCTCAAACTATGTGTAGTATTTTCACTATTCTCCTTTCTGACTCTATAATCGTTTTAACTTTTTCCTTTAGTGTGCTACGAAAATAAAAATGGTTTCTCTACCTATCATCTCTTGAAATAGTAGTATATTATGCGTATAATCGGGGTTTAAACTCAGACAGAGATCGGCTGAACTGTTTTTTAGTTTCTGAGGAGAATTGTACTTCCAACTAGAAAACCAAATATTTATCTTTTATTTAAATATTTATAATTGATTTAATAATTTACTAAAAGTTTCTATTTATCTCTTTGCAATGCTAAATATAACAAAAAATTTAAATAATTATATAATTAAATATTTTAAAATATTTAATTATGTAATTATTTTAATTTTTTGTTTAAAGGAGCGTTGTCCTTGAAGGACTATTGTTTTCGTTTCGCGATTTTGCGTCGAATCACTCTGAATGTCCGTTTCACTTTTCAAATTGTTGCCACCAAATATTATCGCCCTGTATTATAATTGAAGAAAATAAATAATCTAAATGAATCTGCATAAATGCACGTATGTTTCTCTCATTGTGATAAAACAACGGTACCTAGAGCCATCCAATTCTGAATGACGTAATCCTACTGTGAATATGGGCATCTGGAAGCCCAAATTTGAAATTCGGAATTTGTTTTACAATCGATTTCATATTTTGTGAAACTGTAACGAATTTTTGATTAACAAACTCAAGGATTTCAAAGCGAGCAATGGAAATGTTG
Source organism: Stegodyphus mimosarum (assembly GCA_000611955.2). NCBI lineage: Eukaryota > Metazoa > Arthropoda > Arachnida > Araneae > Eresidae > Stegodyphus > Stegodyphus mimosarum. The sequence goes on from KK119838.1 coordinate 154,325, forward strand.
TACAGAAAAAACATTTTTATCTCCAGCGCGTGAGACTGTGTATCGGAAATTCTACACATATGCTCAATTTAAAATTATTTTGCGATATTGCTCTTGAACTTAAAAGGTATTTCTCCCACATTATTCACATGCCATCGTGGTGTAGTGGTCAGCACGCTCGAACCGTAGCTGAGAGGTCCGTGGTTCGATTCCCGGTGAGGGCATTGCTCATTTTTCATATCTCTGGCTTCCAAATACCTAATGTATCTACAAACTGAATTTTATGGTTTAAGTGCGAAGAACATGATATTTAATAAATAAAGGTAATACACAAAATGTTAAAAAAAAAAAAAGTCTTTGGACGTAATTTAGAATCTGCAACCTTTCAGATTTTCTTTTTTATTAGTTATTTTATTTGTTTACTTTTTTCCTTCTTTCCTGACAGTCTTCCGTAGGGCTCCGGCACTTTTAGTGTTATAAATTAAGCCCTGTCACGATTAACTATATCAAAAAATTCTTTCCGTTTTCACTACCTTTTATTGGTATCGGAATAAGTTATGCCTTCGCTTCTATTTTCGGAAATAAATTTCTTAATCTATTAACGTAATGAAATAAATTGTCAAACATACTTACCACAAACGAGATTGGCATAGCAGGGTCTTGTAAGGATATACTGCTTCTATTTATCCTGGAAAGAATTTTATCCCAAATAACTGTTAATAAAATTAATTCTAAATTGTTAAATTTGTTTGCTATTCTCGGGATTCTAGTTTTACCTAACATTTCGGAGATTCATCTAGAGATATAGCAACTCGAGCATTTTTTATTTCGTTGAACCCAGAACGAATTGTTTTAACTGCATTAGCACTGCAAGACCACCTATTTTACATAATTTTTTGCTGTACAATGTTTATTATCTGCTGCGAAACTTTTTTCTAAAGTATTCCACCTGTGAGTACACAAAAAAAATGTATAAATGTTTTCCAATAAATTAAGATATGTTATTGCTTCCAAACATGATTACATGATTCACTAGCACTGCAGTGCTATCATACACTGGTGTGCAAAAATTAGGGACGAAGTCGAAAAATTAGCATATCAGCTGAACGAAGAGGCAGAGCGGACAGAAAGACCAATCAGGAGATTAAGTAAGGTGATGTACGGTAGCACATGCGCAGATATGCAGGTAGACGTAATGGGGGAGTGCCTGAGTAGTATAAAGCATGTTGTGGGTGTAAGATCAGTATTTCTGGCAAAAAGATTGCACGCCGTATAGCACTTAAAATCACACCGAGTTGCTGCCTCAGCGAGAAATGGCGAATAATCAATCTGTTAGACGACATCTGGATGCTTTTACCCGAGATCGAATCATTGGGAAGTTGGAGGAAGACCACAGTGTGACAAGTGTGGCTGCAGAGTTCGGAATTGCTCACAGCATCGTTTCACGACTTTGGAGACAATTTCAAACTACAGGAACAGCTATCCGGGGGTTTAGTAGTGGTCGTCCACGAGGAACCACACCCGCAGATGGCCGGTATATTGCCTTACAGGCCAGAAGAAACAGGCGGCAGACAGCGGGAGAAATCGCTAGACACACGACACAGGCGACTGGACGACCGATATCGCGTTTTACCGTGGCCAGAAGACTGCACGGTGGTGGTCTGTTTGCACGACGCCCTGTACGGTGTGTACCTCTAACGCCTGCCCATCGGAGAAGGCGTTCTCTGTGGTGCCGGAAACACCGGAATTGGAGAGACAATGAATGGGGACGAGTACTCTTTACAGATGAGAGCAGATTTAGTCTGAGTTGCGATTCTAGACACATACACATCTGGACAGAGCGGGGAACACGCAATAACCCGTTCGACATCATCAAAAGGGACTGTTTTGGATATCGCGGAGTTCTCGTTCGAGCAGACATAATGCTTGGTAGCCGGGCCGACCTTCATATCCCCCAAGGAGGTTCGTCATCTGGGACTGCTATTGTAACGAGGTTCTTCTTCCTTACATGCGTCTTTTCACAAGGGCTATGGGTCATCAGTTCCTCTTCATGGACGACAACGCTCCACCTCATCGCACAGTTACTGTCGAAGAGCTGTTGGAGAGTGAAGATATTGAACACATGGACTGGTCGGCAAGGTCTCTGGATCTAAATCCCGTCAAGCATGTACGGAACTTACTAGGGAGACCCGTGGCAGCACGTAACTTATCGCCTGTAACGATTCCGAAACTGCGATTGGTGCTACAAGAGAAACGAGCAGCAGTGTCTCAACAGCTCATTAACAACCACATATCCAGCATGCACAAATGATGTGAAACCTGCCTAGCAGTCAGGGGAGATCATATCCCCTATTAAAGACCGGATGTTTCTTGCTGGACACTCATCATAGGGATGTTTGGGCCTTCAGTCGCATTGCGCTCCATGCTACTTTTTCAATAAAGCTTCTTTTTATCTCTCTGATTTCTCTTTTAGTAAGTGTTGCTTACATTACTCATGTCCTTACGTATTGGGGATCTTACGGTATTAAATGTGTTGATTTGGAAAACTTTTGTACAAAGTTATATTGAAAAAACCGTCTCGTCCTTAATTTTTGCGCACCAGTGCATTTAAGGAATGTGAAACACAAGGAATGAAATGGGCTGTTTCACTACCTTTTTAACGCGGTTTTGGAGCCTATTGTATTTGCCAGCCATATCTGCCACATTGTCGTAGCTTTGTCTTCTGCAGTTGCAAATATCCAGACTTAATATTTCAAGGTTCCTTAAAACTTCATTTTCTAATGATTGTCCTGTGTGCGAATAAATTCGTAAAAATCCAAAATATCTCTCTATTTGAATTCCATCTTCTGATACATAACGCAATATAAAAGTTAACTGTCTAAGTGTGTTATATCAAATTCAGAGGAGAATCAATTATAATTGAAAACAAAGGTAGAATCAATTATAATTGAAAAATATTTGACCACTTTAACTTCTGACACGAATGCATCTAACATTTTTTTGTTCAACATTTCAATACATTCATCGCAAATAGTTGACGAGAGATAACTCGTGTTGCCTCTTCCAGCTAACCCGAATTTTTTAACATGCGCAGCTAAAAACTCATCAAATTCTGCCAAATATTTTAGAGCTCCTATGTAATTTCTACTGTGGGAACAGAAAAGAGGTCATTACAGCCACGAAATGCAAGAGAATTTTTAGCCCAAAACTTTATTGCTGCTACTACCCGTAAGCAGTACTTTTCTCCAATATTTTCTTCTTCTAAATACTGTTTTTCAACAATAGTGTCTATATGTCCCTCAACTAAATTTTTTGCTGTTAAAATTTTAATAGAATGTCTATTGATCAGTAGAATTTTCGTGTTCTTGCACTCTTACATTTGTGTTTTTCCAGCCCCGAATATCCGTTTGTAAAAGTTGTTCGGTTGATCGAAACTGTCTTGCAAACATAGCAGTAAATTGCTTTATTTTTGGGCTGTGCACTAACCATTCTCGTTCAACTTTTTCACCATTTATTTTATTTTCTAATAAAAATATTTTTCCTTAATGACCGAGTTAGATTTTCCACCTTCTGTGACTACATTTTTAGCGGTATGTATAAATGAAATATTTGATGGTAGTTTATTTTTAAGCAAATAATGTTGCATCTGTTGTTAAATTTAGAGGCCACAAAGAAATGTACAAATTTTCCAAAACTAAAGCATCATTAACGGTGTTAGGTATATATTCCATACTCTGAATTTCTTCTTCATCACTTGCATTTTAGTTTTTCTCCGCGATATCTGGTATGCCTTCTATGTTTTTCATTTCTGTTACTTCAATTCTAGTTTCATTGCACTCCCTGGTTTCCAGAATATTCAGTAACTTCTATTTCTATAATCTTTGTTTCAGACCGAACTTCCACATCAGCAATAAATCTGTTTTGTATTAACACCGTATTTAAACAGAACTTAAACAGAGCTCTTTTTTTGTTTGTTTCTTCTTACGCTTTCTTTTTCGCCACCGGAAGCGCGATGATAATTCATTTTATATAAAATATTTATACAATTTGTTATATATAAAGCTACTTCAACCCTTCAACTAACTAATCACTTCCAAAATTTAATATTTAGAACCAAACATCGTCGCTCTACTATTGCCTGTTTAATGTTTTTACTAGATCTCTGGACACTATGCAATACGCACCCAATATCACGTGTCACGCTCCACCTACAGATCAGCTAGTCAGCGTCCCTGACTCAGCGATGTTGTTCATGTACAGTGGACCGTATAAAAAGGAAACCTGTAGATTTAGATTAAATTTAAATCGAGTATATAGATAGACTTTATTTATTTTATGAAATAAAAGGAACTTTTATTTTTACATTTTTTTCAAAGTGGACGGTTTGGCCGGGCTCCCCAAAAACCGGATCCTAGACACATTTGTCTTATTTGTCTACGCTATTGTCCGGCCTTGCTACATGGACAACTTTCAAAGAGATACTGGCTTACGTAGCATGCGGGCAAAACTAAAACAGCGGCATACAACTAACCTCTTCGCCAGCAGCCAAACTTTTGTCAAGTTAGCAATGTTTAGTCATTTGGTCACAGCTGAAACTTTCATGGAATAGGAAATTACCTTCAAGATGTTTGTAATAATTCTTATGTGCTTTGTTGGTAAAGAATTAACCGAAGATTTGAGAATTTTGCATAAGAAAATAATTACAAGCAAATATTATTGAAATTTATTACAAGCAAATATTCATTTAAAAGCCGAATTTCTTGAACTCGAAATTTTCGATAAGTTGACCTTTTTTCGCATCGCTATGAAATTACATTTAATCTAATTTTCTTAATTTCTTAAATTTAATAAGTCAAAATTACACAGTATCCCCATTCTTTGAAGGTTTCCTTAATATCCTTTGTGAATAATCTTTTCTCCCTTAATATCCTTTGTAAAATTTTGAAGTATGAAATAATTACGTGTTCTTACGTGACCTTTTGGGTTATCTAGGAGAAATTGCTTGCTTTCTTATGATAACTCAAAAGTGTACTTAAAAAACATTTTTTAAATATGAAAGCTTTCAGATTTGTATTACAACCAAAGGGGCGTTTTTTCCATTTACACACACGAACACGTTTCAAGAGCATTTGGTCTAACGCCTCTTTGAGGTAAGAATATTTAAAAACAGCATATGTTTACAATTACAGGTAGACAATCTCGCGCGCGAAAGAAGTGAAGGCCGAAAGAAAGTCAAAAGGGATACAAAACATCATAAAGTTCCAGGTCCACGAGGGAAAAAAAAATTCCACGGACGTTTACAGAAATTCCAGCTTTGCGAGTTCCACGACAACGTGTTCATGGCCCAGAGGAAAAAGCTCCACCGACGGTGATGGGAAGACGAGCGAAGCGCGTTCACCGTATGGGTTTCAGACCCAAAGCAAAAGGTTGCATTGGCGGTTAGCGGGAAGCCACCGAAGAGCATGAAAAACCAAGATTCCTCACGAAGAAGTTTCAGGTTGAAAGGGCCGATACAATCTACTTCTCTCCCAGAGATAAGGAAAGTCAAAAGAAAGGTATCAGACGCAGAAGAGCGGACCACCTCTACCCTATGAAGAGGCCGGACTACCAGAATCCACAGACGATGAGGAAGACGCCTCCAATCCAAACGGAACGTCCACAACAAAAACTGCGAGTACAACGCATAGACTGTTTTCTTAGTTGGGAGGAGTTCCATCATAAACGCATGGCTGAATATAAAGGAAAAAAAAATAAATGAATTTTTTTCCCGTCCTTCTGATTTAAAATTCAATCTATATTTGCTGCGTAAAATAAGTTTTCTTCAAGAAAGGAAATTTTTCAAATCCTGTTCAAAGCAAGAAATTTTAATTTATTTCCCAAGTTTGCAATAATGTAGAGCGTAAATATTTTTAGTCGAACTGTGTTAAAAGTAAATGTTATATGTTAAAGGTAAAAGTGCTTGAAAGTTCAAACTACTTGTATGTTTAAATGAAATACTTGCAAGAAAGATAGAAGAATGAATGAGTTAAGTTAGGTTCTCCAATTACGCTGAAGTTTAGAACACTTTCATATGTTTAGTACGTTAGGTACAGTGCTGGAAATAAGGTGTTATTCAGGTCTTGGGTGTCAAGTTTTATTTATCATTTAGAAAGTTGGTTAGACAGTAGTGTTTATTGTTTCTACACAACAATTACACGTTCGTATCTTTACATTTAAAACTTTTGGAGAACGTTAGGGAAATTAGAAGTATGAGTGAACGTAATTTGATTGAGGGCCAAATAAATGTGATGAAATGTAAACTGTTATGGAAAATTGCGTCAAAGTATCTCTGTGTATCCAATACTAATACGTTTTCCTTCCAGATATATTGTAAGGACAAATTCAAGATATCTATGTAGATTTAAGCAAAGAATATTGTAAAAATACTTTCTTTTTCTTAGTTTTAACTTAGATCAGTTTGTAAAGTTAGCCTTGAAGGAGTTTAAAACTCGGTTCTTAAAAGGGAAATTGGAGATAAGAGTATTAAAATCAAACTTTTGCAAGTGCATTTGAGAATGAATAATTGAAAGGTTGAAATTTAGAAAGTAAATTTAGAGAAAGATTTTTATAGAATTTATTCTCTCAAGTCGTTGTGAGACCTTTTTGTTCGAGTAGTTAAATTCTGATGGAGAAAGATGTAACTCAGTTCATAATGATCCCCGGGATATAATGAACTAACCTTCTAGCTTCGTCCAATTTTTTATAAAATGATTTATACTGCTATAGCAAAGCTCGAATTGTGTGAAAATCGGATGTAACGAATTTTACGATATCTTCGAATAAATTTCTTTTAATTTATAACTGTTTTCTCATTTTCTCCAAGGATGCTAGGCACGTTTACCTCTTTCATCGTCACCTTCGCCTTTCTCTATATTTCTATACAAAGGTTATAAAAGGCAGTTGTAACACCCAGTTTCTTAAGAACTAGGGCTAAGTGTACCTTAAAATACTATAGGGTGCGAGTCACCATCCAGTAAATAACTTTCAATAGATTATCTGACCTCATTCAGGTTCTAGAAGCAATTAAAATAGATTATGCCCTCTAAAGGCAATTAAAATAAATTTTCGGACAAAATTTCTTATACACTGGGCCAGGCTGAAGAGTAGCTCAGAACAACCTAGATTACCACGACACATAAACATCTTCAAGAATTATTATGCATTTCAATATAAATTCAAGTATTTGTAATCACGAAAATGTCACATAATCGTCAAGAAAAAGTAAAAACTTACCATATTTTTCAGGATTATCAAGCAAATTTTCATTTATATTGTTACGAATTTCACATTTATTTAGCTATTTATTTAGAATTGTAATTAAAATTCCTTTTTATTTCCCCGTGCAACGCAGACGATTTTCGAAGAGAAAGCTACATCGAAAAAAAATAACTATGAAAATAAAAGAGCGCGTGCATTTAATGCTTAATAAATAAATATCTCGTAATTACTGCTGCCATCAGGAAAAATCTAGAAAAATTGTGATTGTTCTACTGATAATTAAAAAGCTTATAAAAGCCGAGTTGAAACAGCTCGTCGTCGGTCGTCAATTCTGCTGATATCTGTAATTTCTTGTTCTTTGCATTCATACTCTTAAAATCGGGAGAATTTTTGAGAATTCTGGTGAGTTATATTCGCCCTTAGTGTACAGCACTCGTGTTTTCTCAGTGGATTACCTGTCTCATCAGCGTCTGAAGCGTCTGGTAAGTTCTTTTTGACTTGTTTATTTCTGAGCATGCATTACCGGGCCAATGGTTTAGGTTAAGCAGCAAGAAATGAGCAGTTTAGAGGATAAAAATGTACGTAGTTTAATTGAGCAGATACGTGAGAGTAATGGAGGTCATATCGATTACAATCGCCTATCTATGCAAATTAACCACTTGCAAACAGAAATTGAGAGTTTAAAAAATTCTAATTTACCGAAAGCTGATCCTAGGCTTACGATTATGGAAGAACAACTTAAAAATCTTTGTATCATACATGATAACTTAGAGGAAAAGGAAAATGGTAAAATACCTGAAATAGAAATAGTTAGTGCTAACCCCACACCTGATAGTAACGCTAAATTCTTAAAAACACCAGCTACCCCAAAAAAGGGATCGAATTCAGTTAACCTAAAAAGAACTTCTAGTGGAAGAACGCGCAAAAAGAAAACAGTTGATAGCGAAGGTTTTACCTCTCCTCGCAAAACACATAAAAGAAATCATTCGAATACGGAAAAGGATTACCCAAGCCAGAAAAATACTTTTGAACCGTTAGAAAATGAGGTTAACATGGATGACGGGACTCAAAATGGTACTCCTTTTGAAACCCCAAAGAAAACCGCTGGTCATATCCCACCAATAGTTCTCGCCGATTTTAACGGAAACTAGGATAAGATGAAAGACGATTTTGAAGATGTACTCGGCAACAAAAATTATACAGGAGACCTAAAAGGAGGAAGACTCACAATCAGAGTTTTCGAACCCGACCACTACCGCGAAATCACCAAATATTTGCAAAATAAGGAAATTCCCTTTCATACTTTTCAAATGAATTCCAAGAAGCCTATTAAGGCAGTTATTAAGAAACTTCCGGCCACCGCAAAAATCGAAATCCTACAGAAGGAAATACAAGATCTGGGCATACCAGTCCAAAAAATAAGGCAAATCACTGCCATCAAGAGCGGAGATATCATCAATTTGACAGTTTTCGTTGCTGACGTCCAACGAAGCGAAGAAGGAAAGCAGATATTCGGAATTAAGAAGCTGAGAGGCCTTAATGTCCAGATTGTGAAATATAAATCACGGCCAGGTCCCGTTCAATGTCATAAATGCCAAAGATATGGGCATACACGGGACCTGTGCCATTACACCCCACGGTGTTTAAAATGCGCACAAATGCACGAAATTTACTTATGTAAGTCTAAAAAAGATA
>KK119838.1:177337-214479 GCA_000611955.2 Stegodyphus mimosarum
AAAAAACGCAGAGGGATAGTTGTTACGTTCCGAACATGCGAGCCGATAGGTTAAACCAGGTTTGAACCATTATCGTCATTATTGGCGATATTTACATTTACCTGGTTCTTTTCAGAAGTGCTTCAGTTTTGCATTGTAGGAGTAATGTCTTCCTCGGAAAAGTATTTTATTTCGTTTCGCGTATGTTGGTTTAATAAGGCTATTGCAAAGTGTTGCCATTCAGAAGTTACTAAATACTAAATGTTGCCATTTAGAAATTATTAAATATTAAATGTTACACTTTCCTTTTTTTAAAGAGTTCAAAAGTTTTTTTTTTTTTTTTTTTTAAAGTCTAAAAACCTGGCTGCCTTTCTAATCATTCTCCCACTTCTAGTTCTTTACTCATTGTCTCTTGTTTCTGAGTTAACAGAGTTTGGTATTTGATTTAAACTTTGTCCTTGAGAATATCTGGGATTATATTCTTTTACATCTGTTTTCTAAGCATTAACTCCTTGTTCTGTTCCTCTGATATTCTCTTCAACAGCTGAACTGTTTTTTTTTAGTGTCTCTACCGTCTTTTCTATTTCTTCCAAATACTGCTTCTCCTAATGTCAGTATATAAGATATACACGTCTTATATACTTCTTCTACAACTACTGATTTCCAGCGATTATCTTGATATACTCTAACACAATCTCCTTATCTTCTATCTGCTTGTTCATAAGTGGCCAAAACAAAACCTCTTTAGCATTACATTACATTTACATTTTTCTATCCCCAAGTAACCCTCATGAATTAAATTTAGCATCTCTCTTGGCATAGATAAAGGCATAATTATCTAGCCTCCTTTGAAAAATAAGTCATTTTCCATTTTCAACTCATCTCTATAGTCCTAAAATACTTTGACTTGAGGTTCCAACTGATGATTCCTTTCTGGCCAACCTCTCAAAATATACTTTTTTAAAGCACTGTAGTGTAGCATCACATTCTTTCTTCAGTTCATAAATTTTATCATCAGATGTTGGAATCAGCATATATATTTCTGTACCTTCATCATTATCTTCGTCTGTTGTATTCAAATAGCCTGTACTTAAAGAGTCTGCTATTAATAAATCTTTCCACATTTCGTATCTAGATCATATTTTTATAAACATAACCGCATCCTTTGCAATCTCTGTGGTGCTTTAAAAAGAAGTTTCTTATTTATGCTTTCTAATGTCGATGATAAATTTCAACTGTAATACGTTTGTCATATATATATTGATGAAATTAAGAACATCCAAAACTAATAGCCAAAAGCTTTTTTTCTATCTCAGCATAATTTTTCTGACTTTTCGTTATAGCTCTGGAAGCATAAACAATTGGTTGATATTCTTGTAATAAAACAGCATCTAATCCTTCATAACTTGCATCTAATCCTTCATAACTTGCATCTACCGAAGGAGTTACATTCTTAATAACATCATAGAATTTTAATACGGGTGCTTTTACGACCAACTGTTTAATTGTTTCGAAAGCTTTTTGTTACTGAGTCCAGTGCCAGAGCACATTTTTCTCAAGTAACTGTCTTACTGGTGTACTAACAGTAGTTAAGTTAGGAATAAAATTGGCTAAGCAATTAATCAATTCTAAAAATCTTTGTAGAGAAATCACATCTGTAGGAAATCATCTGGCATTTTAACAATTGCTTCCACTTTAGAAAAATCAGAATTTTAACCGCCATTCTCACTTAACTCATGCCCTATATAATCCACACGATTAACTTTTATTTTACATTTAGCCTTACTGAACTTCAGATTATTTTCTCGTGCTCTCTGAAATGCTTTTGAAAGTCCAAGTCCGTGTTCCTTTTCATTAGATCCCTATATTAAGATATCATCTATAATACATTCAACGCCTTCTACACCTTCTACTATTTGGTTTAATTTTCTTTGGCATATTTTTCGAGCTAAACATATGCCAAATGGTAATCTTTTAAATTTGTATCTGCCAAAAGGTGTACTGAATGTATGCAAATTATTACTTTCTTCGTCAAGCTGGATTTGCCAAAAAGCACTATTTGCATCTAAAACAGAAAATATTTTTGCGTTTGGCATTCTAATGACATCTTCGTCTATGGTTAACATAGGATAATGTTCCCGTTTTATCGCTTTATTTAAATCTCTAGGATCTACACACATTCTTATTTTGTTAGGTTTGACAACAGTGACTATTGAATTTACCCACTCAGTTGGTTCTCTTACTTTCTCAATAACATTTAAATTTTCCATTCTTTGTAGTTCTTTCTTCACTTTATCTTGTATAGCTATGGGTATTTTTTTGAAGGATGAATTACTGGTGTTGCATCTTGTTTTAACTGAATTTCGTATTCTCCGTTCAAACAGCGTAAGCCTTCAAATATATATTTGTATTCCTCCAGAAAGTCTTCAGTATAAATAGACATCACTCTTTGAATCAAACCTAATTGTATACACGATTTTAATCCTAATATAGAAGGTACTTCTTTGTCAATAATTTGGAATTCTACAACATAATTATTTTTTCCATATTGGCAGTTAAATACTACTTTCCTATAGTATCCATTTTATTCCCAGAGAATGTAACTTATCTTTTGATTTCAGACTTCTGTAGCGGAATGTTTAGCAATTTCACTTTGTTTTTAGAATAACACTGCACATTGTTCCAGTATCTAACTGCAAATTTAGTTTACTTTTATTTACATTAAAGTCAACAGTCCATTTCCCTTTGTAATTATCTAAACTAAGGTTTAATGTTCTTACATAAAATTCTAATTCTTCCTCAGAGTCATGATTTGTTAGTTTAATTTGCTTCTCTTTTTTGTTTACATTGGCTGCTTCCTTTTTTTATTTTATAGATTTTACACTGATTCACGAAATGATTTTCCTTTTTTCACTTATGACAGATTTTTCCATACGCATCATGAGATATTCCACATTTAGAACAAAATTTTGTCTCTTGTTTCTCAGTATTTACCTCTTTGTATGTATTTTTATTATGTTTACTTAGTTTCTTTTTCACTAAGTTGACAACAGTTTCCACATCTTCTATTATTTTCATTTGATGTGCACTTATTTCTGCAGATCTGCATATATCAAGAGCTTTTTCTAATGTTAATTCTGTTTCATATAATAATCTTGTTCTCACTACATCATCTTTAATACCACAAGCAATTGTATCCTTTATTAGACTCTCCGTTAATTGCGCAAACTCGCATGTTCAAACTCGCATGTTAAGGTCAGTTACGTACTCATCTATGGTTTCTGGCGTGGTTTGATTTCTTTCATATGTAAGATTTTTCTTAGGAATATAATATTCGGTACATTTTGTCTTAATTAATTAAATTTCTTTACCTTCTTCTATAGGAAATGTGTTATATATTTTAAGACCGCGAATTTAGTTCAATTAATTTTTACACAAAGAAAAGTACTAACTCTTACCTTCTCTTCTTAATAATCACAGAGCACTGCAATACCAGCATAGTTCTATTTTTTATATCTGTATCCAAAGTGTTGCCAATTACAAGTTACTAAATATTACATGTTACCATTTACAAATTATTAAATATTACACAGTGTAGCCATACAAGCTCTGGCCCTAGTTCTGAGTTTATGTGAATAATAAATCAGTAATTCTTAATTCAAATAGCACAAAAATGTAATCTTTTGGCCTATGAGTATAATTAACAAATTCTTTTTTAGCATTTGGAAAGAAATTTTTGTTAAATTTTTCCTCGTGAGTATTTCTTAGCGCATTTAACTTTAATCATCGCCAAGCGTGATGTCAACATAAAAGGTTACCATGCTCTTTTACTCAATTACTAATATAAATTGGGCATCGCTGAATGAGTCATTATTCAAGTTGTCATGTGTTGGATAAACATGCGGTCAAGAAAGTAAAATATAAAAAAAAAAAATTATCTCCGCCTCGTGAGATTGTGTATCGGAAATTCTAAAGATATGCTCATTTAAAATTATTTTGCGATATTGCTGTTGAATTCAATTTTACGGTTTAAGTGCGAAGAACATGATATTTAAAAAAAAATCTGAAAGATTTCAGATTTTAAATTACGTCCAAAGGCGCGTTTTTTTAACAATAATAATCTTGTTCTCACTACATCATCTTTAATACCACAAGCAATTGTATCCTTTATTAGACTCTCCGTTAATTGCGCAAACTCGCATGTTCAAACTCGCATGTTAAGGTCAGTTACGTACTCATCTATGGTTTCTGGCGTGGTTTGATTTCTTTCATATGTAAGATTTTTCTTAGGAATATAATATTCGGTACATTTTGTCTTAATTAATTAAATTTCTTTACCTTCTTCTATAGGAAATGTGTTATATATTTTAAGACCGCGAATTTAGTTCAATTAATTTTTACACAAAGAAAAGTACTAACTCTTACCTTCTCTTCTTTATTATAAAATCCAACTTCATGTATTTCGAAAGACTGCAGTCATCTTTGCCAATTCGAAGCAGGATTTCCATCAAATTTTGTCGACTCTGGTGATTTTAAACTTTCAATTTTGAAAAGAAAACACTCCTGACACCGTATAAAATAATGAGGGTGCACTTTTAACTTTTTAAACAATTTACTTATAGTCGTAGAACATAGATATGTTACAGAACGTAGATATGTTGCAAAGAACATAGATATGTTACACAGAACTGCAATATCCGATACGATCCGAAAAGTTATGGCAGGACTGCTCGATGATGAATAATGCCAATAAGACGCATGCATGACTTTAGAAGTAACTTTATTAAATTCCTGAAGGAAAAGTCTTGAAATGCAGAGGACAGCCGGACGTAACAAGCGAAGAGACAGTCTTACTCTAAATCTTGATGGTAGAGTGAGTTCATGCAGAACAGAACAGATCCATAATGTGGCGCTATCTAGATAGGCCTTGAGTAACTAAAAAGAGAAAAGGTTTTTTAGTTGTCATATTTCGAGTTCATGTTGAAATTACAAGTCCAGCTTGATCATTTCTTCCACAATTAATAAAGCAAGTAAAACTTTATCTTGCGGGGATTTCAGCTTTTTGCATTTGTCTGCGAATTCGATGAATTTGCAGATAAGCAGCTTCATGGTATCATCCACTTTGAAATTCTTTGCAGTTTGGTTTACCGCATCTGAGTAGGATTTGTCTTCAACATCTTGCTTCTCAGTCGCTGATGAAAAGTGCGGAAAATGTGAAGTTTTTAGAGCCGGCTTCTGAGTCTGCGTCCTGGGTACTTCTTTACTGCGAATTTTAAGTCGGAATTCACAGTTCTTAGATGAAGTGATATAATCAGACTTGCATTTTACGCAAGTCGGCTTCTCATCTTTTTGGAGCCTACAAGTTTAGGTTAGATGATTCTGACCACACTTCAAACATCTGGGTAAGTTGTTACAGACAATTGTCCATGTCCATACCTTTGACTTCGGAAACACATCATTGTATTTCCATTCCTTTTATACCTGCGGAAAGTCACTCTCATATCAAGCAATTTCTTCTTTCTGTAAATGCTTCTACCTGCATCTGTTCTTTTTAGGAAAAAGAAGAATACTTGTAGTTTCACTCCTTTACCTTCCGATTTACTCGAGAATTGGGAAACTTTAATCACAGGGAAACCTTCTTTGTATAGCTTAGTTTTAACGTCATCAACAGACGAGTCCTCGAATCACCACTTTTAGCGGAGTTTCCTTCTTCGTTCTGAAAGTACTAAACTGCACTAAATTTTCCATGAGTACAGCCAGTGCGAGGTCTCTGCACTTAGCCGAGTCGAAAATAACGATAATTTTCTCCCCGATCAGCATACCAAAAAAATTCAGAACAAGCGTGCAACCTTATATCGCTTCATTTTACCTCCGGTCTGGGGTAGATTATCGGAGGCACTCGATCTTTCCTCTGTATATCTAAGTGTCAGGAATCTCTTGATTGTCATTTACACAGTCCATGGGGCCCTCGCAGATACATCAGGTACAGCTGCTGGGGCAGGAGTTAACTTAGCAGGCGATTTTCTTGTCTCAGGAGTCAAGATAAGGTCAGGTTGGCGGTTTTGTCTAACCTTCATCATCGAGTCTTGCTCGGAGGGGTAGGAGGCAGCGAGCTCGTTGTCGTCTTATTCCTTCTCAAATTTTGGCTCCTGACAAGTTCGATCCTAAACTTATCATCCTTAGAGAAGATCTTAACATGATTAGATATTAGCATGATAGATCATAAAATTGCGATCTAAGCATATCCTCTGCTTCTACGATGGCGTAGAAACTCTTTTCAACACGACGAAGGGCAGCTTTAACTCGCTTCCCATCTTTCATTTGCAAATGCAATTGATCAACATTTTTAAGAGCTTAAAATAACTCTCTGTCTTCAGGATTATTTTCCGAATGTCCAAAGCAATGCAGAACTGCATAGGATTGATCAACTAAAACCCAGCAGTGCTCTTTACGTACAGCGGCTAAACAAGCACGAGGCAGGGACGTCACACGAAATCACGTGGTCAGTTCCAACCGTAAGCGTGCAACCTTCAGGAGTGAAGGTAATACGCAGAATCGATGACTCAACTGGGAACTGCAAATACCAGCATAATTCTATTTTTTATATGTATCCAAATGTATCTCTAGTAAAATTCGAGGCAATAAATTTAAATGAAATGCAGTGTATAATTTAATATTCCATACAAGAAAGTCATGTGGTGTACACCAAAGCTGTAACATACAGCTTTGGTGTACACATCAGATTTTTTAATTGTTATATTACTATGTACTTAAAAGGGCAAAAAATTTTGTGTAAAATCCATGAAATCTGACTTAGTACAAAAAACCAGTGAAAGCATTATGTTCATGATGAATTCATTGCAAAAATGTATATTTATTTTTGTACACTTTGTTTTGTATTGCCGATATTCCAAATGGCAAAACAACTGTCTTTTTCTGAAACAGCTATCTAATCATAAAATGTTCTGTTTATAGAAATCAAATCTCTATAAACTTTACAGAATGACTGAAAAATTTCAACAGCTATATCTGCCTATTTACCATGAATTTGCATTGTTAAGTCTGTGACATGCACTTAAGAAAAGTTCATTGTAACTTTAAGTTCAAGGGAATCAAATCACAACTCAGTGGAAATTAAATATGAACAAGGATAATAATACTATGACCATCCTTATTTAACAAACAAAATGAAAACATCTGGATAAACAGGATGATGTTTTACTGACAGATATCTAGTATTTTCGATAGTAAAGTAGCATTCAAGATGACAAATGAAAATCTAAATATTTTTTTTAATTACACCCTTAAAAAGTGTGTATTATTTATCAATGATAAAAGGATCAGTTTGTATGATCTATTAATAAGTGATAAATACTTCACTCATAGAAGCATGCTTGAATAATTCGCATATCTACTACTTTTGCATTTACATACTGTACCAAGTGTGTCAAACATTGTTTTTAGTCACTCATAAGTATTAGTTGATGGCTATTAATACTATACTATTAATATAGCTTGTAGTTGTTGCAGTCATTAAAGCTGTTAATTGATTATTCTGTAATACCAATGGCACCACCCTTTATTTGTCTACATACCATTATTAAACAGCATTCAGAAATGAAGTGATTTTGGGACAATTACGTAACAGGTTCTATCATTTTAATTGAAAATCTGCTAAGTTTAATGACCAAAATAAATAAATTATCATCAAGTGAAATTTTGTAAATTTTCCTATGCATATTTTGCTGTTTGATTGAGTTGCTCTTTATTAAGGCTAACTTATATAATTTTAAACATTAAGAATTATAATTTATAGAAAATAGTAATATTATATATTATAGTTTATATGACAAACAGAATTTATATATATATATATTATAGGAATGTAATATTTTAGTGAGTCATCGCTTGCCTCTGTGAATTCAAATATTACTGTATTCTTCATATTTATTTTTTTTTATCTGGGAAAAAAAATGCTGTATATTCATATTTGAGTTTTTAAGTAGTGGTAGACTTCTTACTAGTATTGGACTTCATTACCACAAAACATACTAGAGTTATCTGTCTATAGGAAAGGGATGTCTTTATAAGCAAAATGGAAATTGTCTTTTCATGGGAAACCTGCCTCTATTTACATCAAACATAAGTGGTACTTAATACAGCTAAGCCAATACTTCCTAAAAATAGAGCTTACACCAACTACCATTCTTTTCTAGCATCAGCTACTCCATCACTGGTTGCTTTAAATGCAGTATTAATGCTATGCATTAGAAAGATGAGTATTTTTTCAATGTGAAGTATAATGATAAAATTGTACATATATGTGTAATATAGAGTGATAAAATTGTTGATTATGTTCACAAATATTTACAGCATTTTCTAGTACGCCATAAAAATAATGAATAATTTTTCACACAGGAAAATTTCATGAATTTATAGACAAAAGGTGCTGATTATAGCTTGTGATTATAGCTGTGCAACAATAGCAATGTTAAAGAAAAAATAGGGTTTCATTTTTAGGGGTAAAACTTAGAATTTAATATACAGATTGAATGAGAAAGAAGTCACTACGAATAGCCATTTTCATTTATGCTTTTGATGTTTAAGCCTGTTAAATAGTGTAATTATAATATTTTTGTTAAAATTCTGAGATCAGCTGATTCATAAATGATATTTTCTATCATAAAGTTACATATACTGTATGTTTTTCTTGAGTTTTTCTCAAAGCAATACATCATTAATTATAATTTTGTTTCTATATAGAATTTACATTGTATTGAAAGCTATATAACCAAGACACTATTTAAACTTATGAGTCAATGGACATATGCTATACACATAGTGCATGCATAGTTTTATGCCTGAAACATTAAGTATTTTCTATATAATACAGGGATTAGGAAACCAACTAACTGTTGACATATTACTATAAATTCTATACATGTTTAAAAATTTATAAACAAGAAATGTCTCTAAAACCAAAGAGAGGCTATTTCTTTATATATTTCACAAATACAAGATTAACCTAAAAGAGATATGCTTTCAAAGTTTTATAGAAACAAAAGTTTTGACTGCATGGCTAAATAGTTCAAGGAATATGTCCTGATATTTCGATGGCTGAATTAAAAATGTTCTATTACAATGCAACAATCTTTTTTCGCAAACACGTCTCAGTACATCTGCGTCAGCAACAGTTAAGAGGTATTGTTTAAGATTTCCAAACTTACAAAAGAAACAATATTTTGACCCTCACATGAAATGTTCACATGGTATTTAATCTACACTTCTTGGTAGCCAATACTTCAGGCTATCACACTACTCAAAGCCAAAATAACAAGTCAAAGAACTGAACAAACTCAGTGCCCATATACATAGCCTATACTGCCAAAAATCGCTAAGGGCCATATATTTTTACCCAACTATATTAGATAATGTTATTTGAATATGGCAAAGCACACAAAAGTGCCTAAGGAGTATAATGCCTTCATGAGAAAATGGCTCATATTCATATTACACATAGGACACTAGAAAAATCAAGATTGCATGCAGCCAGCTCTTTTGATTCGATATGAACCCAGGTTGAACTACCAGCCAGGAGCGTAGCTAGAGGGGGCCAAGGAGGAACATCAGTCCTCGAGTGCAGCACACACGGGCTGCTGAACTGATGTTACGAATTTTTAGAATTAAAGGTTTTCCATTCTTGGCAAACAAGAGAGGTGTGAGGTCTTCAGTTATCCCCGGGCACTGAAAATCTTACCTACAGCTCTGCTACCAGCATTCAGTAGTCTTAGCCACCTGGCCTCTCACAAATACATTGAGAAATATTTATATTAAAAATGTAGAAATTATTTTACCTTACTACCTAACACTTGCAGTAATTAATTAACACTGAACAAAACATGTTACCTTTTTAACCTTGTGTACAAATCAATACTATAAAAAGCATGGCATTTAGTGATGACACGGCAAATACTCTAGAACAGCAGTTCTCAACCCTTTGACTAACGTGTACCATCTTAACAAAAATTTTAAAACTTGAGTACTATCACTACAATTTACATAGAGTATTTTTCAGTTTCTCAACAGAAATATTTAAAAAATTATATATATAGCTATTTGCAGAAACTGTTGGCTATTTGTATTAAATATGCACACATAAAAAATTTTACATTAAAATTCAGTTCCCATTTTTAATTATCAAAATTAAGTTATAATACTTTAATTCTAAAATTTAGTGTGAAATTTGGGCCTGTTTAAGAGACATAGATTTCTTTATGTTTATTCTTATTTCATTTAGTTTTAAACATAAATTAGCATACACTTTTAATTTTGTTCTGTATTTATTTTTCAAATATGACATGGAAGAAAATCCTTATTCACACAAATAGGCTGTACAAAAAGGAAATAAAAATTTCATAGCTTTATTTGAAATGCCTTTAATTCATTCCTTGGTTCAGCCAAAAGTTAACGAGTGTGTAATTTTTGAAATCTTTAGTTAGAGTTCAATCACAGGTAATTTCTGTGAATAAAATGAATTTGTAATCCTCAGGAAAATAATGTTGTATCAATGAAAAACAATAATTTTTAATGTTGGCTGCTAATTCTTCTTTTATTTTCAAATTAATTTTGGTTAGAAAACTTTCTAAAAGTGGTAAAAAGCTGAAAATATTATTATTATCCAATGCTTTGATTATTAGCTCGAGTTTTTTTATCGTTGCATTTGTTTTATCTCTAAAGGTAAATAAATTAACACTTTTTCCTTGTAATCCTAAATTTAATTCATTTTCCAAAAATATCAGCTAAATATGCTAAAAGCATCAACCATAATTCATTAAATGAACAGTTTTGCAATTCAAATTTTGAATCACCGGGCAAAATTCGAATTTCTGATCAAAGTTCAAAAAGAGATTTAAAACTTTGCCTCTGGATAACCATCTTACTTTGGAATGTAACAAAAGCGTTCCGTGTTCATTGCCCATCTCTTGACATAAAATCGTATTAAACAAATTAACAATTTTCACAGCTTGATTCAAAATGATGTTCATGTTTTCGGGGACTGTTTCAGCTACTGAAGCTTCATGATGAATGGTATTGAGGGAATTTAGTTTCAGGTGCGAATTTATTTACTTGAGAAATAACATGGCAATGTTTCCTTGTTAAAGCCAAAAGCAATGCACTTATTCTAAGAATATCATTCTGAGACTTAACCAGGATGCTGGAGTATTTAATTTTTGAATTTAATACTTAAAAACTTTTTTTTCTTTGTGTACCACCTATTTTTCTCTTGCATACCACCAGCTGAGAAGCACTGCTCTAGAACATACTTTAATGAAAATATTTACCAGAACAAAGAATGTTAGCCCAGTAATTATGGATATGGATTGAACTAACAGAAAGATAACATAATTTAAATTTTCCGATTCAATTTTTAGTTCATAAGAAATAACAAAAATTTTGTGTTATTAACAAATTAGTAAAATTTAATTCCGAAATCTAAAAACACAGATATTTAGCCTTTTCTACAATTTTCATATGTTGTTCTTTCACAACTAAATGGCTAACGTTTGCTATGATACTTGCATTACTAACTTAACTTTCTAAAGTGATGAATTTCACTTGAAGTTTTACTTGAAATCAAAATTTTAAATTTGAATAAAAATTTTTTTAATACTGAAGGTGCGGAACAATTTCATAAGATCAGAGAAAACTTAAAACATATGCTAGCTAACTTTATTGCTCACTAGAAACAGAAATTTATATTATTCAAATTTTTTCTTAATATTTGCTTGTCAAGAAATGTTAACTAATTGAATTTGATCTAAAAAATCAAACATGGTTTTAGATGATTTTGATTTTTTGTTCGAATGCTTCTTAAGGGATGATAATTACTAGTTATGGCTAATACCAATTTCCATAATGATTTCATCAGATTAAAAAAAAAAGTACAATATACTAGTTTATAATAATTCTGAATCAACACAACGGTAAATAGTGAATAATATCACGCTATTAGAAAACACATGAAACATTTATCCTATAGTTTCTGAAAGACTATAAGTGAAGTACATTCTAAAATAAAGAAGAATCTCTGTACTGCAGAGCAAAAAATATTGTAAAAAAAATTATATTAAATTTGTATAGTAACTTCAAAATCACTGCTTTTTAAAACTATTTATCCGATGAAATCTGCCTACTTGACTTTGTCTTTTTGTTAATTACTTCCTTTCTTGAAACAGTTTGAAGTTCATAATGTAAAATGGCTATTACTTTTCCAAATGATAATCTAATTGCATTAAGGTGTTTACATAATTTACAGCTGCATTTAAGCAAAGAATGGGGATTCTTCAACTTCTTCTTTCATCAATATTTCTTCTGTTTCTATAGAAGCAAGGGCCTGGTAATTAATGAATTATAGCTCAAGTATATGAGACATTTCTCCTAAAAATGCATGATGAATGATTTTGGCAGGAAAATTCATTTGTATTCATATTACAGCATAAAAACCCTATACATGCAAACCATTCCCTTCAAATGGATCTGGAACAAACTAAATTATTCAGCAGTTTTATTTATGTGACTAGAGACAGGTTAAAGCAATACTGATATGCATTTCAAAACTCCCCTTGTACTCAAACTTCAAATCAAAGCTCTTTTTCATCTAGAAGTTTTTGGTGTGAACTCTAGGATATTTTCCATTCAATTTTAAATTTAATTGAGTTTAAATTTCTTCCCGTTTAATTCCCTAACAATTTTCAGGCAAATGACATCATATATATGAGGTTACTCCCTCATATGGGCACGCAAATGTGCTAACAAACCACATTTTTGTGGGAATGACCTTTTACATTTATTACATATGTGGGGTTTCTCTCCAGTATGAGTACGCAAATGCAATACTAAACTACATTTTTGTGCAAATGATTTGTTACAAACATTACATATATGAGGATTTTCTCCTGAGTGGATACGCATATGCACCATTAAATCATATTTTCGTGAAAATGACTTGTTGCATGCATCACAAACATGAGATTTCTGCCCTGTATGGATATGCATGTGAGCCATTAAAAGTTGCTTTCGTATAAATGACTTCTTACATACATTACACACATGAGGCTTTTCTCCTGTATGGTTAAGCATATGTCCTGTTAAATCTTGTTTTCGTGCAAACGACTTTTTACATATATCGCACATATGAGGTTTCTCTCCTGTATGGCTATAAATGTGATCTACTAACTGATGCTTCTGTATGAATGATTTTTTACATATATCACATACATAAAGTTTGTCACCTGTGTGAATACGCATATGCATCCGTAAACTACCACTTTGTGTAAATGATTTTTTACATACATCACATATATGAGGCTTCTCTCCTGTATGCACACGCATATGCACTACTGAATCTCGTTTTCGTGTAAATGACTTATTACATACATCACATACATACGGTTTCTCTCCTGTATGGATGCGAAGATGTGCCTGTAAAGAAGGTTTTTGAGTAAATGAACCACTGCATATAGGACATGTATAAGATTTTTTCCTTACAAGTCTGAACATGGTTGTCTAAATAACCCTTTTGCTCATCATAGATAATTCATAAGGACCTTTTTAAGGATGCATATGCACAAATAATATAAAGTTAAATCTGGTAAGGAAATGCCGTATATATTTGGCATACATTTATCACATATGCTAAATACACAATGTATCTAATTTTACAATTGAACAATCAGGAACTAAAGTACTTCCTTTAGATAATTATCATACGCACAACGCTGCGATTCAGAATGGCATGTAACTGAAATTAAAGCATTACCTTTTTAACATACATATTGAAAGATAAAAGTTTAAGGAAATAAATCTTAAACAAATCTTCAGTTTAACAGTATGGTTTCATTTTTAACCTTATATATATATCATTAAGGAATATCGAGATTTTAAATGTTTCAAATTCTTGTATTTATATAACTACAAAAGGAGTGTCTATAACAATAAATGAAAATAAAGCCAAAAGCATAAATGGCCAGAAGCGCGAGTCTTAAGATCAAAGACATTTTTTGCTAAAACTGTCTGAGAAGTGGCGCCATCTAGTTTCCCAAGAGAAGTTATACACAGTCATCCTGAAAATTTATCCAGTTCTTCATTAAGTGCGATGAACTGTAGCGCAAGCTGTAGCTTTATATCCAATTTCAGATTTTTGAAAATCGCGGCAAACTGTAAGATTTTGCTGAAGAATCCAGCAAATTTATCCAGTGCAAAATCAGCTGAGGAGATTAGCATCCAGTGTCTTAAAATTTGTAGCTAAGTTTTCACAGCAACTTTATCATCAGAGGTAGAATTCCTGGGCTTGGCAGGTTTCTTGGTGAATTTTTTAGGCAGCCCTGTAGTTGACTTTTCATCAATCTTTTTGTTATAAATTTGTTTCTAAAAATGGATAAAATTCACAACCCTTAAACGGCAGAAAGTGACAGTGTTGACGTCGAAAACAGGCCGGCTTGCCATCATTCTTCAAACTAGAAGTATAGGTGAGCTGATCTTTGCCGAACTTTAAGCATCTTGGCTGATTATTGCAAAAAAGCTGTCCGTGTCCAGAACGTTGGCAAAGGAAGTAGATCAGCAGATCATGATGCTGCGACTGGAACGGAATTTCCTAATATTAACCCATAGGTTAAGAATGGTCTTATTTTTTATAAATATTCCTTGCAACATCGTTACTAGTTAATGAAACGAAAAATACTGCCAGTTTTGTTACACTTCCTTGAAACTTCCATATAAACTGTAAAATTTAACTACAGGGAAACCACAGGGAACTACTACAGGGAAAGCATGGAATTATTAATAAAGAAACGCTCGCTTGTAACAGTCAATTTTACTAAAACTTTTAATTTCTTGGGTGATTTATTAAATCAGGAAAAACCTAATGAGGTAGAAATTCGATCAAATTTTGCTAGTTTAAAAATGATATATGCTCAGCTTTCTAGTTTCGATTCTGAAATAAGTGATTTATTAGTTGCGGATTATGATGCGGAAAAATATGAGCGCGAGTATTTGATTATTGAAGAATACAATGAGAAGATAGTATTACAGTAAAAGTAGACATTTATATGAATAAAATTTTAAAGGATCAGTGTAACCAGTTAATTTGTTCTTTTCCCGCTCAGGTTAAAAGGAAACTGAAATTACCAAAGATTGAACTCGTTAAATTTACCGGTGAAATTAAGGACTGGCTTGGCTTGCCTTTTGGAGCCAGTTTTAAAGAATTCATGAAGACGAAAATATAGAAAATGAGGACAACTTTCAGTATTTAATACGATGCATGTCTGAAGACAGGAGAGCTCGTGATATTGTTAACAGTTATCCGCCAACAGGTGAAAATTATAATGAAGTGCTAGAATGCCTAAAATCTCATTTTCAAGATAAATTACTTATTGAGTTCTACATACGAGAACTGTTAAAGTGAGTAGGAAAAAAATGCTACAGCCAATAACCGAAAATTAGACACTGTTAGACTGTATGATAAACTGGAATCCTATTTGAGAGCTCTGGAATCCAT
The DNA here is from genome assembly GCA_000611955.2 of Stegodyphus mimosarum. Lineage (NCBI taxonomy): Eukaryota > Metazoa > Arthropoda > Arachnida > Araneae > Eresidae > Stegodyphus > Stegodyphus mimosarum. The sequence continues at coordinate 192,873 of KK119838.1, forward strand.
TGGTTTGACTTCGGATAAATATTCTGCCATGCTTTTCCCTCTCATTGAATCTTGCATACTGGAGGATATTTTTAGGATATGGTTGCGAAATCTAGTAGTTAGTACACTGGATGAGTCAGGAGAGAATCCATGCAGTGAAAAGCTAAAAGGCTTGTCACTGTTTACGGAAACAGAAGGAGAGGAGCGAGTTCTCTTGGCGAAATCTGGGTTTTCAAATAAATATGAAAAAGGGGAAAAAGAATAGAGGACTAAAGCTCTTAATCAACCGACAGCTGAAGATTTATTTTCAGAAGTTTTCGAAAAGAGAAAACAAAACGTAGCTTGTGTATTTTGTGAGAAGGCATACGAGTACAGAGATTTTTTTAAGGCTCAAACTCGGAATTTCCAGCAGAAACAAGATATTTTAAAGGATAAGAAAGTCTGCTTTATATCAACATCGGTCCGGACATCGATCAAAATTTTGAAGAAAAATATTAAATGTATTATTTGTGGAAAAAGTCATTTGGTTTTAATGTGTCCAGAGCTGAAAACTAACAAATTAATTAATAATTCTCTTAAATCTGAAGAATCAAAACCAAGTGATAGCAGCCTGTCAAATCATTGTTACTCTGGTGAAGTTCTACTTGAAACGTTACAGGTTAGACTGAAATAAGGAAATAAAGAAAAACAAGTACGGGTACTCATCGATAGTGGTTCCCAACATCCATACATATTGCGGGCTACTGCAGAAGAGATGGGTATGGAATCAACTGGTAACAGATTTTTGATTCACACTCTTTTTGGGTGATTAACGACAGAGATGACGGAGCATCGTCAGTATGAACTTGACATTAAATCCTTAAACAATAAATTTTCCTGTAGGATAGAAGCTCTAGATCAGTCTATTATTTGTAGAAAATTCCACGACTAAAGAAAAGAGGATCATGGGAAAAAGAGTTAAAAGAAAAGAAGACATGGCTTAATGTTTATGGAGAGAATTTTCGCCATATCGAGGTATTGGTTGAAGCTGACTTTTGCAGTCATTTGTTTACGGATAAAACTCATCGTCTTAAGTGTGGCTTGGTCGCATATGAAACGCTTTTTGGTTGGCTGATTATGGGGAAAATGTTTGATGAGAATCCTGTTAGCACCTCTGCAAACTTTTCTACTGATAAAAAATGCATCAATTGCTAATCTGTTGAACTTGGAAACTCTAGGCATCGGAGAACCTGTTGAAATAAAATCTAAAGAAGAGACACATCAATTAGTTATGCAACAGTTCCAGCGAACGGTGAGAAGGGATAAAGAAGGTCAGTACATCATGAAGCTGCCTTGGTTAGAAGAACAGGAGATTCTAAGTGCATCAACTGCGGAGAAACTTATTAACCCTCTGACCGGCCGGGGTTTTCGCTAAGAAAGCACAAATTTCCTAAAACTATTATGAGAAAAAAAATATTTTCTTGATTTAATGAAAAAATTCTCCTGCTATTTTATACCTGGATTTGTGTACTTTTAATATACTTCCTTTATTTCTTTAACAAAATTTAATATGCTTTAACATATTTTAATATATATTATGTTCTTACACATATCACAAAAAATATTCTAGGCCGTATCAATGCCGGTTAGAGGATTTTAAGGAAGGCAGATATGCAGATTATGGGGCTGTTTTCAGGAAATGATTAGCGGAGAATATTATTGAAGAAGTACCACCCGAGGAAGAAAATAAAATTCCATGCCATTATTTACTCCAGCGAGGCGTTTTCAAGAAAAAACTCCAACACAAGTGTACGACCTGTTTTCGATGCCTCTTGTAGATCCGGTCATTCTCTTTCATCACTCAGTGATGTTCTAAAGAAAGGCCCAAACCTCTTAGAGAAAATCCTTCCGCTACTACTGAGGTTTCGGAAAAGATCGATTGGCATCATTTCAGACATAAGAAAAGCCTTCTTACAGATTTCTGTTGCAGAAGAAGATCAAGACTACTTGAGATTTTTATGGTGGAAGAATTTTGAGAAAAGAAAATTGAAAATTTATCGTCATAAAAGGGTAGTCTTTGGATTCACATGCAGTCCATTCCTCTTAGCCGCAGTCATTAATTTTCATTTGGAGGACTGTCGGGATGATTTTCCAGAAACTGTGCGTAAGTTAAGAAATGCCTTTTATGTGGATAACTGTGTGATATCTGTATCTAATGAAAAGGAACTATTGCAAATTTGTACATGAGGCTAAACAAATTCTAGCTTCGGCATGTTTTGACTTACGTGGATGAGAATATACTTTAATAGGAGTTAAAATGGAAAAGGATTCTCCCGTTCTTTGATTATTGTGGGAGAGAAATAAAGATGTCCTTTTTTGTAACTTAGAAAATGTTTCCTTTGAGAAAGAACCTGTAACAAGAAGAAATATTATTTCAGCTGTCAATAGTATTTTTGATTCCATTGGAATGTTGTGCCCAGTAACTATCTGCATGAAGATGCTAATACAAGAAAGCTGGACTCTTAAATCAAACTGGGATGAAGTATGTCCTGAAAGCGTTTGTAAAAGGTTTTCACTGTAGACGGAAGACCTTCATTTATTATCGGAAATTAAAATTCCAAGCTATGCTGATTGTGATGGCTTCCGAAAAATGGATCACACAACAACACTTGTGTAAACCGTTACAATTGAATTTTCCTTTTGGTAGATAATGCCTCTCCTCAAGCTACGCTACTGAAAGTAGCAAAAAAAAATTATAAACGTATAAATCCTGAATTGTGTTCTGCACTAATGTATAAAAAAGAAAGATTTAAAAACGTATTTCTTAGACATAGTGATTTTAATCACCCAGTATGAAGCACTAGAAGTGCTAAGTATCTAATAAAATGAAAGTTTAAAATACATTATTTTCTATAACACAGAAGCACAGAATACTACTTTCAACATGTATACATCAATCCTAGTTTTTTTCATTAGTCACAGATGCACATTTATTAAAGTAAGCAATTTCTATTCCAAATACAATAACTTGAATTTTTCAATCATTTGTCCTACTTTCACACTTTATGTTTATATTTAAAATCATAGGGAATACTAAGTACTTTTGCAAACAGAATGGTACTCTGCGTCACAAAGAAAGTCCGTTAAATAAATAAAAAAAAAGTGTACAGGTATTACATTGCTAAAAAAGTATGTAGTAAATACCTAAATGCAGAAATATACCAGAATAATGCATTATTTAATAAATAGGATTACCGTGTTTACCCGCATAATAGTCGCACTATTTTTTTTCCAATTTTTCATTGTGAAAGTCTATTATGTGGTGAAATCTACTAGACAATATTGTACACTTTAAATACTAAAACATAACTAATTAAAAAATTACATTAAAATAAAATTAGGGACTTACCAAATGTTTCTACATTATGTGTTGTTTATTAAATAGTCTTTTCTTCAGTTGCCCACAAAAAAAATATATTTTTCTTTTTATGGTAATATTTTTATAGACAAACTCTAATAAGTATAATACATAATTCATAATAAATCACTTATCACTTTCACTGAGGGTATCAGTATCACTGGTGTAATATGAATCGGTGTCTGAGTGTGGTGTGGTATTAATGCTTCAACGGTGTGGTGTTGAACTCCAATGAAAACTCTAATGATGGAACACAGCAAGAAAATTTTATTGAACGTCCAAAAATTCAAAAGGCTACATACAATCACAAGGGAAAAACCTATTCTAATCATTTGGAAATCAAGTTCATATCTCTACGTTTTTCGTGCGAGAACCATACGTGGCTCTCGAGCCTGCGTTTGAAACATTGCCAACATAAAAATATTATTTTTTTAAACAATTAAATCAACTTAGCAACTATATGCAAAAAGGGGAAGAAGTATCTAAGTATCAGTTACACTACCTTGCACTTATTTCTAGATAACACAAACGCAAAAATAAAACAAAAAGATTTAAAATACTCCTAATGTCCTTATGAAGCAATATGTGGGAGGCCTGCAAAATTTGGCTTGAAAACGCCTTTTTTCCCAAATGACTCTATCGAGCATCCTAGAAGTGAAGAAGAGCTTCAGACATTAATTGAAGCAGTTAATAATGCTTTCGAAAACACCAATAGCGAAATAGAAAATGTTTCTGATATGGACAGTAATGATATATCTCAAAATGATCCTCGATCTGAAGTTAATTTTAAGACTCAGAAAGAGAATGAAGCAGCGGTCGCTCTAATCCAGACAGATATTTTATACAGGCAAGAGCAAGTAAGAAAACATAGAATGAGTGCTAAATAAGGTTTAGAATTACAAGCAAAGGAAATGTTGAAGGTTTCAAATCTTAAATTTCCTGCTGGTAAAGTTGGTGACACAGTGAAACTACGAATACCAGACGTTGACAGAGCAAGAAGGATCCCCAAAATTCATTAGCAGCGATATTAGAAGTTCAAAATGAAGAGTTTTATCAGTTAGGAACGAAACAAGGAAGACTTCCACAGTTGTACACCAGAAATCAATTCACAATTTGTGAAGAAAAATTTATTTTGCTTGACGACGTTCCAGATCTAGCCATATCACTTCGAGAGTACGTTAGAGAGATATCTCTTTCTGGAAGTCAGGGATATCAGCGATGTGTTTATAAGATTATAAGAGACAATGTGAGTCTGATAAGTACAAATGTAAAACATCTGGCAAACTTCGTAATTCTAAATATCATAACGGTCTAATATGCTTAAATAAGTAAACTTAAAATATTTAGTAACTTGTAGTAATAGCATTTAACGTTATTTGAAAAAAAAAAATTGGGCTTAGTTTTTTTTTTTTTTTTTTTTTTTTTTTTTGTAACTGCAGCAGGTTGTTTTATGTGCAGCTGTTTTGCACAAGTTCATGTAAATTGTATTTTTTCATTTCACAACAACTGTCAGTTCCTTATTCAAATTTCGTTCAACCTAAATAAATGTATGTGACTTAAAATAACCATTTATTGACTTTTTAATTGTAAAATATAAAATATTGTAATTCGTGGTCTCTTACGCCATAGTGTCTAGTGAAAAAATATCTTTCTAAGTAGTAACTACCCCCACCCCAAAAAAAACCGCACTCTATTCTACTGGCCCTATCAATCATGATATTTATCACATTTACCATTACGAGTTGGGAATTATGCAAACAAACCAGCTAGTTTGATAAATTTTCAAAAATTTATCATATTTACCAAATTTAGTGGTGATTATGCATAATTACCGGTTATTACATATAATCACCAGTTTATTACTTTTACCGTAACATATATATCTATCATCACATCCTCACCCGCCAGTGAGATTTCCGGGACAATGAGTCTCAATGTTTTCTTATTTTTATTGTATTTTATTTTAAGGTACGCCCCTTTATGGTGGTCCAGTTTGAGGAGCCTTTATGTGTGAGACCCGTCTTGAGATTCCGTGATAAACTCTGGTAAGGGCGGAATTAATTCCCGCTGTAAACCAGAATGTGCAACCAAAGCATCAAAGCATGTTCTAAATGAAACTAATTAAAAGTAAATTAAAAAGCCTGTGACTTGCGCTAAAGCTGCAAAGTAATAAACTAATGATTCATAATAACTTACAATAAGAAAACTTTCCATATACCATCTCCAAGAATATCTAATCGCAAAAACACCAAAATCAAAAGTAAAAATTTTAAATTAAAATAGTAGCTATTGTCATTTATCGCAGATCAATCGACTTATCAAGTGGAATAAACCAATCAATCTACCATCAATTAACAATAACTAAATTAAGAGAGAGTGTTTCGTCTTTCTTCTAAGTAAGCATCAGTTTTTTTGATAGAGTCTAATCGTAAGTCACAAATAATACTCAATCAAAAGAAAGACAGTAGTACATTTAAGCCAAAAGAATCCTGTTAAACAAAATAAAAGGCCCTTATGGGTCTTTAAAATTAAAATTAAAGTTGCTCACTAAAAACACAACTGAACGAGATGGTTACTTTAAAAGATATATCATTTTCAAATTCAAATACGAAATTAAAAAAACAAAAGTATACATTTTATAGAGCATTAAAAAGTAATTAAAAGAAGATAAAAAAATAATATAATCCTTAAAATTAAATTTTAAACAAGTAGTTAATTAGAAAATTAAAGATCAAACCAGGCAGTTAAAATTAACTAACTTGTCTGCAAAATTTTAAAATCAAATGGCTAAAAATGCAAGTATTAAGTGAAACGTAAAAGATTTATCGTAAAGTGTAGTTCTCTATTTAAGAAAGTTTAGCCTTAAATTGGCAAGAAAACTGGAAAGTTTCATGGAGATCCATTAATCTACGATCAAAAACAATAGCTATTTTTTCAATACTTAAAACTTTTACTTTTGACTTTGGTATTTTTGCGATTCAAGATTTTTCTTTGCAGACTTTATGACTAAATTTTTTTCTTTTCATAATTCATGGTTTTAAATTGAATTTCTATTTCTTGGAGATGGTATTGAAAGTTTTCTTATTAGAAATTATTATGAATTATATATATATATATATACAGTACAAAGTCCGAGATCCGGTCTTGGGGCGATTCAGATTTGGCATTTTTCTGGATATAAGATCACCAGTTTAAGGGGACTTACAACCTTTTGAATGATATTTTTTATTTAAGAATTTTCATCCATTTTTTATGAATAATATTAAGTGGTTTATGTGGTTTATAAAATGATTTTAAGCTGAAAAAAAAATTTTTGCTAGTAAATTTTTCTTCAAAAAATTTAATTAAAAATCCCTTCTTCTCCCACAATTTTGAAAGTTTTTTCTCCAAATTTTTTTATTGCATATATTAGAGTGTTCTTAATAACTTCAAGGATCGATTTCGCGATTAATGAATTAGAAGAAAAAAATAAAAAGCACATTTTTATGTAAAAACTGCAAAAAAAGTTATCTCAATCACATTTTCACTGCCAATAATTTTTCTTTTCACTACTTTGGAAAACCCATCCTTGTTTCTATTAAGTATATAATTTTAAATAAGCAGTAAAAATATTAAATAAGATGTAGGAGTTTTAGGACTCTAAATAAAGGATATACTGAAAAAATGAAATCTGAGAAAACGCAGTTTAAAGAATGTAAGCTGTCTAAATGGTCAATAAATCATTTCAAATTTCTTAAATGTTTTATTACTGAATTTCAAAACATATGTATATAAAAAACCTAGTACTGTTCAATTGGTTAATATAAACATAAATTACAAGCTTTTGTTTAAAACCTCAAAAACACTTATAATCAATATCAATAATATTAATTTGTCGTTCCATTCATTTTTTCAAAAAGCAAAATTTTAAATTTGAAGAAACATAAAACATTGTATTTAAAACCACTCAGCAGCACATGTGATTTTTTCTCTTCTTTTAGCCATTTCTCCTCGCATATAAATTGCATTTTAAAATAATTTATTTATATTTTAATTAATTAAAGAGTTTAATGTTTGTTCCAGCACTCTTTTTATAATGTTTCAGTCAGGAACTTAATCACTTTCATTACACCACCTCTTTCTGCTCGAGTCTTATCACAAATAATTTCAATTTTTGAAGAAGCATAGCAAAGTTGACTGATAATACACATAGAAATACTTGCTGAGCTTAGTATATATATATATAAACTTACCAGTTTAAAGGTGAAGAATTTTTTTCCCCAACTTCACGGTGTATTTAAGTAAATTAGTTTATAAACATAACAGAGCTTCCTGATACTTGCAGTCATATTTAATTACACTCCTTTTCATTTACACTGATTTTTAATAAGTCACTGAAAAAAATTAAGAAGTAAAAAAAATAAATAAGTAAAAAACTGAAGGTGTGTGGCATTTAAAGGGCTGTCAAAGACATTTTATACCATTTATTACCGTCAGATCAGTTCAAAATTTCTTTTCATTGTAGTAAGGGTATTAAGATATTTTTCTAGCAAAAAATTGAAAAATCGGTAATTTCATCGATTTGGGGATACCGAGTCCCCATAAAATTACATCTACGGAAAATCTAAAGAAATTACAAAATTAAAAATATGAAATCGTGATTTATGAAATAATGAAACATTTACGATCTAAACAATACCAAAATTAAAAAAAAAAAAAAAAAAACTTAATATTTATTTGTTTACTTTACTAAACATTTTTTTCAGTGTACGTTCTTTAAGTTGCTTCGTTTTTTATGCTAACTTTTTCTCTTTAATTCTACAGAAAAAAAGAAATTCCTTGTTCAGTTGTAAAGTTCCAGTGTTCAAATCCTGTAATTGCTGTGTCGAGAATTCCGACTAAGTCGTCAATCGAAATTCCCTTTCTTCGTTTTCCATAACTTCGCTGTCACTTTCTTCACTGTCGGTAGCGGTATTTTCTGGATCTAGAGCCATTGACAGATTAACCTATTTTAGGACCCTAGACACTTTTTCCTGCCGGGCCCCTACACCCGGAGTGTGATATGATTTTTACGAGAACAAGCTAATGAAATAATAAATGATAGGTATTTATTAATAATTAAAAAAAATAGTCAGTTTTTCAAATATCTTTAGTACAGTTTCCATTTTTAGTATAATTATAAACGTGCGTTTGATTATGTATCAATACAATTAATAGAATTGGAACTTTTTCCTTGATGTCATAAATAAAGAAAATGAAATTAATTTTGTTAAATGTCAAAATCATAGTTTTGAAAAAATGATTATGAAATTAATTCAAAAATCCTTTTTTATGGCTTTCAGTTCTGGAAATTTATCAATTATTTCTTCATAATTAATATTGTGCAACGTATTTTGTATGTATATAGTACAGCGAAAGAAGTTAATTTTGCTTGACTTAATGAGTTTTGTAAATAGTATTTTACACGTTTTAACACCGAAAAAGATCTTGCACCATATGCATTCGATACAGGCAAAATTAAAATATGCGTAATATGATTTCCATATTTGGAAATGTCGATACAATTTTTGTATTCGTTATAAATCGTAGATGATTTCAGATGGCAACATTAAATTTTGGCTTTTACAAAGTGAAAAAAAATAAGACATTTCCTTATCCAATTCTTTTGTGTCTGTACCATTTTCTTAGTAATGTGGTATCTTCAGATTCAATTGATACATTGTAACTTGAGTTTGTATGAAATACTTTAAAAATTTCATCAATGTTTTTGTAACCTTTGCAGTGTAGTTTTAGTTCAAAAGATATTTTGTCACATATTCCGTAAAAGCAATTTCCTTTAAAGGCTTCTTGACCCTGATTACATGAACTTTATCGTTCTCATCATGATAAACTGTATCAAAAAATTCTTTCCGTTTTCGCGCATCTTTATTAGTATCGGAAGTTTTATTTCTGACGCGTCTAATGCTTCCGCTTCTATTTCCGAAAATAAATTTCTTAAACTATTGACGTAATTAAATAAATTGTCAAATATACTTGCCGCAAATGAATTTGGCATAGTAGGGAACTGCATACATTTATTCTGAAAAGAATTTTATCCCAAACTAGCCGCTGCGCGGCCAGCCTTCGTCTAGCTTTTAAGTGTACCAGAAAAATGCTTAAAGAGAACACCAAACATTAAATTTAAAAACTGCACAGAATTTTACTCTGCAGAACAATTTTATCGAAAAAGAAACAAACAACAACGGAAAACAAAAATTCAGTTAAAAATGCATTACATATAAAAAGCATATACAACGAAATAAGCAATATCCCTTTATACAAATATTAATTATCCTAATAAATAAAATAACGAACTTCCCTTTGCAAAATCTTAAGAACTCAAATGGTATAAACAGATTAAGAACTTAAACAAATTAAAAAATATCATGCAAAACTTTTTTATAATTAAAATTATATATAATTAGAACATAATATTACAATGAAATAAGCAATATCCCTTGATACAAATGTTAATTATCCTAATAAAGTAATTAAACAATTTACCGTTGCAAAAAGAAACAACTTTTTAATTTCTTAAACTTTTCAGTCTCTTAAAAAAAGTAACATAAGAAATACGATGAAAAATTGTTGCCAAACCGAAATTTTTAAAAGAATGAAACTATTCAAAATGATGCAATTTCATCAAAAATCTATCAACAACAATAAGAAAGGAAAATTGTTGCCAAAACTACATTTTAAAATATCTGAGATGTGAGAAGTGTATTCGGAAGCTTCATTTAAAAAATTTTAAAAAAATACAAAATATTATTATTTTTCCAAAATTCTTTTTTTAAAAGGAGTCGAAAGGATTAAAGTTCAACGTGTCCAAAAATCAAAGGAAAATAAACAGCACATTTTTTAAAATAAGTTTTTTTAAAAAAAATTCCGCTGAAAAGGTGTTAAGCTCACCTTCCTAAATAAATTCGTATTTAATCGATTTATTGAAATACGAAATTTATTTTAAGTTCGTAAAATAGCTAAGTGTCTACGCTTCACGACGATGTAAAAATGAAATGTATAGAGTGAAATCTCGCTTTCCTGTAGCCCATTATGTCTCAAAATGACGCAATTTGGTCACAAAACATAAAATAAAAAAAATTCGAATTCGAATTTCGAAAAAATCACTTCGAGGTGCACTGGCTCTTGTGTAGATACACTTATGTACCAAATTTCGTGGGCCTGGGTCTATTAGCTTGCTCGCAACACGAACGAAAGACACACACACAGACTCTTTGATTTATAATATGTAGAGATTACTGTTAATAAAATGAATTCTAAATTATTACTTTTGTTTGCTATTGTTTGAGATGCCAGTTTTACAGAATAATTCTGAGATTCATCTAAAGATATATCAAGTAGAGCATTTTTATATTTCGTTGAGCCCAGAACGAATTGCTTTAACTGCATCAGCTCTGCAAGACCACCTATTGTGCATAATGTTTTTGAGGTAAAATGTTTATTATTTGCCGCAAAACTTTTTTTTAAAGTGCTTCACCTGTGAGCAGACAAAAAAAATGTTTTCCAATAAATTAAGATATGTTATTGCTTTCAAACATGATTCACTAGCACTGCTTACTATCAGATTTAAAGAATGTGAAACACAAGGAACGTAATGGGGTGTTTGATTATCTTTTTAATGCGTTTTTGGAGCCCATTGTATTTTCCAGACATATTTGCCACATTGTAGTAACTTTGTCCTCTACAGTTACAAATATCCAGACCAAATATTTCTAGTTCTTTGAAGCTTCATTTTCTAACGATTTTCCTGTATGCGAATAAATTCGTAAAAGTCCAAAAAATCTGTCTATTGGGATTCCATCTTCTGATACATAACGCAATATAAAAGTTAACTTTCTACCTCTGATATAACCGTGTGTTAAATCAGAGGTAGAATCAAATATAATTGAAAAATATTTGACGGCTTTAACTTCTGACACGAGTGTATCTAACATTTTTTTGTTCAATATTTCAATAAATTCATCGCAAATAGTTGACGAAAGGTAACTCACGTTCCTGTTCCAGCTGACTCAAATTTTTTTACATATAAAGCTGAAAACTCATCAAATTCTGCCAAATATTCTAGAGTTCCTATGTAATTTCCATTATGGGAAGCAGAAAAGAGTTCATTACTGCTACGATAATGCAAAAACACTTTTAGTTAAAAACTTTATTGTTGCTACTATCCGTAGCAGTAGATATTTTTTATTTATTTATATTTTTTAAATACTGTTTTTCAACAATAGTGTCTATAAGTCCCTCAACTAAATTTCTTGCTGTTAAAATTTTAATAGAATGTCTATTGATCAGTAGAATTTTCGTGTTCTTGCACTCTTACATTTGTGTTTTTCCAGCCCCGAATATCCTTCTGTAAAAGTTGTTCGTTTGATCGAAACTATTTTGCAAACATAGCAGTAAATTGCTTTATTTTTGGACTGTACACCAACCATTCTCGTTCAACTTTTTCACCATTTGCTTTATTTGCGACTAAAATATTTTTCTTTAATAACCGAGTTAGATTTTCCAACTTCTGTGACTACATTTTTAGCGGTATGTATAAATGATATACACTGGTGTGCAGAAATTAAGGACGAGACGGTTTTTTCAATATAACTTTGTACAAAAGCTTTCCAAATCAACACATTTAATACCGTAAGATCCCCAATACGTAAGGACATGAGTAATCTAAGCAACACTTGCTAAAAGAGAAATCAGAGGTTTATCCCTCTGATTTCTTTAGAAGCTTTATTGAAAAAGTAGCATGGAGCGCAATGCGACTGAAGGCCGAAACATCCCTGTGATGGGTGTCCAGCAAGAAACATCCGGTCTTTAATAGGGGATATGATCTCCCCTGACTGCTAGGCAGGTTTCACATCATTTGTGCATGCTGGATATGTGGTTGTTAATGAGCTGTTGAGACACTGCTGCTCGTTCCTCTTGTAGCACCAATCGCAGTTTCGGAATCGTTACTGGCGATAAGTTACGTGCTGCCACGGGTCTCCCTAGTAAGTTCCGTACATGCTTGACGGGATTTAGATCCAGAGACCTTGCCGACCAATCCATGTGTTCAATATCTTCACTCTCCAACAGCTCTTCGACAGTAACTGTGCGATGAGGTGGAGCGTTGTCGTCTATGAAGAGGAACTGAGGACCCATAGCCCTTGTGAAAAGACGCATGTAAGGAAGAAGAACCTCGTTACAATAGCAGTCCCAGGTGACGAACCTCCTTGGGAGATATGAAGGTCGGTCCGGCTACCAAGCATTATGTCTGCTCGAACGAGAACTCCGCGACCTCCAAAACAGTCCCTTTTGATGATGTTGAAGGGGTTATTGCGTGTTCCCCGCTCTGTCCAGATGTGTATGTGTCTAGAATCGCAACTCAGACTAAATCTGCTCTCATCTGTAAAGAGTACTCGTCCCCATTCATTGTCTCTCCAATTCCGGTGTTCCCGGCACCACAGAGAACGCCTTCTCCGATGGGCAGGCGTTAGAGGTACACACCGTACAGGGCGTCGTGCAAACAGACCACCACCGTGCAGTCTTCTGGCCACGGTAAAACGCGATATCGGTCGTCCAGTCGCCTGTGTCGTGTGTCTAGCGATTTCTCCCGCTGTCTGCCGCCTGTTTCTTCTGGCCTGTAAGGCAATATACCGGTCATCTGCGGGTGTGGTTCCTCGTGGACGACCACTACTAAACCCCCGGATAGCTGTTCCTGTAGTTTGAAATTGTCTCCAAAGTCGTGAAACGATGCTGTGAGCAATTCCGAACTCTGCAGCCACACTTGTCACACTGCGGCCTTCCTCCAACTTCCCAATGATTCGACCTCGGGTAAAAGCATCCAGATGTCGTCTAACAGATTGATTATTCGCCATTTCTCGCTGAGGCAGCAACTCGGTGTGATTTTAACTGCTATACGGCGTGCAATCTCTTTGCCAGAAATACTGATCTTACACCGACAACATGCTTTATACTATTCAGACACTCCCCCATTACGTCTACCTGCATATCTGCGCATGTGCTACCGTACATCACCTTACTTAATCTCCTGATTGGTCTTTCTGTCCGCTCTGCCTCTTCGCTCAGCTGATATGCTAATTTTTCGACTTCGTCCTTAATTTTTGCACACCAGTGTATGTGATGGTGGTTTATTTTTAAGCAAATAATGTTGCATGTCTGTTGTTAAATTTAAAGGCCATAAAGAAATGTCCAAATTTTCCAAAACTAAAATATAGGTTAAAATATGGAATATATACCTAACGGTGTAAAGTATATATTCCATAATCTGACTTTTTTCCTTCATCACTTGCATTTTAATTTTTCTTCACAATATCTGGTATGCCTTCTATGTTTTTCATTTCTGTTACTTCAATTTCAGTTTCATTGTACTTCCTGGTTTCCAGAATATTTAGCAACTTCTATTCCTATAATCTTTCCCACTTCCGCATAACTGTTATCTGTTTTTGTATTACCAACATAATTAACATTTTTTTGTTTTTTTTTTTGTTTCTACCTGCATTTTCATCTCAAGCTTTCTTTTTTTAGGCATCGGAAGCGTGATGATAATTCATTTTATATAATAAATTATTTATAAATTATATGAAGGCTGGGAATTATTATAAGAAGCCTGGAGAAATACCTTATTAGTATAAGGTATTTCTCCAGCCTTCTTAGCATGCTTTGGTGGTATAGTATTCACCAAGCTTGGCGCGTATTCGAGAGTCCGTGGTTCGAGTCTCGGCGAGAGCATTGCTCATTTCTCACTTGAGCATTGTATCGAAATAACCTAATGTATCTACAGTGGCGTCCGAACTAAAAAAGGTGGTGGATGATGATTCTCCACCACTAGGATCTTGCGACTGGGTTTCCTAATCCCCAATCGCCCTTTAAAAGGGGGAGTATATAAAGAATTTCTCCAGCCTTCTTCGCATGCTTTTGTGGTGTAATGGCCAGCACACTTGGCGTGTATTCGAGAGGTCCGAAGTTCGAGTCTCGGCGAGGGCATTGCTCATTTTTCATCTCACCTGCTTCGAAATAACCTAATGTCTCTACAAACTAATTAATAATCACTTCCAGAAATTTAATATTTAGAGCCAAAGCTCTGGCTATGTTTGTTTAATGTTTTTACCAAATTTCTGCGCTCATGTATAGTAGACCATTTAAATGAGAACATCTTAATAAAAAATGTCCGGGCTTCGAATTCAGCGAACGGGCTGGCTGCATGGGTGCTTTTCTGTATGTGTAACCTGTTTGCGAGTCAATCTTCCTTAGAAAGCCCTCCCCGAATGCATCCCTTCCCTTAGGCAAATAACCTTCGAGACTTTCACGTAATCACACCAAACTAACTAAATAAAAAAAGGAAACCTGTAGATTAAGATTACATTTAAATTGAGCATATGGATAAGCTTTTATTTATTTTGTGAAATAAAAGGAAACTTTTATTTTTACATTTTGACCGGGCAATAGACATTTGTCTTATTTGTCTATGGACCCGTCTAAAACCAGTACAAATTTCGCCGTTCGTTAACTAATTGATGATATGGACATTGTCATGGCAATGAAAATTTCTGTTATATCATCTTCATTTATTACCGCTTCTTCACATTTCTTTAAAAAATTCATTAATTGAGAACAATTTCACCTTTGGTTTGCGCTATCCGAAAACCTTCAAATCGCTGCTATCGCCTCCATTATCCATGAAATATGGTATAGCTGACCATAAATTATCCCGAGCATTTTTTAAAGGGTCTGGAAACACATCCTCCAACGATCTTGCGATTCTCTATACATCAGATTTTATGCTAAAATATTTCAAACATTCTTTAATAGTTTTGCCATTATTGAAGAAATTTAACATAGATTTTTAAAAGTGCTACTTTATATTTGCACTATTCCGATATCTATCGGCTGAATGATGGGCGTACAATTTCGAGCAAAGAACAACACGGATACATTATCTTTCATTAACTTTAAGTGAAGTGTAAGCCGAACAGTTTTCTATAAGGCTCCTTTAAAGGTAGCTCTCCTAGTAGCTCTAGTTGTGTATAAACAGGACAATTTTTGCGTCATCAAGTAAACCAACCGAATTCAAATGTTGCCGAGCCTCGGGTATGAAATGATTTTCAAACCAATCATTTTCATTAACGCTTGTGTCATGCATGCTCTTTTATTTGCACGATATAGAACGAGGAAAACCTTTACTCTTTTAAATCCTCGAGGTCATGAATTTTTTTTCGGTTACGAAAAGTTTACACTTGTGGATTTCGCGCAGCATTTGTGCATGCTAAAATTGTTAGTCCGGCTTTGGGATCTTTGAACATCAGTTGGAGACTCTTCTGTAGAGGTTGCTACGGTATATCGCCATACCAATTCGCGGCTAGAAAAAGACCAGTTTCATCAGCGTTTTAAATTTGTTCTGGAGATAACTTTTCACTATTATTGAGTTCAATGAATTGATCTGCAAATCGTATTCAGTATCAGCTGAAGCGTTTTCACCTGAAACGTTTAATTGCCTTTTATCATGGCAATTTTTAAATTTGGTTAACCATTCTGTCGAATATGTGCACTCATTTTTTAAGTTCAGTTCTTCATGAAATATTTTGGCTTGAGCCATTAGCATTGGACCCGTCAATGGCACGCCCTCGCTGCGACGCTGCTGACCCACTCAATTATGACTTTGTCATGATCGTCACTTTTATCATATCGAATAATTTTTCTGTTTTCATTGCGAGTGGGGTGTAGGAATCCACAAGAATTCAAAAAGGTTTCTCTTCCTTTCTTCTTATGACATATACAGTTGAAATGGCTATATCCATTTTTTTGCAGCAATTCTACTTTTTGTTTAATTAAGGTGACCAGACGTCCTGATTTACGCGGGACAGTCCGGATTTCACACTTCCAGTCCCGAGGTCCCTCGCTTGCCCCGGCAGGACGCCTATTTGTCCCGCTTTTCTATGAAAGAGACTCTTAACGTCAATTAACTCGAATTGGCTGCCACGGCGCGTGGTGACGAGTCTCACCGTGTTGGTGGCTAAAGTGGTTTGTGCGCGCGGTTGTCGTGTTTCCGTTGTTATTTATTTTCTTCTCATCTGATTGACGTTACACGAGGCTCCATTGAGCATCAGTCATGCCAAAACGAAAGTCGAAATTCAACGAGGAGTTCCAAGGCGAGTTTCCATTCATAAAGAAGGCTAGAAGCAACACCGACAGTGACGTGAGATTCGACAAATGTGGAAATCCGTCGCTCACAGCGGGCGTGGAGATACAATGATGCATTTGAATACGGATTGACACAAAAAATTCCTGAAATTATCGGCATCCTCAAGTACAATTACGAACTATTTTTCAAGATATGAGTTAGGTGAAAAGAAAGCTCGGTTGGCTGCTACAGAAGGTACCATATGATTTATCACAACCACAGCTTCAGGTCGACGGACTGCACTTCCAAAATAATGCAAAAGTTTTTTAATCCAAAATTTATTTGCACACGAACAAAATGTGAAGCCATTGTCACGAACGTATTGTGCCCATATGTAATGAACCAAGTCAGAACCGAATTAAGTGTCGCGAATTTTGTGACAGTGTCTACAGACCGTCGAACCATAAGGATGTCAAGCTATTTTCCGTGATAGTAAGATATTTTGTGCCACTATGTTATGAGCTAACAATGTCAGGTGTTAAAGTTAAAATCCTGGACATGCAATCTCTTCCTGGAGAAATAGCACAGACGATTTTCAATTTTCTTGTTAATGCATTACGATTTGAACTGACAAAAAAGGTTTTTGGCTTCTGCGCAGACAAGGCTAACACGAATTTCGGGGGATTAAAAAGAAGAGGTAGAAACAACGTGTTTGCAATATTACAAGATGCCCTCGAAAGGAAACTGCTAGGTATTTGTTGTGCTTCTCATATCGTCCACAACGCAATCCAAACAGCAGGAGATTGCTTGCAAATTGATGTGGAAGCAGTTATTATGAAAATTTATTATTATTTCTATATCTACATTGTTTGTGTTGAATCATTCAAAGAATTTTGCAACTCTGCCTTTGTAGAGTACCAGCGCATTTTAGGATATGGGAAAACTGGATGGTTAATAGTGATTCATGCAGTAGAGTTTTAAAATTGTTTCCTGCACTGAAATCTTATTTCTTGTCGGAAGGGAAGTGCCCCACCTTAATCTCCAACTTTGTGTGGAATTGTGGCTCTGTTTCGTACATAATATCGCTGCGGTGTTTCAAGCGGCAATTCTGCACATAGAGCACAGACTGTAACAGCATTGGAAATCTCTTCTGAATCTGATGATTTAATACATAAATGCCTTAAGAGGAGCGCAAAAAAACTCTTGGCCCAATGAAGTACGTGTGCAAATAACCCAATCAAAGGAGACGAATTGATGAGAAAAAATGACATTACAAGAACCATGGTAAATTTTTACGCCAACTGTGCTGAATATCTGAAAGAGAGGGTTGAGTAATTCGAAGATCTAAATGCATTTAGTTGGGTTGTGTTAAAGGAATCAACGTCGTTGGAAAAAGTACAAGAGAGCTTGCAACTTCTTGCGTGGAAGATTCTGAAGGGACATCGATGATAACGAGTTATTTGACGAAGTAAGCTACATTAGGCGAAGTAAGCTCCACCACAAAAGATTGCAGATTGGAATTGTCAGAAAACTAGTGCCGACTGTCGATGGACTGAAAATTTTCGTCATTTCAAGGATAAAAACGTGTCATGTGCGCAAATCCAGAAAATTGTGGAGTTTTTGTTGTATCTTCCAGGGACAAACGCCGCCAGTGAAAGAGTTTTCTCCCCTATGAATGTCATATGGACAACTGAAAAGACACAGTTAAAACTGGAAACACTACAAACAATGTTAATGGTGAAGTGTAATTTTGAGTTTGACAGGTCCTGTGATGAAGTCTATGAAAGACTTCTACAACAACTAAAACTTCTTACAAGACTTCATCAATGAAATACGTGTACGGAGCACCTACACAGGATGATCCTTCTAGGTCAGCGGCTGATCAGGAAGGCTCATCGTCCGCGTCGAATTAAAACATATGCGGCGTTATGTGCTGGATAGACACATTCCAGCAGTAAAGTAGGTAGGAAGTTACAAACTTTTATTTTCCGAGTGCTATTTTTTTTATTCTTTGGCTTCGTTCTTACTGAATGCGCGTCCGAGTTGTCTCAGTCCAGATCCCAAAGTCCGTAATTGTTGATTTAATAATTCAGTCTCAGATAAGGGTAAATTTTATTTTTTCTTTCAATAATAGTCTTTAACACACACACAGCTAATTCGAAAATGATGGATAATTCTTTACAGGACAATATGACTTCACTAAAAATTTTGCATTCCGTATTTTCACCTTCAGGAACGGGGCCTTCCGCCCTCCTTATCCACCACCCAAAGTCGGATCCCTGTCTCCAGCTTTGCCCTCCGGAAAATTTGGTCACCTTAGTTTAATGGACATCGAAACATGCTTTCGCTTTGTAGATACTGCTGTAGATCCAGAATTAGAAATTCTTTTCGACATAATAAAAAGTTCAAACTTTTATTTTCATAAAACTGCTGTAATAATAACAGCTTGCAAAAAATTATGAGCTGGATCAAATCGGAAAGTTAAGGAACAGCGCAGCCTGCTACATTAGCTGAAATTCCTTGGAATCATTAAAGTATAATTTTAGCCTAGCTTAATAACGTCCGCTATACATTATTGTCTATGTATCATGAAACTGGCGAAGAAAGTTGTTCCACTAAATTTTGTCTTGCTTTCTATCGCGTACTGAGACAATAAGGGCTGAATTATATTTATTATACTTATCTCTATTTCTTGCACATGCTTAAAGTTTATCTGAGTCCTGAATAAATAAATTTCCACAAATACTGAAGGCTTATCGAGGGCCGGCGCTAGGTATTTTACTGCCTGACGCAGTTTCTGCGGGTCCTAAATTCTGGTAAATTCTCTTCCCTAAACTCTCAATTTCGGGTCCCATAGCTTTCCCTAAATTGCAAAAATTTTATCATCTCTTAATTTTGGTGCTTCTCTAAATTCCAAAAACTTTGTATTTCTTAAATTCTGTCGTCCAGTGTATAAAATTATGAGGGTACACTTTTAGCTTTTAGAAATAATTTATTTACAATCTTAGAATGTATAATCACAGAGCACTGCAATACCAGCATAGTCTATTTTTTATATCTGTATCCAAAGTGTTGTCAATTACAAGTTACTAAATATTACATGTTACCATTTACAAATTATTAAATATTACATCTTCCGTTTTTTTTAAAGAGTTCAAAAGTTTTAACAGTCTTAAATCAGTCCAAATACCTAGCCGGCTTTCTAATCACTCTCCCACTTCTAGTTCTTAGCTCACCGTTCCTTGTTTCTGAGTTAGCAGAGTTTGGTAGTTGATCTTTTAAACTTTGCCCTTGAGAATATCTGGAATCATATCCTTTTACATCTGTTTTCTGTGTATTAACTCCTTGTTCTGTTCCTCTGATATTCTCTTCAACAGCTGAACTGTTTTCTCTAATATCTTTTCTATTTCTTCTCAATACTAATCCACCTGTTCTAAGTATATATGATCTAGGCGTCTTATGCACTTCTTCTACAACTGCTGGTTTCCAGCGATTATCTTGATATACCCGAACACAATCTCCTTTATTTAGCGATGGTAATGTTTTTGTATGACGATCATAATATGACTTCTGTTTAGTTCTTTCTTGGTTGATTTTTTCTTTTACATTTTTCACAACTTGAGGTTTAAGTAATTCTTCAGATGTAGGAAGAACCGTTCTTGTTCTTCTACTCATAAGTCGTTGAACTGATGATCCTAGCATCTCATTAGTTGGAGTGTTCCTATGAGCTAACAATGCTAAATAAGGATCAGTATGATCTGCTTGAGCTTTCTTTAACAATTTCTTCGCCGTTTGTACTGAACGCTCTGCTAATCCGTTCGACTGTGGATGGTATGGACTGCTTGTTATATGTTTAAATTGGTTTTTCTTTGCAAATTCTGCAAATTCTTTACTTGCAAACTGAGGTCCATTATCAGATATCACTATCAATGGTACGTATACCGTATCTTGCAAAATGAGATTTCATGTAACTGATCACTGTCTGACTTCGAGTATCCGGTAGTTTGGAGATTTCAAAAAAGTTGGAATAGTAATCTACAATTATTAAATATACATCTTTGTTAATTTCAAATAAATCTGTCGCAACTTTATACCAATTTAAATTGGGAATTTCATGTGGTATCATAGGCTCTCTTATGTTTTTGTTCTGGTATTCATTACATATAAAACATTTTGAAATTGTATCTTCTATCTGCTTGTTCGTAAGTGGTCAAAACAAAACATCTCTAGCTCTTTTCTTACATTTTTCTATACCAAAATGACCCTCATGAATTAAATTTAACATTTTCTTTTGCATAGATAAAGGAATAATTACCCTTCCTCCTTTGAAAAATAAGTCATTTTCCATTGTCAACTCATCTCTGTAGTCCCAAAATACTTTGACTTGAGGTTCTACCTGATGTTTCCTTTCTGGCCAGCCTCTCAGAATATATTTCTTTAAGCACTGTAGTGTAGCATCACATTCACTTTCTTTCTTCAATTCATAAATTTTTTCATCAGATGCTGGAATCAGTGTACAAATTTCTGTATCTTCATCATTATCTTCTGCTGTTGTATTCAAATATGCTCTACTCAAAGTGTCTGCTATTAATAAGTCTTTCCCCTTTTTGTACCGTACATCTAGATCATATTTTTGTAAATTTAACAGCATTCTTTGCAATCGCTGTGGTGCTTTAAAAAGAGGTTTCTTAGTTATGCTTTCTAATGGTCGATGATCAGTTTCAACTGTAATACGTTTGCCATATATATATTGATGAAATTTAGAACATCCAAAAGTAATAGCTAAAAGCTCTTTTTCTATTTGAGCATAATTTTTCTGACTTTTTGTTAGAGCTCTGGAAGCATAAGCAATTGGTTGGTTTTCTTGTAGTAAAACAGCACCTAATCCTTCAGAACTTGCATCTACTGAAAGAGTTACATCCTTATTAACATCATAGAATTTTAATACGGGTGCTTTTGCAATCAATTCTTTAAGTGTTTCGAAAGCTTTTTGATGCTTTTCAGTCCAGTGCCAGAGAACATTTTTCTCAAGTAACTGTCTTAATGGTGCAGTAATAGTAGTTAAGTTAGGAATAAATTTG
>KK119838.1:217195-233991 GCA_000611955.2 Stegodyphus mimosarum
TTAGTTTGTTAATCAGAAATTCGTTGAAATGTTACAAAACATAAAATCGATAATAAAGCAAATTTCAAATTCAAAATTAGGGCTTCCAGATGCCCATATTCGCAGTAGGATTACGTCATTCAAAATTCGATGGCTCTAGGTTTTATCACAATGCGAGAAACATGCATACATTTATGCAGATTTTTCATTTTTTAAAATTTAATGCAGAGCGATAACATTTAGTGGCAACAATTTGAAAAGTGAAACGGGCATTCAGAGTGAATCGACGCAAAATCGCAAAACGAAAGTAATAGTCCTTCGGGACTAAATTCCTTTCGACTAATAAATATTCGCCAGGTTAGCTCAGAGATATTAAAATATTAGAAGGTGTAAAATCAACGATATTTCTGTATAGAAAGTTTCAGTTTGAGATATATGTCAAGAAAATACGCAGCTACGGATTCAAATTCTTAATCACACAAATTTATGCTAAAAGGATTTTTTATTCAATAACGAGGTATTTTAATTAGTGCCGAAGTGAAATTAAAAATCGGAACTCTCCACATGTTTTATTATGGGGGGAAAAAATCAAATACGCATACATAAAAAAATTCCTTAAAAAAAAAGGTTATTGGTGGCTTTGAGGTACGAATTTTAGATTATTCTGGATATTGGACGTATGGATCTGTGACTCTGCATTGGATATATATACATGTGTGTGTGTTTATATATATATATATATATTTATAAATAAAGGCATAAAGTAAGAAATTTAGAACTACTTTTTTACAAAGACAAAAATTGAAATGCATAATTAATAAATTTCAAATAAACCTATGAATGCAACAAAGAATTTTTAAAAATGTTACAACCAAAACTCTTAAACAAGCATTAGGCATGTTTATATTTTGTTTTTTAAAAAATGTTTTGAAATTATGATAATTATGTTACATTTGTATGTTACATATATATATATATATATGTATGTAACATACAAAATGTGAAAGCAAACTTTTTGATTTATTTTGATTTGACTCAAAAGTTAATTTGGCAGTAGTCTCTTTTACTCCAAATTTTAATTTGACTACTTCCCCTTCCTTTCCTAAAACTATTGACTACTCATAATATATGAACTGAAAGTGTGTTATTTCAAAATTGATCTGTATCTTGCCATCTTATGTAATAGATTCCTTTTAGGCAATCACAAATCAAAATTTCTACAAAGGACAGACTATATATCTCTTGCTGAAGAGAAATGTGTACTTACTTTCCCACTTGGCCTTGCTCTGCTAACAGTTTCTAGTTAAATGCTGTTAATTCTGAAAATTGTCTGAAATGCTGTTAATTGTCTGAAAATGTAAGCTTCCAAATGTTGCAGGAAGCCTATGGTACCCATAATCATGTACAAATAGTAATTTGTATCACAAGAATTTATTATCCAGCATTAAATTATATCTGCCATCAGCCATGTCTGTCTATCAATGTCATCTGTGTATCTACAGAGAACAGTTTTCGCCGAAGTGTTGCAACACCACTATCTTCAATCTATTGCATCTATCGTGCAATCTCAAGATATTACAGATTTTAACTCACAGAACCAGATTATACCTGCTTCATAAAATTCCAATGCAAGTGTAAAAGTTCTAACATCCAGTAACATAAAATGTGACATAAAGACTGAAATTCTCTTTAGAGAGGGAAAAAATGTTCTTGAAGTGATCAGTGATTCAACATTATGGTCAAGATCATCAACCTGCGTTTATTTAATGTGTTGCATGAGAAATTTATTTCGTTTGAATTTCCGTCAATCAAGGATTATGTTCCTCAATTAAATATCTTTGAATGAAATGGTAAAAATCTTCTTGAGTCTTCAACAGAAGGTTTGCCGAAGCAATATTGTATGTTACTTTCTGTTAGAATACTTTTAGACAATCACAGAGTGCAGTTCAAAATTGGATTTCCTTAGCACCAAAATTATTTCCAACTTCCAGTTCATATCAGCTACCAGAAAGTACCAGTAATGTGCCCAGATTTACTGTTCCTAGGAAGAATCCTCATCCGTATTTTAATTTCCTGAGATATAATACTCCTAGACCATTCTATTCTAGATCTATGTGCCTAAAAATCCAGTCCAGAAACATACTCGGCCACCATCACTGAGATATCCAAACATGAAATATTCGGCAATGAATTATAATTCACCCCATCTTATCAAAATCAAACTTCACACAAAAATGACAATATTTTAAGTTAGACGTTAAGGCAGGAATAATAACTTTCCTGCTATTACAGATACACATAGTCAAGTTAATGTTATTTCTGAAAATACTTTTAATTATATTGATAAATTTAAAACTTTCGAAAACAAAACTTCACAAAAATTACTTGGAATTTTTTCTGTTACTAAATTAATTAATTTTAAGATTATGTAAAGATATGGTATTTTATGTTGTAAATTCTTATCATTTATTGTTGTTTTCATTTTGAGTCTCTTTATTTAATTTGCAAACGGATTTTACTAATTATGAAATATATCAATTTAAGAGAATTTTAAGTAAACTAAATAATCCTTTTAAGGGTAATTTTTCATATTTAAGTGAACTACTAAAAATGAAAAGGGATTTTTTAGTAATGAGAAAATTGTGTATCACAAGATGAAAGAAATAATTGTACCCATATATTTGCAAAAATTAAATATGGTATGAGTTGTATTACTACTGAACCTCCAAAAGTAATACTGATTTCCCTTATAGACTATACAGAGCATCCCTTAAAATTAAAATTGAAATTAAAAACAAATAGAATTATAACATGTCAAGTATCATAAAACATCAGCTAAAGCCCCTATTCTGCCCCTGTAACTTTAGCCAATAAAAGAGTTGAAATTGCAAACACCAGATTATGTATTGATTATAGAAAACTTAACCAAGTTACTACAACAGATCTTGAACCCATACCTAGAATAGATGCAGTACTAGACCAATTAAATAATACAAATGTACTTTCTACAGTGGATTTAGCATGTGGTTATTAGCATATAAAATTAAATGAAAAAGATACTGAAAAATTAGCATTTACAACCAGTTTTGGTCTTTATGGATTAAACACATTACCTTTTTGTTGGAAAAATGCCCCAGCCATTTTTCAAAGAGCTCTTACACAAATTTTAAATAAATATCAAATTCAATTTGCTCTAAATGATTTTGATGACATCACAGTATTCTCCCACAATTTTGAAGAACATTTGCAACATCTTAAAATAATATTCGATATGTGAAAAGAAAACATAAAAATTAAAACATTCAAAGTTCCATTTTGCTAAAGAAAAAATAAATTTTCTAGCATATGAAGCTCAAGCTGTAAAATATCAACTCAGCAGCACAAATAATGAAAGTTATTAAAAAATTACAACCCCATAAAAATGTAAAAGAATTAAAAGATTTCTTAGAAATATTAAGGTGTAGCATAAATGTATTCCAAATTATGCAAACATTTGGGCACCTTAAGCAAATTACATAAAAAAGATACTCAATATAAATGGACAACTGAATGTCAAACAGCCATTCAAAATTTAAAAGATACTTAAACTTCCAGACCCACTCAAAGACTATTTAATACAAAATATCCCTGTCATGTATTTACATATGCATCTAAAGAAGCTGTTAGTGCACTTTTAAAATAAGGGCACCGAGATGGCAATTTACATCCTATAGCTTTAAATCCTCAAAAATTAAAATCTTATGAAAGAAATTATGCAATAACTGAATTTGAATGTTTAGCAATTGTAGATGATAAGATTTATTACTATTTGCATTTAAGTGATTTTACTGTACATGTTGCTTTAGTTTGGCTTAAGGATATAAAACATCTTACAGACAGATAAGAAGAGAAAAAACTCTAAACCAACGTTTAAAATCTGGGTAGAATGCCAGATTCTTAGAAGATTAAAGTTAATTTTACTGTACTTGCAGCTAATGCCCAAGCAAGATATTACAGATTATATTCCACACACATGTATATAGACAGAGAGAGAGCAAAGTTCCAAAACTTCATATGAATATATAGTTGAATATATTAAATCATATAATAGATAATATATCATATAATAGATAATATCAAAAATAAATTTCAAAAGTATGTGTATCAAAATAGAGCAATTTTTAAAATGTGATGTTCAGAAGCTTGATATTATATTACTTTTGAATAATTCCATATATTTTTTTTACTTACAGCAAGTGTTCTATTTTTAAATGGATAAACAAAAAGTAATCGCAGTGTTCTTATACTGTGTGTAATTGGCTCACCTTGCACATGAAAAGGACATCTAAATTTTTATCTTAGATTCCTTGTTTTGAATTTTCTTACTTTGCATATTTAATACAAGAAAACATACAAATACAGATCCCAGTTCTGAGGGTCTGACATAGCTTCATAGTGTCGAAAAAACCAGTTTTTCTTCAACTGAAAAATCTGAACTTCACATATAGTGGAGCTAGTTGACACATGGAACTGACTCCGTTAGATGATATAAAGCGCAGTGTGCACGGCCTTTGACAGCAATTTATGGGACTCATTGCATCAGTGCACAACTGTGGATAAAATGTGGCCTACCATTACACAGCTGAGCACTTAGCAGTAGACAGCAAGTAGTGAAAATCCATCAAAAACAATGAAGAGCATTTTGAAGCAAAGAATATAATAGTGACTACATTTTCATACTGTCAAGAATCCTCATGGTTGATTACTTGCAGAAGGGAAAAACAATAGCTGGATCCGATTATAAATTATGATCCTATTATAAAGATGCATAATTTATTAGTCCTAAGGGGCAATTTGTCCAGAAAGACTATTAATTTCATTTTGCTTTGATTCACTTTTAAAATTGTTGCCACCAAACATCACCCTGTATTATATTGAAAGAAATTAAATAATGAAGAATCTGCATAAATGTATGTATGTTTCTCGCATTGTGATAAAACAACAGTACCTAGAGCCATCAAATTTTGGATAACGTAATCCTCCTGCGAATATGCGCATCTGGAAGCCCAAATTTGAAATCTGTTATATTATCAATTTCATATTTTGTAAAACTTTAACGAACTTTTGATTAATAAACTCAAGGATTTCAAAGCGAGCGATGCCAATGTTGTACAGAAAAAAATTTTTTATCTCCAGCATGCGAGATTGTGTATCAGAAATTCCAAAGGTATGCTAATTTTAAAATTATTTTTCGATATTGCTGTTTAATTGAATTTCATAGTTTAAGTGCGAACAACATGATATTTAATAAATAAAGGTAACACACAAAATGTTAAAAAAACACCCCTTTAGATGTAACTTAAAATCTGAAATATTTCAGATTTTTTAAAAAATGTTTTTATTTATTTTTTCTATGAAGAAAACATTCTGTTTCACAAACTGACTCTTGTAATGGCAAATATGAAACTCACTTGAAATCAGTTTAAACCAAAATTAAATTTGATTCCCTATCCACTTTATTCTTCAGAATTACTTCTGAGTAACTTTTTCTAATCAATGAAATTCATGGTCTGTTAAACTCACTTCAAATAAGGATCTTATCATGACTATCAATAAATAATTTCCAGTCTCTGAAAAAAAAATTTTTGACAGGATAAAAAATTCCAAACTCGTCGAAATATCAATGGCCTTAAATGAATATTAAATCATAAAAACCTTTTTTTTCTGAAAAAGGATGATTCACTTTTTTTTATCACACTTATCAAATGAGCCTAATAACAGCCGTTTTTGTTTCTCACGACTCTGGCATCTTTCAGCTTCAGGAGCTTCTTCACTTAAACAATATAGTACATTCATACAATTTTGAACATGAAAACAACATGAAAAAGCATATTTCGGTACAGATGATATGCAACTGCCTTACTTTATACTCTTTGCTCACCACATTTCCATTGTACGAATAAGCACATGGGTATTTAGATCTTGCTGTTGAGTGTATGACTTGATTGGTTGGTGTAGTGGAATAGTCTATATTTTAGGATACCCCTTGGATTATCACCAAGTTGTTGTTTCATTTATAATAACCTGAGCATTTTATGTTGAATGTTATGGAAACTCTATTATGATGTGATTGGTTATAATGTCCGATTTTGACAGTTCGGAAAACATCTCAGGACTTATTTATGCACTGGATGTTCGTTAGGAAGTACATTGTTTATTTTGTGCTGTACACCGTAAAATGCCTGTTGCTGGTACGATTACCCTGAAGTTTCTGTACACTTTGGAACAAATGGGAAAGAAAGCATTCATTGACTGGTGTGTAAATAAAGATTTCAATGGCTTTGTTCACCTCTCAGTAAATTACGTAGCAAGATTTAAGGATTTGGAAACTGGAGCTCATACCAACACTATGGAAAATATGTGGGGTGTAATAAAAAGGGAATTTTGAAAGACATGCCACTGACAGTCGAGAGGATATTTTTTATTTTTACATTTTTGTAAATTTATGTGGTAACAGCAGCATACAGATTCTAATTCAGATAATTTTAAACAGCTACAACTGAGATTAGGTGTTTTAATTCGGCTTTTATAAGCTTTTTAATTATTTACTAGAATATTTTGGTAAAACTTCGAATTTTCTCGATATTTGTGGAGGCAACAGTAATTACGACATATTTATTTATTAAATATTAAATGCTCGCGCTCTTTTATTTTTACTTTTCCGACGTAGCTTTCTCTTTAAAAAGCGTCTGCGTTGCATGGGAAAATAAAGCAAATTTAATTACAATTTTAAATAAATAGCTAAATAAATACGAAATCCGTAACAATACTAAAGGAAGATTAACTAAAATTGATGATTCAAGCACATGGTTCAAGAGATTGTTCCAATAAAAAAGGAAAACAATTATGATTTCCCACAAGAAATGAAAACTATTATGCGTAACGTCTACATTACTTGCGGGAAAATCCAAGATTTCGATGTCACTTTCGGTTGTTACGTGAGAGCACTTTTACGATACACTTTTCTATAAAGTCACTTACGCCTATCAGTTACCTGCAATTAGTACTTACAAAGATTATTTTTTAATTTGGTATCTGCTGTCATATAACGTGATTTAAATTCAGAAATGGGTTCTTCAAGATGTTAGCAAATATTATAAGCATTTAAATATAGGATATAATCTCAAAATTTTAATATGATTTATAAAATAGTGAGGGGAATTTAAATTCGCGAATTCATTTGGTTGTCTTAAAGAAACAGTTTCAGAATACGGTTTTAAACCTTATTACTATGACTCTAACATTTTTAAAAAGCACAGTTTCTTTCTGAAATTTTTAAATATTGCTATGGTTTGGATTATTTTGGTTACGGCAAAGCATACGAAAGCTGTCTGCCTAAGGGAGGGATGCTTTCGTGGATGATTTTTTAAGGGGAACTACTTCGTATCCATGTTATGCATGGGAAAAAACACGAAAGCTCCCATGTCGCTAGGGATTTGAACAGGGATCAACTTACCAGTTTTAGCGATTTTTTTCTGGGTCGCTAATGGATCTTAAATATTTTTTTTATTTTATGTATGTGAAAGTTTTCTTTTATTTTTATAATTAGCTGAAGGATTTTGCGTACCTAATAAGATTATAGAAAATACCAAAAATGTGTGTACTGGAAATTCGATATAACCTATCTTCAATTTTTGCCATGAATTATTTTATTATAATAAATTTCATTTCAAGTTCATATAAGTGAATGAAATATGGAAGTGCTGCTGAGTTCTATTGAGATCGCTGCAAAAGAAACGGCCACTGAAATATGTCATATTTTTACCTGTTGTAAAGGAAACGAACACTGCAATTTATGCAAATATTTTGTCTCCTCCAACAGCATCACATGTGCGTGGTGCAACTACAAATATTTGTTTCGCCTGTTATAGAATGCGATAAACTCTGTCTAGGAGGTTTAAGATGGTTCTGAAGTTGTGTGGAGAAGGGTGGTATAGAGAGAAATGTTCAGAAAGGACAATAATTTATGGTTTTAGAAATACTCTACATTTTTAAAGGTGGTCAGCCACATTAGGGAAGAGGCCACTCAGAGGAACTTGAATATATTTTTATAATTTTTACATGCATGGAAAGCTAATTATGATAAACATGTAAGGATCTTAAGTTTGACTAACGTTTGTTTTATTTTAAAACTTTACTATCATCTCTTATTTTCCACTTCCGGCCAGAATTAACGCGTGAATATGTTTATGCAAATTGTACTTGCTAACGCTTAAGTATTTAAGTTGTGGCTTTTTGCCAAGAGCAGAGTAGAAGGGGAAAATTGCCACGAGACTTCACGCCAGCTTGCCATCAGTTACTATCCGCCTTTAAGGCGAGAGGTTTTAGTCCTCTTGAAAGCTAAAGACGTATTGTAGTTTTCCGCAGTTTGCGTACTACATACATAGTAATTTAAAAGACCAGTCTTAGTGTTAGTCATCTGTGTAAAATATTAAAAGTTAGCTCTTATTTAAATTTTAGTTGGTTAGTAGTCTTATGTTTTTACGTTCAGACCACAAGCGGTTGTCTTTGTATCTCGAAGAGCGGAAACAACTGTGAAATCGTGGAAAATAAAGGGTAATTTTAACCCTTCTCATCTTGTCGTCTTTGCTGCACTCCATAGGGCATAATTTACAGTCAAATTCACTGTCTAGTCAGGACACGTCATGTTCGCCAAGCAGGCAAAAAAAATACAAGTCCTGATAAACAAACAATCATAAAATACTATTTCAGGACTAATAAATGAATCAGTTGAATCTGGACATTTTATTTATGATATTTTAGAGTGGTTATAAGTAAAGTGACCCTATTTAGACATGTAGAATCCGTTCTGGTAGACCTACTTCACTGAAACTTGGTATATGTATTATATGGACCACGGCGAAAAGAAAGCTGCAATAAAAATTAATAGCTCAAATTTTACCGACAGATGGTGATTTTCATGCAGTGTAGAAAGAACGTAATGCGAATCGCATTATGGAGCTTTTAAAAGACTAGTAGCCAATGCCGTAAAATCATTCTTGACTACTCTTTTAGAGGAGAAAGAATGAGCTTTACTGATCAAGTTGTTTTATTAAAGCGACAATAATTTTTCAACTACACTGCGAAAATATCGATGCTTGAAAGGCTTATAGAAAGGGCCTTATGTCGAGGCAGAGTTTGAAAATGATTACTAAATTTGAAGAGACTGGGGAAGTGTGTGTTGAGAAGAAGTGAAGGGAAGCGGATTTCAAATAAAACTGTTGAAGAAGTTCCTCTTCAACAATTTCGTAGTCGAACCAGCGTCCGTTACTTAATATTCTTTAACAAATGCTCGAGCGATGGCACGTGATTTCTCTCTTACTTGGTCAACAGTACGAAAGGTTTTGTGATTAATTGTAAAGTGATATCTCCTGCAGACCTGGACAAGTGCATTAATTTTGCTAGCCTTCTTTTGGCAAAGAGCAGCCATGGGTAATGCATGGCCGTAGAAACTTTTGTGGTCGGATGAATCGCATTTCACTCTAGACGGAGCAGTTAATAATCAAAACTGTCACACATGGGGTACTGAAACTCCTAATGCTGAGTATATACAGTTTCCCTATCCTGCGTAAATTAGGGTATGGCGTGGTTTTTGCTGTTGGTTTCATTCTTGGTCCCTTTTTCTCTGAGGAGAACGCTTCTCAAGGCCATCAAAGGTGTTTCATCACGAGTGCCCGTTAGTGCGAACTTCTTAAGCAGCAAGTCATTTCTACCTTGTTAGAACTAGAACGTTTAGAAATCACTATGTTTATGCAAGGCGATCACATTTTCGGACCAGTGAAGGCACGGCTTCGTGCCCATTTTGAAGACCTGTGATTTCGAGAAGTTTTCCAGTTGCCCGGTCTTCGGGCTTGAATGTCTGTGACTTCTTTTAGTTGCGATTCTGAAAGATCATGTCTGTAAAGAAGCACACGGACTATGCCTGAATTCAAAGCAAGTATAACACGCCATGTTGCAACAACTGCTCGTGAAACCCTTCGCCCTACCATTGGACACGCTATAGCAAGCTTTGAACATTGATTAATGCAAATAGAATGCACATTGAACAATGTTGGAATGAAATAAAGTTGCACTTTGTATTTTTCGTTTTCATGCGCTCCCTTCTCACGTAGTGGTCGAAATTTGAATTATTATTTTTTATTGCAGTTTTCCTTTTCCTCGTGGCACATATAATGTGTTTACCAAATTTCAACGAAATAAGTCTATCAGACGGGCTCTTCGTTGGTCTAAATAGGGTAATTCTTATTATAACCATTCTGTACATTTTCAAAATACCTCTGCAATGTATTCTTCAGGATTTTTATACTGATTTTCCAGTAAGGTATACTTGTACTATAAATCTCCTACAAATTATAATTAGTATGAAACGTTTAAGTACATTTCGTCTACTTTATTGGTCCTTAACCCTTTTCTTACATCTACACCTTTTAAAAGAACAGTTTTCTTCATCGGTCGTGTTACATTATTTTCTCTAATAGGCCTCATACACTGTACTCCTAATACAAATAATTGCACATAAATAATTCAAAGAAAACAGGTAGGCTAAGAATATGAACAAACGTTTTGGAAGAAAAAAATAGTTTATTAGATTCATGTTTTATTATTTCTGTATAATTATTTTTGATTTTGCACCTATAAACACGTTTTCATAAAAGAATCACACATTCTGATTGGACAAAAGTTCGATTTTAATTAATGTGATGGCAGCATTTTATGTACCATGCAATGATTTAAATACTTGGCAGAAAATTACTTTCCTAAATAACCTCGTTCGAAAACATGCAACCTGTTTCTTGTTTCCCGTAGTAAATTATTGTTTTGACTAAAGCCGGCTTGACTCAATAGTTATGGTTTCGTTTATAGACGAATGCGTCAGCGAATTCGTTTCACACAATTACACACTGATTTGCTTCACTTTGGCCCTGGTTCCTAATATTTATTTCTCCTTGTAGGCTTCGCATGAATCAAATTCTTTTGTACATTTTTCTGCAAGATTCATCTTTCTTTCTTTTCTTGCGGTATATATTGGATGACTATCACTTAAAGGATTTCTAAATAATGTAATTATTGAAGAAATTATATATAATATAAAAACATGTGCAGTGTGGGGGCGGGCATTATCTTGCTGAAATGTAAGCCCAGGGTGGCGTGACATGAAGGGCAACACAACGGGCCTTAGAACTTCGTCGACGTACCGCTGTGCTGTAAAGTTGCAACGGATGGCAACCAAAGGGGTCCTACTACGAAATGAAATGGCAGCCCAGACCATCACTCCTGGTTGTCGGCCTGGCTGCCGGAAGACTGTTAGGTTAGTATCCCACCGCTGTTCGGGGCGTCTCCAGACTCGCCTTCGATGGTCATCGGGGCTCAGTTCAAAGCGGGACTCATCATTGAAGACTATTCTATTCCAGTTAGTGACATCCCAAGTGCGAATGAGCCCGACACAACTACAAGCGGGCTTGACGTTCTCCAGAGGTCAATGGTAGTCGGCGCAAGGGGCGCCGTGACCTCAGCCCGCTTTCTGTGAGCCGTCTATGAATGGTCCTTGGGGTCACTGAAGCACGAGTTGCACGTACATTCGATGTAAATGATGCATCTGGGGCTGTGAGTGCCACTCTGACGATTGCTCAGTCTTCACGTTCTGTCGTTTCTCTAGGCCTACAGCTTCCTTCTTGATGCTGTGTGCGGCCATGATTCACCCATTCCTGCGAACATCGTCTAACAGTGGCATCCTTCCTGCTCAAATGTCGAGCTATTCCCGATAAGACAAACCGGCTTCTTTGAGCCCAACTACACGACCTCTCTCAAATTCTGACATCTGAGCATATTGTTCGCGCAACTGTATGCGAGGCATAGTTACTGTCTACCAGAGTGCACGGAATGAAATTCGTGAAGAATTTATGAACTGGAGTCGTAATTTCTCCTCTTAAATATCCTGCCAGTTGCGCTTTTGCATTTTCCGTTGAAACCTGTATGCATACCAATTTGTGTCCAATTTGGCTTACATCTTCTCGGGGAGTCTTTTTTTTCTTTGTCTAAGAGTGTATTTCTGGAACTTTAATGTTTCGTCCATATCTTTTTTCTGAATTTTCTTTCATGTTGATTACAGGGGTTATCTCCCGTTGTTGAGATACCAGTATATTTGGCGGATGATCCTTCGTAATTTGATCTCGAATTTGTTCATGACATCATGAAAATTCCCATGCTAACAACCCATTCTCCAAGAACTAAACTCTACGTCTTTTCAGCGATGTTACCGCTGGGTCGCTGATGGATATTAAAAATTCTTTTAATGCATGTAAAAATTCAAAGCTAATGCATGGTTTGAGTGTTGCTATTCATAGACACCCCATGGCCTAAATCAGCATTAAAGTACAAACTAAAACAAATGGCGAATGAAAAGTGGCAACGTCAGTGGGAGCAAGGACCGCAAGGACGACGTACATTCGGACTGCTACCCAAGGCTGACGAAAATACCACAATATCAACCTACTTTCTCACCCAGTACATCTCGGGTCACAGTCCCTTCCCCAAGTATTTTTATGACTTGAATATGGCTACGTCGGATAGATGCATATGTGGGGAAAATGGAGACTCGGAACATTACATGTTTCAGTGTCCGCTAACGTCAGCCCATCACATTCGCCATCCCACCGATACTCGAATAGAATTTAGAAGATTCATCATTAAACACCATAAAGTCTTCCAAAACATCAAAAATGTTATTGATTAACCTACACCGCCAAGGACTGGACCTCTGCCATCCATAGCATAAAAAGCGAAATAATTCTCTAAGTTCAGAAAATGCAACAATAAGAATATCCACTCTTCATCCTTTTACTATGCAGGAGTGACTTTAGAAAACACACTTAAATACCTCCATTTATTGAGATAATCGTAACTTTTCTTGTCAAACTACGAACTATGAACTATTTCATACTGTGCAATGTGTGACAGATACGCCAGTATTACGCACTCAACACTATGTACCATGAAATGGATTCATTAACTGTGTGCTGAAATATAAACCGTGCTAAGAATGAACTTATAAACTGCGAACCGTGTAACAAAATACCAAACAAGCTACGAACCGCGTAGCATAATCATTCCCCCCACCAACAAAGCTCCAAACCGATACACTAAAAAAATATTATATACATTTCTAAATGACTTAATGTATTTATCCACTGTATACTTATTGCATTTATTCATGTAATTGCAAAGTACCCCCGTGTAAAGTATATCTTATGTCAATATTGTCTGTAACGTAAATTATGCACTTCTAATATATAACTCTTAGAAATGCTGCAATGTAAAAAATGTTCGAGCATGGCGAAAGCGTGCCCCGCCAGGGGCACTTTCATAGATTAGTGCAGTGGGCTATACCAGTTTTGCCCGTGGCGATGTTTTGGTGTTACCTGTACTTCTTTCTGTCTGTCTGATGCATAATTTCATGTATTTTGCATACTAGTTGATAATCGGTCAGCTGCTAATGCACTTTATTATTGGTACTACAGCACATAGCTAGGCAACGCTTTCTATTTTGAAAATAATGAGTTTGAAGCTTCCTTTTCAAAGAAAATAGGAAAACTGTCTCTTAAATGCTAATAAAGATCTCAAATACAAAAAGTTTTGTTTTTATTTATGTTTTATTTGTGTTTTTTTATTAATTTAATTAACGTTTTTCATTATTTATGCCAATTTAGTCTTTTTTTTCTTTGATTCTTGTAACGTCCGACATAAAACACTCTTCTTCGTTTTTCATTTTATGGTGAGCATTATGAAAATATGTATCTTCAGTCTCTGATTTACCATTAAATTAAGGAAACTTGTAGAACAGACTAACCCTTGCTAAGACTATCTCTCACATTTCTCAGTGATTTGGTTTTCTATGGAGACGATCGTTTTAAAGATATGATGTTCAAGACCAATGTAAACTAGCTATTTTCAGAGTTGGTCCTCTTAGACTCATATCACATATGCACTTGTTTCATATGAACAACTGTTTCAGACAATTTTTCTGCCTGATTTACTATTGAAAGAAAGAAGCGCTATTTTTTTTTCTTTCTTTCGAAAAAACTGGGAGTTGTTCGTTTTCAACTAATACCTATCACCACGTTTGTTTATTTTGCAATGGAGAACCACTTTCCCATTTACATGTTAACCCCAAAATGATCCGTGGTGATTGGCTGTTGTGACATAGCAGAAAGGTTGTTCGAAACAGTTATTCTTCCGAAACAAACGGATGTGTGATAGCAGAAGTAATGCACAAAAAAATTGACTGTAATATGATTGTGCTATTTTTGTTTCCCTGTGCGAAGAAAGGCAGTACTGCAATCGCGAAAAATTTCGAGTATCATATTTCAACGAAAATATCCATTTTGAATATCTTCATTTTGAATATTTTGAATCCATGTCTCCCGAAACCATTTGGGCGAATTTTTTGCGCATCTGTACGTATGGACAGAATAAAGGACTTTTTTCCAAAACGGATTGTAAAATGGATTTAAAATGGATTCAGATGGGAGTTTTTCGTGACGTTTGTACTTACCCATGTATGTATCGCATAACTCAGAAACGATTAACCGTGTATGCAACTGCCATAGACTCCAGTTGAGCACCCTCACCAAACCTATAAACTCACACACATATATGTGATGATTTTGTGGTTGGGCACAGGAATGACGAAGCTTGGTAATCAGGTTATGTCAGAGTCCGAGCGTTGTCGTTGCGGAGAAGAAGGCAGCAGAATGCTGACACTGAAGGATTTAGTTTTTTAACTCCATATCTTGAATTCAAACGGCAGATTGTTTTCCTTTTAGACGAAATTCTCCAACTTACATATCCAGTAGCGATTTAAATTAAATAAAATTAAAGCTAGACTTTTCACGTCATAAATATTCTAACAAAGGAAAGAAAAATGGACAAAGCAGCGCAGGTTCTTGTAGCAGTGATAGCAGTAACCATTCCGACTAAAAATGGCGCCTACTCGGTATTTATAGTAGCGGTTGTATAACGTGCCGGAATGTTCTCAAAACTGATGGTCCAGGCGAAGATCCTGAAATTGCTGAAAGTTAATTAGAGGTTGCCTGTAGAGCAAAGCCATCGTATTTTTTATATCTTAAACACACACACACACATATATATTAAAGCATCTAAATTAATTAGTAAACTGGAATAAAAGCAAGGCAATTCCTTTATAATCTAATAATCGCAACCATATATAAGCGGATTTACAGAATATCAAAGCTCATTCAATTAAAGAGAGAAATCATAGTAGAAAAATCTCAAAAAATAAAAGTACGAAAGCGAAAATATACAAAATTATACAATATATTATGCAATAGTTGTAGAATTGTCAACAATTTGAAAGTGTAAGTGGCACCAAGCCTAACGTGGCACATATTTTTTACGTTTGAAATTCTTAGTGACGAAGCATTAAAGCGTATTAATCACGGTTTATACTCTGTGCTATTAGTTGTATACTGAATGGTTTGGTTTGGTTTATTTGATTAGGGGAAAAGCACTCTGGGGCTATTTGCCCAAGGGTAGGGACGCTTCGTGAAGGGCTTTCTGAGAGAAACTGGCTCGTATACAGGTTACACATGTGGAAAACAAAGAAAACGTCTTTGCAGCCAGCCCGTTCACAGAATTCGAACTTCGGACCAAACTAGTAACGTACAGAGACTTTACCGCTCGTTCGCTGTGGGCCAGTAGTGTACTGAATTAAGTCAGTTGGTTCATCAGTTTTGGTGTCGCTTTGCGCAGTGGTACCAGAAGTTAGATTTAAATTTTAGTCCATCGTAAAGTTTTATCCGTTAGACGAATTGTTTGTTTTAACGTACAAGATCTAATTTTAATTGCAAAAATTGATTTTTAACTGTCTTTAAATGTATCTGGTATTTTAGATTTTTTAGCATTTTACAATTTTTAATGGGAATGTTTTCAGTTTTTATGCATTTTGCTTGTAAGGTTTTAGTTAAACTAACCAAGTTTTATTTTAATTTAAATCTTTCTATCTCTTCTCTGTTTCAACTTCCCGTCAGAAGAAGCGCGCGTTTTCAGCTTATGCTAATTTTGAAGTACAGCCAAGTACTATTTAAACCAGAGGTAGAAACCTCTCAATGTGAGAGAGCTTTAGTCTCAGATCACGGTCATTCTGCTCGACGTTCGCCTGACCAGCTAGCAGCTAAAATTATAAGCCATAGTGCTTACTACGTGATTGCATATTGAAATAAATTGAAGTGCGCTAGTATTAGTATATCTTGCTACGCACCCTTTTAGTTAGAGGCCAAACTCCGCGAACTGCTGTGTGAGCAAAGTTTAATTAGCTTTCTATTTTAGTTTTAGTATTAAATTTATTTGATTGTTAAGTTAGGCCCAAGTGTGGTCTTTTACTTTCTGTATCCCTCCCGAGTTGGGAAGTGTGTAAGTAATAGTGATTTAATAAGAGGAGGATTTTTAAATCCCTTTCACGTGCAGTTAATTTACAGCACAGTATCTACACTAGAACAAAGCCAACATTCTTTCAGCTCCCTGTTCCAGTTCAGGACTTGAGAAGAAGAACCCTTGTAAGTACTTCACCATGTTTGCAAAGAACATGCACAGAACACTCAGTCCTGACATGCTTTGCCGAGAAGTGAAAACTGAATTGGTTGAATGAGAAATAGATCTCTAATGAAGTTTGAGGAAGTAAGTTTAAATGAAGTGCAACAAAAAATGTGTATAATCTAATAGGCCCGACAATGAAGTCATGTGATGTCCACATCAGATTTTAC
>KK119838.1:234161-249971 GCA_000611955.2 Stegodyphus mimosarum
CCCCTCTTTCCATTTTTTCTGTGTATGGTACAAATCCATTGATGTTCGACTCTAATTAGTTCAGGATAACTAAATAAGACTAGAATAAAAATTAGAGCATTAATTCCCAACCTTTTACTTGCACCGAACCCTTTTAAAAGAATAGTTCTCTTCATCGATCCCATTGCATTTTTCTCTACAATATAAAGCATCATATAACATAATCATCATAGCAGAGGACAGATAGCAGTTAGCTTGTCGTATTTTTGTCAAATGTAAAAGATATGCTTATTGGATCTAGCGCTATTGGCTATCATGTAATATAATTAGATCTACTTTCGTTTAATCTTTGCATACTTCTCGCTAACACTTGAAGATGAACGCAACAGGGAAAAGGTGTAAAAAATTCTTTTATTGAAAGCAATATTTTACAGACGGCACAGACTTACGTACTTACAGACACCGATGACTTGCGGTGAGAACTTAAAGGATAACCTAACACTAAATTGAAAGGTAAAAAGTAATGCAGGACTACACAATTCAGTTTAAGCTAATAGCTTGATTCAGAACATACACCGGCAGGGGAATAATTCGGCGGCAAGAATGCGAAGCCGATATTCAAGGTTAACTGCTGAAAGAAATAACAACGTGTGCTCACAACAGTGAAGTCATGCTCTGACTAAACTTTTAGCCACACCAGTTTAAATACACTCGTTCACCCTAGCTTATTTACATCCTGGCGAGGAAACGCGAGAGGGATAAGAGAAGACAGAAAAAGCTAATATTAAAATAACTGTTAATAAAAATAAATGAAATTCTATATGCTTAATATTAATGACATACTTGTTATTTGAGCGTAACTTCTGTTAGCAAGTTTAAACAGCCCGTATGGCTGAAAGAATATGCGCATTTTGCTTTGGCTCATTAGTTTTGCTTCTATTTTTCTTTTATTGCTTTCTTGCATTCTTGGTTTCCCTTTTTTAGGCTGCACTTATTGCTTAAATTTCATACGTGTTTAAAAAAAATATTAGTCTTTAAAATATATAAAATATTTTCTGTGTATTTTTTCTTTTGTAATTATTAGTCCAAAGGGGCTTAGTCCCTGAAGGACTATTGTTTTCGTTTTGCGATTTTGCGTTGGAAATATTTGAAGTCTGAATCACTTTACGAACTGTTGCCACAAAATATTGCAGCCCCGTATTATATTTAAAGAAATTAAATAATGAAGAATCTGCATAAATGTATGTATATTTCTCCAAATGTGATAAAACAACGGTACCTAGAGCCGTCCAATTTTGAATAACGTACGTTTCCACCCGAATATGCGCATCTGGAAGCCCGAATTTAGAATTCGTTTTATTATCTATTTCATATTTTGTAAAACATTAACGAATTTTTTATGAACAAACTCAAACGATTTAAAAGCGAGCAATGGCAACACTCTACGAGGGGAACAAAAAACCTTTTTATCTAAAGAGCGCGGAACTGTGTATCAGAAATTCTAAAGATATATTCATTTCAAAATTAGTTTGCGATATTGCTGTTGAACTGAATTGTATGGTTTAAGTGCGAAGAACATGATATTTAATAAATAAAGGTAACACACATAACGTCAAAAAAACGCCCCTTTGGACGTCATTTAAAATCTGAAACCTTTCAGATTTTTTTTTTTTAAATATCTCTTTCTATGATTTCTTCCCTTCTATACGATATAGCACGGGTTCCCAGCTTGGAGAAGGAAATGTCTTCTTTTCTTCCTCCTGATTAATTGCTGAGTTTTGCCAGTGGACACCTGGAAAATGCTCATCTGTCTTTGGTTGGGGTTCCGATCATTGTTTTGTTTTTTCATATTTTGCGAGTATGAGAGAATTTTCTCCGTGCAAAGGGATAATTTGATGAATCCGTCATTATTTTCGGTACAACGCCTGACATAGGTTTCCGTTCTATGATTATTAAATTGGTCATCATCACTCAGGAATTCAAATTTAATGCAGATTTGGTAGAAAAGAAATTTCAATAATCGCACGTATGAACCGTCTGTTGAATTTAAAGCCAGTAAAAATAGATAACATGAAAACATTACGTAACTTATACGATAGTTTAGCAATTGAAATTAGAAGCCTTGATTCCCTTAACGTTACCTCGAATTCTTACAACTACTTTTATGCCCACTGCTAACGAGAATGCTTCCTAGCGAATTAGTTCTAAAGTTCAATGGATCGTTAACCCCTGGCACAGAAACCACAGTGAATAACATTTTAGTCATAAAATTTGACAATGACATACAGTGAATAACATAATTGAAAATTATCTAAACAAAGGAATAACTGAATATGTTCCAAAGAATTCTTCAGGAAACATGTATTTTTGCCGCGCCATTATGCCATTAGAGAAGATCGCGATTCGACGACATTATGTGTCGTATTTGATGCTTCCTCACATACTCATGACAGTTTAAATGATAGCTTACATTCATGAACAAATTTAAATCTTGAATTATTAGATTTTCTAATTAATTTCCGTCAACACAGAATAGCATTTGCTGCAGATATCGAAGCTGCTTTTTTACAAATTCTCTTGAAGACTGAGGACAGAAATGCAGTAAGATTTCTTTGGCTTGTAAAAGAAAAGGAGCTACGGAATTTTAAGAATTTTAAGAATGATGTGTATTACATTCGGAACAGCATGTAGTCTCTTTTTTCTAGCAGTAACTCTATAAAGCATCACTCAAAAAAGTTGAAATCACAGTATTAGAAGATCTGTCCGCTTCTTGATGAAAATGTTTATGAAGATCATTTGATTCATGGTACAGATGATGAAGAAAAAGCTGCAGAAATTTGTGAAGATGAGAAAAAGATTATGATGCTTACTAGTTTCAATATGAGAAAGTGCAGGAGCAATATCTTCCAATTACACGCAGTTTGGAATGCAACTGAAAATACTTTTAAAGTTTAATGATGATGGGATTAATGGCACTGTGTTAGGACACATTTGGAATTATAAAGCAGACAGATTAGAATTTCAAATCCAAGGTGAATTACTCAAAGATCCGGCTGAGGAAATAACAAAACGGAAGTTTCTTCACGTTGGAGGCAAAATATATGATCCTATCGGTTTCATATCTCCCTTTGTTGTTGTAGCTAAAATGATGATGCAAGAATGTTGGCAGAGAGGATACCAGTGGGATGTACCACTTGACCAAGAGTTACAGAAAAGATTTAAAACTTGGTCTAATGAAATTGCTAAACTAAAATACGTTGAAATTGCAATACATTATTTCAGCAGTCTATCAAAGAAAAAAAAACTGTGGAATTGCGCTGATTTACGGATAGTAGCCAAACGGGATATGGCGTGGTTGCATAATTGAGATACAATGAAAATGAGCTAATAAAATCATCATTTGTCATGTCCAAGGTTGAATAGCTTACGTTACCTCGATTGGAGCTTTTGGGAGCAGTCATAGAAAGCTTGACTCTTCACATTTACATTCGACATTCGTTGAAGAATTTAGAAATGAAGATATTGTTACGGATTTTGTATTTATTTAGCTTTTTACTTGGAATTTTAATTAAATTGTTTTATTTTCCCGTGCAACGTAGCGCGTGACGAATTGGAAGAGAAAGCTGAGCCGGAAAAGTAAAAGTACAAGAACGCGTTCTATCGCAGTTCTGTCTCGGACAGAGGAGAATATTTAAAGAGTAGCGCATGCGCATTAGGTAAGCAACGTTGAATCGTATGTCAAAAAGTGCTTCTTTTTTATTTGTTTAATTTCTTTTATACATAGTTTTAGATTTATTATAGTATTTGAATAGAGCGTGTGGGAACGATTAGATAATTCTTTAGATGATACAATTTTTGTGTATTCTGAGTTATAAAATGAATGAGATGTATCGCTGTTAAGTAAACCTAGCGCCAGAGTGTCGCTATGGTAAATAAATATAGTGAATTTTAAAGAGTGCATTTATTCTATTGTGGTTTTGCTCTATTGACAAAGTAGATTTAATTCTATTCAATAATTTTAAATGCAATGCAGAAAAAATTGCATAAAATTTAATATTTAGTACAAGGAAGTCATGTGGTGTACACATCAGATTTTTTTAAATTTCGCTTAAATATCATTACTGTTATTTTTTATTTCAAATGTTTCGTATAGTGACATTTTGCGAAAACAATAGTTGATCCGAATGCCTTGGTTGATGGATGGATTTAAAATATGTTTAAGTCCTCGGAAAGTGTAAATAATTGCAAATGTTTCATTC
This sequence comes from Stegodyphus mimosarum, assembly GCA_000611955.2. NCBI lineage: Eukaryota > Metazoa > Arthropoda > Arachnida > Araneae > Eresidae > Stegodyphus > Stegodyphus mimosarum. The sequence continues at coordinate 238,400 of KK119838.1, forward strand.
AACAAAACTGTTTTATTAGAATCGATATTGTTTTTACTCATTCATCCTTATTTGTTGACTACAGCAGTAACGTTTCGGAGTGCCCAACCAGTATAGTGGTTAGCGTCGCTGATTGCCGTGCCGAAGGGCCCGGGTTCGAATCCCGGAGAAGGCATGGATGTTTGTAAATGTATAGTGTCGGTGCAGCTTGGCGGCACTCTAAATGTGCGGCGAGCCGAAAGTCCTGTCATGTGGTTTGGTGGAAGGGGTGTTAGTTGGGAGACCCTCGGACCCCCAGGGTGCTCTCCATTAAAATCGGGGGCGGAACTGAGTAAAATCCCGCTGTCACCTGTAAGGTGCTCAAAGCTGTTGCCAACGATTGACGTATCTTGAGCGCTTCTTGCGCGAGGAATTTCGTGGGCTTGGGCTGATGTTGCTGTCAGACATTTGAGTATAAGTAGCAACAACGACAACTAATGTTTCGGTCTTGCTTGAGTTTTTGTACGATAAATCTCCGTCCTTTGGTGTGAACTTCGAATATGGCCCAGACTTCTGTGTATTTGCAACAGCTGTATGTAATTTTCATCGTTTTATAACATAGTTGAACGCTTTACATCCCTTACTTTTTTTTGGATATTTCGAATACTTTTGCCATCATTAAAATAATGAATACGCTCCGGAACCGATTGATAAGATGTTGGTATTTTTCTCTATCTTCAAGGAAATTTTTAGTACAAATGCATTCATTCATGCACATTATATCTGGTTTTCGTATTAGTATCTTATTTTGCATGCTACATATTTTGGATTTTTAATAGAATTTTCGATTTAGCGTTTTTTGTGTGTTTTGGTGTACTTTTCTTTGCGTCGTATCTTTTGCTTTTCCATTGTACAAGTAGGCCTCCTACAACGAGTTGTGGGAAATCGCATTATAGGAGGCATCAACTTAATACATAAACTAGAATTCTCTTCTAAAAAGAGAAAAACTGCTTTTCATAGTGCACATTTTCATAATTTTTTTAATTTATATACATAAAAGCATTTCATAAAAAACTTAACTAAAATTCAACATCATGTAAAAAGTAAAAGATAATGATTTCAAGACAAAATCGAAATGAAACATAATGTTATGCTCGCAAATTTTTTCCTCATTATATACTTATTATAGTTATTATTTACTTATTACTATTTATTATAGTTGCTAGAGAACGTCTGATTGACCTTATTTAAAGATCTAAAAGTGTTTCATCGACAAGTTTCATTGTACTTCCGATAGGCTTAGGTTTCAGAAAATGTGCCAATAGAGACCTTTTGCCTTTGCTTTGCAAATCTTTATAAATTTCTTGATAGGCAGATAAGCATTTAAGATTTCTTTTAAATTTTTGCGTTGTCCATGGCAGAGTATCATTATCTAAAAATTAAGATTACATCTGTATAGCCATGTCCAAACATTTTTCTATACCTTTCAGAGTGATGTTTCTCGTTCCTTCATTGAAAAGATCTTCAGAATTACCTTCAATCGGTAATGTTTCGGATATAATTTTCACCAAATCTGCTTTTTACACTGATGAGACAAAACTTTATGAACAATGCCCACATTTTTTTTCAATGAACTCGTCTAGATAACGTGGAGGGAACGTGTTTAGGTGGGATCGGTATTTAACTGCTGCTGGAGAAGGTAAGGAATCATTCTTGCCCTTACTTTTGCGAGTGATGATAAAGGCTGCATGATCTAAGCGAATTTGGTAGATGGCAGATCGTACTGGCCAGAAGACTCGGAACGGCTATCTCCGAAACTGCAAGACTGGTAGGTTCTTCACGATCCGCCATTGTTACTATTTACGCAAAGTGGATGAATGACCGTGAAATCAGCAGTAGACACTAAGGTGTTAAACATCCACGCTTCAGCAAAGCAAAAGGAGGTAAGAAATTGCCCCGCTTGATACAGTAAAATCAGCGCCAGATAGTGGCTCAGCTGACAACCCAATATAATGCAAGTCCAAGTGCAAGTGTTTCGGAACACACAGTTCAGCAGATATTGCTGGGTACGGCACTGCGCAACAAACGTCCTACTAGTGTGCCTCTGTTGACCAAGCGTCATTGTCTTATCTACACCTACAGTGGGCCCGGGACCGCGGATAAGTGAAAGATAGTTGATGAATCACGATTTCTTATTCATCACTTCGATGACCGTGTCAAGGCTCGCCGTCTTCCAAGCAAAAAGTTGCTTCCCTTGTACAGCAGGTCACACACAGGCTGATTGGTGGCCGCATTATGCTTTGGGGGACGTTCCGACGACTGTGAGATCCTCAGTTTGTGGTAGAACAAACCATGAAAGCTGCGGACTATCTGAACATAATTCCGAATCAGTTCCGCCCTTACATGGCGTCTGTCTTTACAACTATCAATGGAAACTTCAAGCAAGATAACGCCCCATGTCACAATGCTCAGATTGTGTTGGAGTGGTTCGAGGAACATAAGGGTTAATTCCAATTTATACCCTGATAACCTAATTCGCAGCGTCTTAACCCTATAAAGCACATTTGGGACGTCATGAAGCGGCACTCAGATTTCAGACACCGCCATGTCGGAATATCTCCACTTTGTGTGACCGCTGCTTAGACATTTCGTACAACCTGTCTCCAATCATCTACCAAGAACTTGTGGCATCCATGCCAAGGCGAGTTGCAGCTGTTTTGCAGGCCAGAGGTAGCGCAACGCGTTATTGAAGAGGTGGTCATAGTGTTTTTGGTTGAGTGTATTTTATTTTTCGTAACTAATTCTAGAATATCATCACCACTTATTTCAGGGAATCAATCTCTCCTATTCCGTGTTCAAGGCTTATGTTCTTATATTCACACTAAACTGGCTAAACAACATTTTCCTAACTGAACGGTTTCTAAATCGCATTGTAAACGTACCGCGTTACAAGAAAATTTGCGGGTTTCTCCAATCACGTTGGAGCGAAAAGGTGTTGTAAGGTATGGCTTTGTAGGAGGCCTACCTGTATTTTATAATATACACTGCAGAAAGAAGGGGACAGTTCTGTATCTCCCGCTCTACTGGTCCGATTGACGATATTCAAATAACGCAATTTGTCAATTTAACGCATATGTCATTTTCATATCTCGAAAGCCCGACTTAGGATATATATTAGATTTATATATAGCATTGTTCTAATATAGGCATTTTGGCACAAAATCGGACCTTTTTCTGAAGTGGCATGTCATTTTTTTCCCATTTTTTGATTCTACGACTCACATTATGCCTAGATATTAAATTTTGTAATTTTTGGTGAGAAATTTATGGAGAAATTTAAAAATTTATCTTGGCTCATTTCTTAATTTATAGCAACCTATTTTCCTTTCCCTTTTTCCATTGTACACGAGCGAAAAAAAAAGTCCTCATTCATACTTTCAGATAATTTTAACAGTGCGTAAACCACATTTGGCGTTATTATCGCTTATAACGAATATGCTAAATTTCAAAACGCACACTATGTAAATTCGCGTATATCTTAGGAAATTTTGAATAAAATAATTTCTTGCAGATGTGCTTAAAAATACATCTTCTTTAAGATGATGGTAAACATTTTATAGGTTATAATTTAAATTTTTTTCAAAAAATTTATAAAGAATATTTAAAAATACAAATGTTAAAAATAAATCATAAAAAATGTGCGAATTATATTTGTATTAAGCCTAAATTTCGAATTCTAGAAGAAGGAATCGAGTAAGTTTAATAAAAAAAGAGATGTTAATAAATATATGTCAAATTCATTTAACATTGAGGAGCTAATTTTTTTTAAAATCTCCTTGCGCGATTTTTACAAAACTTGGCGGTTTGGCATAATTTGAGTACTAGAATCGAAAGATGGAAAAAATTGGCTTGTCATATGAGAAACTTATATTAGAACAATACTCATATAAATCTAATACATATCCTAAGTCGCGGTTTCGAGACATGAAAAAACGCAAGTCGAATTGCGTCAATCGGCGCACTAAAACGGCAGATGTAGAACTGTCCCGCCTTTTTTCTCGCAGTGTACATTATTAATATCCCCGCAAAGTTTCATACTAACCTTTTAAGAATTAAATTTGCTACGAAATTTTTAAGAATTAAATTTTATAATTAAATTTCTACGTCAATTGCACGAGCTCGCGAGCTGTGTCTTTTTATGTTATGGAGGATATGAAATGCGCTGCTATGTGATTATAACATCTTCGTAAAGTTATGAATCTTAATACGTTTTTAACATCACTTATTGCTGATGCCCTCAAATATATTACGTTTAGACGGGGGCTGGATCTCAGAATCCGAGTACTACAATGATGCATCACTGTTATGATGAATGTATTATGATGAATGCATTATGATGAATGATTAAATTTCTAACAGAACTTGTCACTAATTTATACTATTTTGCCAAGTTCTGTTTAGAGAGGGAACTTTTATTGTATTTTGTTAAACAAGTGATAATTTCCAAATGTAAATTATATTTCTTGGGATGTATTTTCATCCAAAGTAAAAAAAAAAACTGTGACAGGAAACAATGGCTTTCAAAACATTTCAACAAAACTTTCGAATACCCGAAAAATATTTTGATGATATTTATTGCGCAGATATGTCGCATGTACGTCAACGGTTGAATGAACAAAATTATTCCTTTAATGTTATTTTCCTGCTTTGGCATCACTGTATTTTAGTTTTAAGTTTTAAGAATATTAAAAAGTGAGACATACAATATTTTTGTACTTAAGTGGATTGCCTATTTATTTTGATTACTCATTCCTTTTTTACGTTTTTTGACAAAAAGCCGAATAAATGAATGCAATTTAGATATTGTGTCGTACCACAAGGCTTAAAATAGGAAAACATAGTGTATTAGAAAAAATGGGAATTTTATGTTTCAATATTTAGTATGAAATTAGCGTAAATAATTTTCAAAAATGTGGTTCTAGTGTACAAAAGGCGAAAAGGGCTCCCTTTTCGCCTTTTCTACACTAGAACCACATTTGTGATTGGACGCCAAATACCGACTCTAAATTCGCATCATTATTTATTTTTTGTTACGTGCCAATGCTTTTCTGAAGTTTAATATAATTCGACCTTTTTAGTTTATTAATTGAGAACTACGCGATTTTTTAGTACTTGTATCACGTACTGCATCACTTATTTTGAATTTTGACCATATTTTGAATTGTGGGAAAATTATTGCCGTTAACTGATCTTTAGTTTTCATTAGCTGACCTATTTTAATTAATCGTTGTCCTATTACTTCCACAAAGAAGTACGTCTGGTCAGAAAAGGATTCCGAGGATGGACACAACGAGGTAGGACGTGTCGCAGACACGCTTCCGTCGGCTCAGCCAAATTCGACAGAATTTTGTGATTTGAACGAAGATTTAATGGATATTTCGGTCAAAAATGATGTTATTAATGATCAAAAACAGCATGAAGTTCCCCCTGTACAATGTGACCGACAGATCTGGATTAATTGTGGTGTTCTACGAACTGAAACAACACTATGAGGAGAAACAACGACAAAAGAGATGGATGAAGCAGGCCTCGATCCCACTGGATGCCGCCAGCTTCGAGCAACCCCACCGTGCTGGTAAAACTCTTTTCTTTAAGATATTTGAGATTGCAAATAACCTTGACGTCCAGATATTCTACCTTTCCCCGACCAGGAATGATTTTCTAAATGTTATCGAGAGAGAAAGATTAGCTAAAGAGCTTGAATTGAAAGGGAAAGAAGCAGCGAGACCTTGAGAGACTTTCTATTGCTAAGCATAATTCCGCGCGAAAGCGCAAAGTCCAGCAAATTGATAACGAGTAATTTACTACCCCAGCTTTCAGGAAGCAAAGTAAACCTCTGATTATTGACCTAAGTAAGGGTATCGAAATTGTAACTTCAAATGTTAGTAATGTAACTGTATCCAATATGTCCGCTTAATCTATTTCTTCAAAGCGTCTAGTGAAAGGTCAAAGGTAAATTCCGTTACTAGCCAAAGGTCAAAGGTGAAACCTAGTAGAAACAAGCTCGAGGTAATAACAGAGTCTTTGTTGAACTCTGACAAAGAGCCAAATTCCAAAGCTGAGGTTTCGGTTCCGCCTGGCAACCAGGAGTTCAACAGAGGAGAAACGAGTAATGATTCTAGCGTGCATGTCAGGAGCGTCTCCCCCCCTCCCCGGCAACCAAATAATATTCCGGCTATTCACATAAAATCAAGCACGCAGTGGAAGACGCAAATGTCATTTTTGCGTGAGATTGTCTTGAATATTAAGTACAGATCACTGGTCCTTACCTAAAATTGTTCTTTCAAACCGAACTTGAGTTCCAGGAGGTTACCCGTCGTATGAAAAAGGCTGGCATCCAATATAAGGCATTAGATCTACAGTAGGACCGGACGCTCAAAATTTTCACTAGGGGCCACCCCGTTGAAACTGAAATCGAGGACATCAAGGGTGAAGTGGAGTCGATGGGCTTTAAAGTGCATCGGTGCGTTCGGCTTTCACAGGCATGTTTCAAACATCCTATGCCAATAGTTTACTTGCAAGTACTCCCACACCTCTTCATCGACCATCTGGTTTCTGTCCACGACATACGGGACACAGAGGTCAACATTGAGCGTTATCACGGCCGCAAGGGCCCTACTCAGTGCTTTCGGTGTCAAGGATTCTTCCACTCATCGGAAGTCTGCGCCTTACAAATCCGTTGTGTGAGATGCTCTGGACCACACTGGGATTCTGAATCCACCAGGGGACCAGAAATTCCTGCTACTTGCTGTAACTGCCGAGGAGACCACCCAGCCAAGTATAGCTCTTGTCCTCGTTTTGCAGGAAACAAACGGTCTTGTAGAAAGAATACTATGCTTAAGGATAGGGCCGCTGCTACGGCAGCTCTAAATCAGGCCTCTACGACTCACCTGGCAAACGCCGTTCAGACACGTCCCACACATGCTCGCCCGAGTGGTATTAATCCCCTGAATTATGCAGCGGTGGTAGGAGCCCGAATGTGATTCCAGACGTCCAGCACTGCTAGTTACAGCTAAATCAAGAACTGCAACCCCAGCAGTTACCTCAGAGTGTAGACTCGGAAGCTACATTCTCCTCCACGCTAAAAGGCTTGATTGATATCTCCCGGAACCCTGCGGTAGACAAGCATATTCTGATATTAGCTTCCAAAAAGGTTCTGCCTAAGCTTAGGCAACCAAATGCCTTAATGAGAGCTTTTTATGTCTATGAAAGCTATATTGAGCTTTCTGATTAATTCGGCTAAACATTCGGCTTATGTCTGCTGTTATCTTTGCAGAACCTACTTATAACGGCCTAAAATTCAACTCTCAAAATGTAAAACGTTGTATTGCCAGCAGATCCTTATCCATTTGTACATGGAATGCAAATGGTTTGTTTAATAAAATTCCTGAAGTTGTGGAGTTCCACCCTTTTTTTAACAGTTAAATGTGGGGAACCTCGTACACAGATAAGCGAATAATCGCTTGAATGCATGAACAGATACGTAAGACTCAAAAAGGGTTAAATACGCTTTATTTCTCAAAATAAGATTTAACACAGTCGGCTCCTATCTCTAGCAAAGCCTTCAATTGGGCTTCAACTGAAGGTAAAAAGAACTAAAGCTTAACTAATGTTTAGCTAAAAAGATATAGCCGAAGCTATCAAGGTTCTAAGTAGTTGGCCCCTAAATCTTAATTAAGCAGGCGAAGCTAGCAAGGGCCTGAAGTACGGCCGAGAGTAGTAATAGCTTAGAGAGAGACGTAGCCCATGGCTCTCTAACGAAGTCAGTGAAACTTCGACTTAAATACTCCTCTAACTCATTTGCATTAAGCTCCATTCTGGAAACACATCCTGGTAGGAAATTATAAGCTGAAAATAGAAAGAATATGAAAGTAGTTTAACTAAAGATAACTGTTAAAAACTTAGGATAAACCTTACAAAGTAAGGTTTGCAGAGCACGAGCTTGACGTATTTTTAGTCCAAGAGATTCACTTTATCCCGAGGCAAACTCCCAGAATTGGGAATTATGACATTTACTCGACTGGCAAGGTCTCATATGGCATACACGCAAGTGGAAGCATTATATCTATATGAAACGTTCGATTAAATACATGACTTGGAACATTTGGAAGCAACTAATATCCAAATTTCTGTAAAAAATTCTGTCCTCCTCACTATTCTTTTGGCTTACCTTCCCCCACAAGGATCTGCTCGTGGAAGGAATGTTTTTCCTGACAGTGATTTTGATAAACGTTTAGCAATTTCAAATCACCTAATCATTGCTGGTGATGTAAATGCGTGTCATACCGCATGATTTCGCCCTAGTAAGAACAGGTATGGCATGAAACTAAATTCGTGGTCTCAGAGCTCCCTTGTACAGATCATAGCTCCAACTGCCCCGATTTATCACCCAGTTAGAGAGTCTCCCCGCAGTTCTTGATCTGGCTGCTTGTTATAATGTATATTTCCAGCATGAAATTAAAGTGATTCAACACTTAGACTCTGATCACTTCCCTGTTTTGATTATCCTAGATATTCAGACTCGATACTGAAAATTACACAGCAAGTCTCTACAAATTGTGACGATTTTCGGTTTATTTCGAAATGCACAGCTACGCCCTATCAAAATTTTAAGTAGTGCGGACTTTGACAGGTGTATTAAAAATTTGGAGTCTTTACTGAAAGAAGCGAGAGTTGCGGCTTCGAAAACTAGGCTGGCCGAAAACCTGGCGCTAGGCATCCGCCTGAGACAAAATCCAAAATTAAGTAGAGAAACTATCTGCGAAAACTTTGGCAAAGAACATGCGATCCTAGTATCCGTGTTCATTTCGCAGACTACAGAGCGAGATTAAATCTGAAACCCGCTTGAAAAAACAAGCGGAGTGGAAAAATTACATTGAGTCCTTAACGACTAACGACGGATTGGTTTGACGCGCAGCTGCCTGATTACGCAAACAATTTAAAGGCATTCCCTCCCTTGAAACGGCCAATGCTAATCAGCTGGCTTTTACAGACACTGAAAAGGCTGAAGCTATAACTGACAGCATTGCTACACATTCAGTCCAAAGAAAGACGCCTACTGTAACCGCCCGGTTACACAAGGGCGCAACCACTTACATGTTGAACATTTTCTAACACAACCTATCACGCCTGATCTCAGGCCTCTTGAACAAACTGAGGTACTAGAATTCATTGATAAAAGGAAGCCCAAGCTAGATTCAGTTTCGAATCACATGATCGAAAACTTACCCTTAATGTATATAGTGCGGATTACGGTTCTAATTAACCTAATGCTTAAGAAGTGTTACTTTGCTGACTGTTGGAAAATTGCCGCAGTCGTTCCTATTCCAAAACCGGGACAAAATTTAAATCTTTTCGTCAGCTATAGGCCAATTAGCCCATTATCACCCCTCTAAAAAATTTATACATTTGTTTTACTTAAAGGCATGAATGAATTCCGCAGTGATCGAAATTTAAAAATCCCGGAACAATTTGGCTTCCAGTCACAAAATCGCACAGTACACCAGTTACTCCGTGTAGCAGAATTCATTCACGGGGGCTTTCGTAAACGAGAGAAAACTGTAATTGTCTATTTTGACATTGACAAAGCCTTTGGCAGGACTTGGCATGACGGGCTTATTTACAAGCTCACGCTGCTTGGTTTTTTTCGGCTCATTAAAATTCGCAACTTGTACTTAACAGGTAGATCCTTTCGAGTGCGAGTTAGCGTCGAATACACCACTTCCCACACAATATATGCCGACGTCCCTCAGGCAAGTTCACTTTCACCCCAAATATTTAGCATATTTATTAACGATATTCCTAAAACACCTAGTGTCGATCTAGCTTTATACGAGGACGACACAGCTATCATTTCTCAACATTCCAAGATCACAACGTAATTTCTGCACTGCAGAATTATCTTAAAGACTAGAGCTCTGGCTCGAACTGTGGAAAATCAAAATTAATGTCTCAAAATGTGCTGCCACTTTATTCATCATAAGAACTGACCCCAATTTACCCAGCCTGCAATTTTTCGGAGAACCAATACCCTGGGTTCCTACTTACAACTATTTAGGAGTGATACTTGATTATATTAACTTGAGAACCTCACATTCAAAAAACAATTTCCAATGCGTAGGTTGTCAAATCCCAGTTGCTGCCATTTTTCGATAGAAAAAGCGATGTGTCAACGCAAAACAAGATCTTACTCTTCAAATCAATGATAAGGCCTATTTTGACATATGCAAGTCCCGTATGGAGGGCAGCAGCAATTACTAACAGGAAAAACATTTAAATCTTCCAAAATATTAGGCTACGGCAAATTTACAGAGCTCCTTGGTTTGTTATTAACCAAGATATTCATAATGCTGCCAAAATTCTTCCCTTGAATCGCTTTTTATAGCGATTTTCGCTAAACATTTTCAAAAAGATGCCTTCGATCGGAAACCCCGTTCTCCATGCATTGCTTATCGATCATCCTGGAATTGTTTCCTCAAAGACAAGACCCAAAACTACTCTGAAATACGCATATAATGCTTTAACCTTTACTAAGAGGCGTTGCTATGGAGACGAGGCGCCTCGAAGCTATTACTTTACTCTTTCGATGCCCCGCCCCCGCCTGAGCGAATTGGCTGTTCTTTCAGCTTCGTTCGGGATCACTCTCTTTGTCCTGTAAACGGGCTTTATTATCTCTTTCAACCGTAAGAGACTGCCATTTAACTTAAGCACTTCTTTCTTTTCTGTTAAAAGCGTTTGCGAGCACTTTCTAATGTTAAACTTTAATCTCTTTAAGAGAAAAATTCTTTTGTATTATCGGATCATAACACTAAAAATTAAAGCTACTTAATTAATTATCAATTCAGTTTCTCCTCAGAGCCAGATCTGGCCCTCTTTCTTTAAATCTAACTCGCCTAACGAATGTCCTCACCTCTCCCTTCCCAGACCCAGATCACTTGTGACGTGAATTACCTTTTACAAGTGGTTCCTTGCTCGTGTTTTTACACCACATGACCATCGATCAAGGAAACATAGAATCTTTTCAAAATTTATGATGCAACCCTTCAAAATTGATTCTGGACCTTTTTAGATAACAAAATTATTAAATTAAGTCCTTCAGCATTTTTACTTTTTTCCTCCACCGTGAAAAGCAGCTTACCCTTTGTGTATTTTTAACAATTCGACACTAAATTTATAATTAATCTTTGATGATGTGGGGATAAAGTCTATGAGCCTCCTAATTGAAACCTTCATTGGTCCTTGGTGAGGAGATAAATACTCACTTTTTCCTGATTTAGAGGGATAAGAAAGCAGTTTCGTGGTTAAGATGGTAAGAAAGATGAAATTAATTGATGTATGAATGAAGGTTTAATTAGTTCTCGCTATGAATGTCAATTTTGTACAAACGGTATGATCTGTTCGAGCTCAAGGATCAATCGGATGATTATGAGTGCGTTTCTCTCGAGAAAAGTGCCCAAAACTGGCTCTCACACCAACATCATTGAGGGCATGTGGAGGCACATTATACGCGAGTTGCGCAAACTGGAATTTCGGCAGTTGTCGGCTGACAAATTGA
>KK119838.1:249989-296725 GCA_000611955.2 Stegodyphus mimosarum
GCTTTGAGGAGTTCATGTGGAGTCACCAGTACCGGGATCAGTTCCTGGATTACAAGATTTGCATTATGAATGTGCAGTATTCATCTGACGCTGAGGGTGAGAAGTATCCAAGAACACTCTACGTTTTCGCCGTTGATTTCGCTGACAGTCACTTGGAAAGATTACTTCTTGGCACCATTCTTGGCGTCATAAAAATTGCCAAAAATGTCAAGGGGAAACCGATTGTGACTTGTACAATCGCCAAAAACATCAAGGGGAAGCCGTTTGCACAGAATACTTGACCAAGGAGTATTCTGTACAACGGTGAGATAAAATGATATTGAAAGAAGTGGCTTATATAAACTAATTTAATGAGTTAACCCTTTTAATACAGTAAGCAGAGCGACAAGTGAAATAAATTGCATGGAAAATAGTCTTATTATTTTTCTGGTCGTGACCATTAGATGTTCACAAACTGAAGATTTAAATTTGACTTTTCATATTATTTTATCATTTATTGCGCTTTTTGATAATAAACTATCAACAGAGAATTTTCTGATTCTATTGTGTTTTATATTTCCAGCTTCCTTTTGAATCCAAATTTATTTATTTAAAATTAAGTATACTTTATGATGCATATTTTCAAAGATATAAGATTTCTCTGTACCGCTGTGCTTTTATTTAAAAGATGTTTCTAAGAATTGTCAAAAATACATCCAAATATTTGGTGATTGCATATTGTTTTTTTTTTAGTAGATTTTTTTTTTTTTGCAACATTTGCTTGAGAACAGGATTTTGCATATAAAATCATATGATCGATCAACTTTTCGTAACATTTTGGCATTATAAAAGGTATGTCACGTGACTTCCGAAAAGTTGACGCCATCTTGTGTGTGTATGTTTTCCTGCATGTCATAAAAAATAACATATATCAGTTTTTCTGCGTCCGTTGCTGTTTATCTTCATCGTGATTAAATTTATTGTTCAGTTACTCCATTTGGTTATGCTTTTAGTTTCCACATGCTCCTGATATGAAAAATAAAGTTGTTTCAGTAATATGTCACTCAATAATAAAGGTAAGCTGATGATGTAAACTAGCTATATGCAACAAAAAAGCATAACTTATTATTTTGAAGGGATGTTATTTATGAAAGAAATTCTGAGAATTTATGATTATTTAACAGATCTTGAGAAAAGATATGAAATAAGAAGGTTGAGATTACATATGTACTAATAATTACCATAATTTTAAAGTACATAGTATTATTTGTACAATAAACGCCTTTGTTTTCGGATGCCTTTAGCAGAAATTGATTAACTTACAGGATAATATAAACTCTCTTCTTGAATTATTTTACACCATTTCGGAAGACAAGCCAGTGTTGAAATTTAATTTTTCATAAGAAATGGAATGGGGAAATCCATAAAATATTATCCAAGTAAATGTTTAGATAGTTTCTTTTTTTAATGTATTATTAGAAGCGTTTACTATTATTTTTCAGTAATAGAATGAGAAAACACTCAAAGAGTAAAATAAATAATTTAACCTTCAAGATCGAACTCGGAGCTAAAATTCATATTGCCATGTATGTGCATTAAAATACTTGAATATAGTGATTAAATATACATTAAAACTGAAACGCCAGTTACGGACATTGCCATATTATATTCATATTTTAATTGAAATATGTATATACTTTTCTGATGATGTCAGAATTTCCAATAATAACAAATGTTTTATAAATACTACTGACCTTTCCATTTTGTGTAAATCTTAGAATGACATTCAAGTCTGTTAATTTGTATTTTCATTTTTATGAAGATATTAGGAGACCATAGCATTATATGGCTAATATGTTAATATTTCCATTTAAACAGTTAATTTTCAGTTTTATTAATAATGTAGTAAGAGCAGACAATGATCACATTACTATACCTAAAGATTCGAGTAGTGAAATATTGGAGTAAAAAATGTGCAAAATTTCTCTTAATATGTGTTATTTATTTATGCATTTGTAATTTTTTGAATTGGGGCTAATTTTGTTTATTATATTGTACTCATGCCTTTTAGTTCATGCCTCATGGTTATTTTATTTATTTTTAATTAATTATTTAATTTAATTTATTTTTAATTCGGATTTAAAGTGTTTTTTTAAATTTCACAATGAGTTAACAGTTTATGTTCCCCCCCCCCGATATATATTCTGTAACACATAATATAATTTTTGACAGGATATTAAAACAATGAAATCAGTATTAAGCTCCCCCTCTGCTATTTCCTGTTAAAGGAGAAATAAATGATTAATTTAATAAAGGAACTTGTGTTAATCTGTAGATGATGCATGAAACAGTTATAAAGTAAGCTGCTAAGCCTGTTTTTAAACCAATACATGAAATTACTGGAATACTTGCATATTTGCTGTTAAATATTGAAGAAAATGAAAGATTCAGTTAAACTTGCATGAGGTAGCTAAGATTTACTTGAAAATACAGTGCAAAATTTAGTTTTGTGTATTATATTGACTGATTTGTGAATCTGGTGTGTACAATATGCCTCCTAAAATAAAACATATATTTGATTTCAACTTTTTATGTTCTTGAAACAAAACTCAATGTTATATCAAATTTATATTTCTGTTGTTCATGAGTAAGTTTATTTTTTAAGCAAAACTAGTTTCATGTGTTAAATATATATCTAAATAAGAAAGTCATCTGCAGCATAAGGTAGCAGAAGCTAATTATTTTACTTCACAAAACTGTAAAATCACTTGGTTGATTTATTTTTTTAACCATTTACAACAATATAGGTATTTATAAAACAGTACAGACTAGAAGTAGAATAATCAAAATGAGAAAATGTTTGTTTTTAGTATTCTGGTTGCTAAAAGCAACTACTGTATAAGCTTAGACGAAATTTGGCAAAAATTATACGCTGTAACAATCGTCAAAAAATGGAAAACCACAGTTTGTAATTTACATCTGGCCATAATTCCATTGTGACTGTAATTCAAGAATAATCGCTATTATAAAATCAAACACTTCGTCTCATTTTATATATCACTGCCTTTATCAACACAAATTTCCATGAATATAAATTTAAGTGTTGGCAAACCATTCCTGAGCAGTCTCAATATATTGTATTTCCTTCATATATGTGGTCTTATCATCTCCATATGTTTTTGAGTCTCTGTGCAGTATTTTGATATGGAAACATTTCATTTGGTTTCTTGCATATTCCTCCCAAATTCGATTGTTTACGCAGAAATCTGTATATAATTTCTTGTCTCTTGATGCGTAGACTTTCATCAGTGTTGATAACTTTTAAGTCCATCAATTTTACCTTTCAACCATTTAATCAAAAATAAGCAACTGACATCTGTCATATAATTGTTCCAATCAGCTGCTGTTTTTTCACCCATATTTAGCTGTTTATTGCATGATGTAATAGAAGTTAGTTCTTCAGCCCAACAATACATGAAGGGGAAAGAAGAAGTAAATAAAGGAATCTGAAACTATGAAACAATTATTGGCACGAATATGTCCACCCCCCACTCAAACTTTTCACATTATATCTTTCTTCCCAATCAGTATTTTTTTTTTTTTTTTTATTTTTTTTTTTTTTTTTTTTGGTGACCATGCTGTTGAAGAAAAGCCACTGGTTCTTTTTTAGTTTATGGTAAACTAAATATAGTTTATATTAAAAAAAAATAAAGAAGGCAGTTTCATGAGGGCTATGAAAGAGTGAATGATTTCTCCTTCTTTGTCAGTTGCCCTTTGGCATATATCAGGGGACAAGGCCATCTTAATAAGCTTTCTCCAATGGATCCAATTAGTCGCTACGGTCTGCCAATGATTGATTTTTACAGTTCTGAGATCAGCGTCCGGTCTATTCATCTTGTGCGAGGTCTTCTTTATTTCCTCGTACCTTCTACACTTACAAAGGTCACCTTTTGAACAGGGTTCAAGTTGTCATATATAAAAATATGTCCAAGCCAGCTGGTATGATAAGATATGGTGACTTGGACATTATTAGGTTGTTTATATCTGCTATATATTTCATGGTTAAACAAAATTCTCCATGTATTATGTTCTGTAACTGGGCCTGAACGATATCACCTACTGCTTATTATCTAGTTGTTAAAAAATGAAAATTGGGAATGTTTTGAAGAGAAAATAATAAAGCAGTACATGATCTAAAGACAGTACGAAAATTGTTTATGTTGCATATTATAAATATCACAAAAATATTACTGCTTTTTCATAACTGATTATGAATTGAAAATGATAAACATTTTAGAGCAGTGATGGACAACCTTTTTTTTTATGACTGACCAACCACAAATTTAAAAATTTTTGTGGCTCAGATTTAACCCTAGAATTGCTACCCTTTAAAAAACTTACTGGAATGGTAACCATTCGTCTCCGAGCCGAATTGTGTGTAAGTGTGTTTAAAACTATTTTAAAAGTTAATTAAGTAAAAGTTTACCACTCACAGATAATTTCTGGATCCTGGAACTTTACATTAGCAAGAAAGTATGATTTATTTATTCTTAAAGCAGTCTTTGCACATACTAGTATGTTTTTCTCTGCGCATTGCTCTGGAACATGTTTGACAAAAATTGGGATTCATTGTGCACAAAATGTAAGGGGAAAATGCCCAATTGTTTTTCTTTTTTTTACTGTCAGATAGTTCAGGAGGTTGAATGTTCAAATCTAATTTCAACAGTTCCCTTATAATTGTTCGTGTTGATCAAGGCAAAGTTGGTAAGGTGTAACGCTTCTTCATCCATGGAGCAAGAACATCTTCACTTAGCTTTATTGCGAACTTTTTATCGATAATGCCTTTTTGGATTTTATATTATGTGCATATATAACATGTACATTCATTAAACTGATATTTATCATGCTGCAAAACTAAAAAAAAAAGAGGCTTGTGGCAGTTTTCTACTGCATGATGTATTGTTGCATATCTGATCCAATGTGTTTGCAGTCCTTTGGTTCTTTAAAAAATTGAATAATATTGCGAGATGCTGAACTTGTGTTGCTTGATTTAGGAACAGATGACACCTTATTGAGCTGAATTGTATTGCATTCTTAGATGGCATTGTATTCTTAGATTCAGGCATTGAGCTGAATTTTACCGTGGTAAATCGCAGATTTTTTCCGACTCGAAAAATTTCGGAATTTTTCAACTTTTTAAGCATTTTTATTTTTAGCTCCGTATTTCAAATTCAGTTTTTCAACTTTTTTACATTTTCATTTTTAGATCCATATTTCAAATTAATATTTTCATCTTCCTGGGTTTGTTTTACAAACATTGTTTCTTCATTTTTATTTTCAAATGATAAATTCCTCGTTTTCATCTGTGTCGCTATCTGTGAATTCCTTATTTTCAACCTCAGCAAAATTATCTTTCTCCGATTCATCTAAGAAATACAATTTTCTTCATCACTCTCGGATAGCCTCAGGTATACACCAAAAATTTTCTCTGCAAAAACTCTTTAGCATCTTCAAAGCAACACAGAAATGAACCTAAGTTGGATTTTGAAATGAAACATTACAGCTAACCATTCGTCTATGAGACGAATATTGTTCTAAAAATGCTAGATGCGAAAATATTTTGGTAAGAAGAAATGTCCTTATCTGTAGCATCCAAGATCATATAAAGGTACTGAGTCGCACGTCCCGATTTTTGTTTTAGAGAATGAAGCGCAAGGTTAATTTTATGGGCTTCATCCAGGAGGCGAATGGGTAGCATTCTAGGGTTAAGAAACATGTTAAAATACCAACATTGGATGATAAACGCAAATTATCTATATTGACAAAATCAATACACTGGAGGGGGGGACCTTATAAAAATAACACAGATAAAACATATAATAGAAATACTATTAAAAAAAAAGCAAAGAAAAATTTTGATGTATACCTGAGGTATAAGAAAAAAAATCTTAAACAAATTGTGATGGAAGTTTGACAGTGTGTATTTGTAGCCAGTAGGTGTAGATTTACAGATACAGACACTACATTTCTCCCACAGCTTTTCAATTTTACATAATTAGTCTCAATCAGCTGTTGCTTTATATCACTTTTTATTGTGAAAAATAATTGAGCACAGTTGTGTAATTTTGATGAAACTTTTGGATGCTCACATTCTAAAATTGTTTCTGAAATCAGGTTTCCTTTGTAAATCTATCATTTCCATTTGTAACTTATCAGGAAATGTTTCCATGCCTATATTTAACGACTGAGAAAAAACAGTGGTGTTTCCCCATCTAAATACAGTCGAACTCGTTTATAATGAGCATGAAGGGACCGCGACATTTACCCATTATAACTGAGTACTCATAAAAATGGGTTTGTGAAAATCGTAAAAATTCACACATTCTTATTATAGTATATATACTTAGTTTATTTTTTATTTTACATTATTTTGTATCATGTACAGTACAAAAGAAGTTGGTTAATTTGCTTTGAACTGCCGTATTGTCTCTTTCTTGTGTTATTATTCTTCAGTGAAAATCATGAATAATGAAAAAATAGTGATTTGCACCCCTGGCTTCGAAAAAAGTTTGAATTATTTCTGCGTACTCAAAAGCTATTGAGCGTATTGGGGGGGGGCGGTAATCATTATCATCATTGCTTTCATTATTTTTTCAATCTGTTTAGCTTAAATTTCTGTTACAATATCTTCGAGGAGTAGGTATCTCTGAAGTGTTAATATTGGTGTTGGCAGAAACATAATTTTCAAATTCTCCTCTCCTCACCAAAATTTCCAAGTCAACTACTACTCAGTGTTTTACGCCTATTGAAAAATTTCCAAATCCAGTCTTACGGAAGCAGTTGGTAATTCATGTTAATGTAATGTTTTCCCATGCATCGTTTATTGAACTTATCGCTTTGTGTATGTTTACATTAGCATTTAAGGTTGTTCCTATTTTTCTCTTTCATCGTGAAGCATCAAAATCAGGCACCTATGAAAGTTTGATTTAAAACTTTTGATGACCTCTTTGTCCACAGGCTGGATAACACTTTAGAATTCAGTGGTGAAAGTTCACCCTGATGTTTGCAAGTCTCTAGTGATTTCGGGATGTGCTTTACACTTATCATTTAAAAGAAGAACTTTGCTTTTCTTTCTTCGGTTGCCTCTCCCATTTTGAAATTAATTCCAAGAAAATGTCCGAACTCATCCAGGCTTTCTTCCTGTGGTCATAATCAACAGGGAGCTTTTTTACATGTTTTAAAACACCTAGAATTTTGGACTCCCCACTAACCAACAGTTTCTTCTTGCCAGTGCCAGACATATTAGAACACACTAAAGCTGTCAATCTATATTTGGAGAATTTGCATCTGATGTTCTTTTCACTATCCCATGGCTATTATTGAATCGATCAAGCCATCCATTCAAACATACAAATACAGAATAGCCAAATTGTTCAGCAAATATTTCAACTTGAACTTTTAGAAGTGGCTTACTTACAGGAAAATCATTGTACTTTCATCCACTTTAAAGAACTTCTTCCAAATCCTCTTTAGCACCTTTCTTCAAACATTTACAGTCCTTTTTATTTTGATCAGTTGCAGCCATTAACTTTTCCTTGTTATTTAACAGTGTTGAAACTGTAAAGGAAGATAAAAATCATACTTTTTGCAGATTTCAGAATTTTTTATGACATCTCCTGGCTTCTGTAAAATCCTTACCTTTTTCATAAACTGGTAAAGTTTTATGTTTTGACATTCCAAGATTAAAATATGATGAGTGTGCTCTATGAATGCAGATCAAAGAATGATCTCCACACAAATTCCCTATCCTACCACTCCTATGCAGAGTAAACTTCTGCCCAATCATCAACTCCCGTCCATCTCAAGGCCATCGTGGAATGTCCTTGTGCATTCTTCAAGATGAAAAAGGCCGCCATCATATATTTGCAGGATTTATAACTCATTACTAACTCTCTGTTGATTTTGGAATGTTGAAGGATTTTTTCCAAGAAAAGAGTAGCTGAGCTAGAAAGATGGAAGTCAATAGAAATTTTATCAATAGAAACAATAGAAAAATTGTCACAAAATTATAGCTCTCTATAACCTGGGTTTCCTCATTGAAAGTGAGTAATTCTCCCGTAGACTTAACATTGTACGAATCAAGTATTTCCGATTGCCTGACTTGTTAAAAGCGAGTTGTGCAGTATTTTAAATTTTGATTCAAATTAGATTTTAATTTTTGTATTCTGGGCACATTTTTATGTTTCTGAAGGATTTTTTTTTCCTCAGGTATGGAAAATGTGATGTATTGTTTGACAACAGATGTTTGTTTCAAATTTTGCTTTCAAAGCTTTAATTTCATCAAACATGCTTTGTATAAAAATACCTTTTCCCTTGAAATTCCATATTTAAGTCATTCAAATGTTGAACAATATCGATGAGAAAGGCAAAATCGCACATCCTTCTGTATCATTGAATTGGGGCAGTGATCTGTAAACTTTGTTGATTAGCAGAATCTTTAGAACTACCTTTTTTTTTTTTAACTCCATTCCACCCTTAGAAAGATGTATCTTAAAAAAATATTTTAAGTGGACCAATATATTCGTAGAAATTATCCGTTTTGGCCAAATAATTTCCTGAAACATTAGACTCTGTTCATAACTAAGCTTTAAATAACGTTTGCAGGCTATTTATTCATTAATAACAACTTGTTAAAAGTCCTTTGGTTTTTTTCTGTTAACATGCTGTGAAAGTAAGTACAGTACAAAGTTCCCAGATCCGAATGTCCAATATCTGGAATGATCTAAAATCTGGACCTTAAAGCTACCAAAAAAAAAAAAATGTTTATGCTTTACGTATGCGCATTTGATTTTTTTCCTGTAAGAAAACGTGGAGAATCCCAATTCTTAATTTCACTTCGGCACTAAATGAAATACCTCGGTATTGAAGAAGCAATCATTTTAACATTATGATAATAATTTGGCTCCGTAGCTGCGTATCTGCTTGGCATACATCTGAAACTGACACATTTTACCTAGAAACAACATCGCTGATTTTACAACTACTAATATTTTATATCCCTGACGCCAACCTGCAAATCATTTATTTATTATATATTTTGCTTTTGTCACCATATGTTTATCAACTTGAGTAAGGACTCATGCAGCAGTGCCTAAACATTTTTTTTTTTTATTAGTGATTGAATAACGGAAGAGTATGGAAGCCTTTTGTGTTGTAACATTATGCTTGGCAATGATTACAGATTTAAGTTAAATGTTGACGAGGAAAAATTTTGTCAGGGCTGTGTGTTTGGTGCATATTCTTGGCAAACATGTTCGTGAAAGTAACTAAGTCCTGATCTTGAACAGGGAGCTGAATGCAGTTCAGCAGTTCAATGGTAGAATACTGTGAATAAGTGGTAGAAGAACTACACTTCAGATGGATTTAAAATCCTCTTTTATTAAACCACAATTATGTACAGCCACTTCCCAACTCGGGAGGGATACAGAAAATAATAACCGCCACTTGGGTCTAAACTGAACAATCAGGTAATTTAAACTAAAACTTAATTAGAAATTAAGTAATCGTTGCTCACAGAGCTCTAAACGCGAGGTTGGCCTCTAAACTAAATGGTGCGTGGCAAGATTTAACTAGTACTGACGCACTTAGAATTACTTCAATAAGTAATAACGTAACAGCGCTACGGCTTAGAATTTAAATACTAGCTAATCAGGCGAACAATGAATAGAGTAACAGTGGTCTGAGACTAAAAGCTCTCTCACACTGAAAGGTTTCTACCTTTCGTTTAAATATAACTCGGCTCCACTTCAAATTAGCGTAAAGCTGAACGCGTGCTTATTCTAACGGGAAGTTGAAATGAGAACAGATAGAAAAGGGAAAATTAAAATAAAACTTTGTTAGTTTAAACTAAAACCTTACAATTTAACATACATTTCTGTCCATATGCTAAAAATAGATTTTGTTAATGATACTCATAGGTCAAAAGATTACGTTTACTGCTATTTGAATTAAGAATAACTGATTTTTTATTCACGTAAAACCAGAACCAGCGCCATAGCTCGTATGTCCACACCAGGTGTCAGAATTTAGGGAAGACATAACTTGGAATTTAGAGAAGCACTGAGTAAGGAATGATCAAATTTTTAGAATTTAGGGAAAGCACTGGGACCCAAAATTAAGTGGCAGCAAAAATTTAGAACTTAGGAAGGTGCTTTGGTAGCAAAATTTAAGACCCGCAGAGAGTGCATCAGGCGGCAAAATATCTAGCTTTGGCCTTCAGTAAGCTTAAGTATATGTGGGAATTTTTAATTCAAGGGCTCAGATAAGCCTTAAGCATGTGCAAGAATTAGGCATAAGTATAATAAATAGCTAAATTAATACAATTCAGGCTTAATTGTCTCAGTATGCGATAGAAGGAAGACAAAATTTAACGGAACATTTTGTCTTTCGTTGCCACTCTCCTGCTGCATAGCCAATAATGTTGTTAAGCTAGACTAAAATTATACTTAAGTGGTTCCAAGGAATTTCGGTTAATATAGCAGACTGTGCTGTTCCTTAACTTTCTGAGTTGATCCAGCTTATTATTTTTTTGCAAGCTGTTATAATTACTGCAATTTTATGAAAACCAAAGTTTGAATTTCTGATTATGTTGAAAAAAGTTTCTGTTTCTGGAGCTGCAACAGGATCTGCAAAGCGAAAGCATGTTTCGATGTCCATTAAACAAAAAGAGGAATTGCCGAAAAAAATGGATATAGGTATATTCGTCTCAAAATTATATGAGTATGGCATTGGAAAGTCAACTGTATATGACGTAAGAGAAGAAGGAACTTGATGAATTTTTTGTGGATTCTGGCACTCCAGATGCAATGAATAACAAAAAAATCATTCGCTATGCTAAAAGTAACGATCATGACAAAGTGATGATTGAATTGTCAAGACAGAGACTCGGCGAGGACATGTCATTGACAGGTCCAGTGCTAATGCCTCAAGCCAAAATATTTCATGATGAAATGAACTTAAAAACTAAGTGCACATATTTGACAAATTGGTTAACCAAATTTTAAAATCACCTTGGTAAAATGCAATTAAAAATTACAAGTGAAAAAGCTTCAGCTGATAACTGAAGCTACTGAACTATTTGCAGATGAATTCATTGAACTCATTAACCCGTGAGCGCACCCACTGGGTCCAGTGGACCAGCCCAATTAAAGAAACCTTTTTAAAAAACCCTATTTTCCATAAGTGGTTGTGATTCAGTGTAGTCTTCTCCAAGGTCATCATCCTCTTTGCGCTTCCGAAGTTTTTCACCGGAAATTTGATTCAAAGTTTTGTTTTGATCGGATTGAGTCTTTCAGACCCAGCACACCTATTCACAGTGCTGTAACGTAGTTCATTTGTGGTAGCACAGAAAGTTGCAAATATGCAGAATTTATCCTGTAAGGATGAAATGTTATGTTTGCAAAAATGATTAGAAGATGTATCTACTGGTGAAGAATCGAAGAATCCATTGAAGTAACTGATAATCAAAGTGATAATGAATCTTTTTTATACTATCGATATGGTTTCTGAAAACGAAAGTGACATTTATTGCTTTATTGGAAAAGACAAAAAAAAAAAAAAAAAACCTAACAGTCAAAAGAAAAGCCTAAAGCTGATGTTAGAACTCATGCTCTTAACATTATTACTAAATTGCCTGGAAACATCAGTAAGGCAAAATATGTGCAGACTCCAAATAAATCGTGGGAACTTTTACTAAGTGAACAAGCGTTGCTGAAAGTCATCAGTTATACATATATTTATATTGTGCCTATTTCCGAGAACTTTCAAAGAGAGAGAGAGGCTCGTCACACACCTCTAATTGAAATTCGTGCTTTTATAGGTTTTTTATATTTTTATAGCGTTCATAAGTCATCTCATTTAAATGTGCGGGATCTGTGGGCAACAGACGGAACTGGCTTAGGAATTTTCCACAAAACTGTCCTACAAACGTTTTCTTTTTTTTTTTATCAAGATGCTTGCGTTTTGATGACATAGGAACTCACGTTGTCAGGAAAGAATCGGGTAAACTTCCATCTATAACAGAGTTTTTTGAAGATTTTGTGAATAACTGCTAAAAATATTACACTGTCACAGTTTTAATTACAATTTTAATTTTATAATTTGCTTATTTTTTAAGTTTATTCATAAAATTTTGGCATAAATATAACACTTTAACCTGAAGAATAACAGTTTTTTCTTCAAAAAACACAAGCCGTGCTCATGTAACTGAAAAGAGTGTATGCTCCCGGTTTTTAACTCCTGTTTCGTTGTTAAGGGAGTTTCCCGCCCATTTCATGTTAACCGGTATTACTCCCGGTTTTAATTAATTTAAACATTATCTCCAGGACAGATGTACAGCACTGATGAAACTAGTCTTTTCTTTCAATATGTACCTCGAAATACCTTAGCAACCTCTACAGAAAAGGCTCCAACTGGTATCAAAGATTCCAAAACTAGACTAACAATTTTAGCACTCACAAATGCTGCAAGAACACACAAGTGTGAACTTTTCACAATCGGAAAAAATATACGACCTCAAGCACTTAAAGGAGGAAAGATTTTCCGATTATATATCATGCAAATAAAAAAGCACGGATGACACAAGTGTTAATGTACGATTGGTTTGAAAATCATTTCATACCCGAGGCTAGGTAAAATTTGAATTCGGTTGGTGTACCTGAGGATGCAAAAATTGCCCTGATTGTAGATAACTGTTCAGCTCATATATCACTTAAAATTTTTAATGAAAGACAATGTATTCGCGTTAATTCTTTCCTCCATACTGTATGCCCATCATTCAGCCTATGGTTATCTGAAGAGTGAGAATGTTGAAATTCAAATATAAAGTAGCATTTTTAAAATCCATGTTAAATTTCTTGAATAAGGGAAGACTTCAAAAATTAAAAAAATATTTTAGCATAAAATCTGCTGTGTGGAGCATTGCAAGATTGTGGTAGGATTCTGGCTACCATATTTCATGGTGAGGATTACAGCCGTGAATTTGAAGGCTTTGGGATATCATAAGTCACAGGTGAAATTTTCCAATTAATGGATTTTGTAAAGAAATGTGTAGAAGCGGTATAAATGAAGATGATATATCAGATGCTTTTCATTGTGAGGAAAATGCTCCAATCATCAAGCAATTAACGGATGGCAAAACCTGTAGTATGGTTCTAGATTCAGAAAATACTGCTAGTGAAAGAAAGTGACAGAGAGGTTATTGAAAACAAAAAAAAAATTCAATTGACAAGTTAGTCAGAAATCTCAGTACAGAAACTACAGAACTTGAACAGTGGAACTTTGAACAAGAAATTATGTCTGTCTATAGAATTGCAGAGAAAGTATTAGCACAGAAAACAAAGCAACGTAAATGATTACAATCAAAGAGATGTATAATAAATTTAAAAATATATATGTGTATAAATATTCAGCATTTTTTTCTAAGTGTTGATACCATTTAGATCATAAATCCTTCATTATTTCATAATTCACGATTTCATATTTTTAATTTTACAATTTCTCAATGTTATTTTACTAGATTTAAACTTATCATCTAATATCTGGAAAAATTCCAAATCCGGAATTGCTGAAGTCGTGACGAGTCCAGATATGGGACTTTAACCTGTATTTATATGTTTCTACTTATATAAGTGAGTTAGATATTGTTGTTAATTTGAAGGATATTTTTTCTTATGAGTTAAGGATATCAAAAGAGCCATGGATAAATAAGATACATTAAGCTTTAGCTAAAGCCAGCATTTGGTAGTTCTGCCATTCGGCGGTGAGTTTCTCAATATAGGCTGGAAGTGATTGTATACTGCAAGGACGGTGTGTTGGCTGGCTCACTGTAGCTTCACAGATGCTATCCGTCCATTCTTTCATCTTGACAGAATATTAATATACTGTACTGTCTACTAGACCAAAGCAGTGCATGTGGTCTTGGAAATAGTTGTGCCTGGGTGGTAGACGGACGGACATATATTTAAGCAAAAGGGTCATTACAATCATACAAATGAGGCTTCTTAAATTATATTGTAAATGAAAATATCTAAATTACTAACATAGGTTAGTATATGGATAAAATATAGATAAAGTAGTATAAACATGAAATACATTGAAGAATTAGTTTCTTTCATTTCTTCCAGCTGATTTTTATCCACTATGGAAGAAACTTATTAATTCTAATTCAAACACGGATCTTATAAAATACTTCAATTATGATCCTTTTGTATTAACATAGTAGTACTGTTGATTTGTAGTTTGTGAGTACTTGCAATAACTTTCAACTGATTATGTAAGAGATTCTAAAGAAATTCCACCATTATTTCCAGTTTGTAGTATAAACTCGTATAGATACTCCAGTTTTATTTTCTTATATTTATGAAAATTAGGAACAAATGTTTTGAGGCACTTTTTCATGACTTCCATCTGGTTCGCTTGGCATTTAAGTTACTAATTCGCTTTTTTCATGTAAATCAATGGACATTATATTAATTTTAGGTTTAACCTCTTCGCAACGGGCGAATCATATATGCATTTCGTACGGACGCATGTGAGGCCCGGGCAGTTCACTCGTGCACTCCTGGAGAACTGGCCTAGTGAACGGGCAGTGCAGATATGCATTTTAAGCTGAAACAATTTTTAATAGCCACTAGATGGTACTCTGTGTCCATTACATTTAAACTGAACGTAGTTTTAGTATTCTGACCTTCAGATTGTTTATATTCTGGCTGTTTTATGTATTTTGCTTGTCAATTGTGGCTGGGGAGGGTTGAAATCGTAATGTAAACAAACACAGCTCGGCTCTTTAACTTTTCACGTGATATAAGCATTATCGCTTCTGATAGCTCTTTGAACACTTTTTTTTTCGCTACTACTACTACTACTACTACTACTTTTAGGGTTTCAGCATCAGTTTTGTTACAGTTTGTATTGCTTTCTGATATATTTTGCGCACTTCTCTTGTTATTTCAGAAAGCCTTGACTCTAGATTATTATGGCGAGGAAGCGTTATTTATCAGAGGATGAATATACTCGTATGGTAAATGTAGCGATAGAGATGAAAGTGATGATTCATTTGCTAAAGAGTTAGAAAGTGATGTTTCTAATGATTCTGACACGGACTTTTTGTCAGAGACTGAGCTGGCTGAATGCCTGCCTTCCACATCCCGTAAAAGTTCGACTGAAGATACTTCATCGTGGACTCGAGAGCTTGAGGAATTGCATCCTCATACATTTACTGGAATACCGGGAACAAATTCTGTAGATCATGCAGAAAAAGAAATTGATTTCGTCAATATTTTCTTTGATAATGATCTTTTAAATTTGATTGTTGAAGAAATTAACAGTTTTGCAGAAAGCGCTCAAAGAAGTGTCCCATCAACTTCTAAATCAGCAAGATTTTCAAATCTAAGTATTAAAAACATAAAAGTGTTTTTTGCAATGATAATACTGATGGGCATTATCAAGAAGCCTAATTTGAAAATGTATTTTACTACAAATGAGATATTTGCTACTCCGTTTTTCAACAAAGTTATGCCTAGAGATGTTTTTTCTCAACATTTTAAAATTTTTCCATTTCACCTCAAACAAGGATGCTAAAAAGTTGGAAAAACTCAGATTAATTGTTGAAAACCTGAAAGATAAGTTTAAAAGAACCTACACGCCCGAGGAAAATATTTGTATTGATGAATCACTTTTTGCTTGGAAAGGACGCCTTGGCTTTCGTCAATATGTTCCATCGGAAAGATCGTGCTACGGCATAAAAATATATAAATTATGAGAATCAGTATCCGGTTATGTGTGGAACTTTCTAATTTATTGCGGTAAAAACACAGAAATGTTAAGCAGCGAGGGCTCTTATGGAGAAAGAGTAGTAAAAACATTGATGAACGACTTTTTTCAGAAAGGGTATAACTTATACTTGGACCGCCTTTTTCAATTCCCCACGCTTGCAGAATATATGCATTCCGAAAAAACTAATATTTGCGGAACAGTAGTAAAAACAAGAAAGAGAATGCCCAAAGACTTTCCAGAAAGAAAATTAAAAAGGGGTGAAATGGATGTGATGTAACTTGGCAACGTGAACGTCATTGCATTCAAAGAAAAAAAGAAAGACGTTTTTATGCTAACAAGCATACATGAGTCAGAAATGGCTAAATCTGGCAGAAAAGATAGAGTTACTGGAAAGACATTTTAAAACCTAGGTGTATTATTGATTATAACAAAAGCATGGGTGGTGTAGACATTGGAGACGGAGTTATGACACACCATTCAAGTTTTAGAAAATCGGTGAAATGGTACAAAAAATTATTCTTTGGGCTTATGGATATAACCATATTGAATTCCCACATTCTGTATGACAAAAAACACGGCACTAAAACGCCGCTTCTCCAATTTAAGATGAAATTAATTGAGCAAATTTTAGAGAACTATGAAAATTATAGAGACGAAAAGCAGTTTACAGTAAGATCTGTACCAGCGGCTATCCGATTATCTGGTAGGCATTTTCCTACACTTAATCTGAACAAAAAGGGAGAAAAAAGCCGCAGAAAGTGCATTGTTTGTTCACAAACCGTGCTGAAAGAAAGAAAAACACAACAAACATTTTATGCTGGCAAATCATGCAACGTAGGACTTTGCATTTCTCCCTGCTTCGAGATTTTCCACGCTCAGTCTTCATTTTAAATTTTATTATTTCTTTTTGTAAATAGCCCTTGTCGTATACTTTTTATTAATGTGAAAGTATGTTAATGTGTTTTGTCAATTAAAATTTTGGAATAATTGGAATAGCAATTTAAAAAATTATTTCTCAAGGTAAGCAAACTTTTTTTATATATATTTTCTTATAAATTGAAGGAAAAACATTATTAAAGTCTAGTTATAATGCTATAAGACAGATCACGTAATAATCTCAAATACTACCAAAAATTACGGTGGTAGGACTTAAACTTAATTATTTGTGATTTTTTTTCTAAACTTAGGCCTAGTAGAGCAAAACCCCCGTCCTGTAGCATAATTCCTTTCGCTTCCGCTTCGTCCTGAGCGCGCGTCTTAAACAAAGGCGCCCCATTGTGAAAAGGTTAATACGTGAACTGAACATCTATATGTGAGAAGATCAGAATGAATCATAGTTGATTTTAGTTTTAATATGTAATTGTTTGCATTAATTTGATTTTCATTATCATTAAACTGCAAAAACATCTTTGTTATATATTTCTCCTTGAATTTCAGTATTGCTCTTTCTGGTAAAGCAGCACAGTATTTTTCAGTTTTTTTTTCCCTGTGGCAAAATTAGGTGTTTTAAGTATTGAAGTTTGTTAAAAGATTGTATTATTGTTATTTTTTCTATTTGACCAATTAAGGAAAAAAAACAAAATAATTAGTTCTTCAGAGTTCTTTTTGTGATATTTTATTGATGCTATCACAGTTTAACGAATATCCGGACAAATGGATACTAAACTGCATTCTTTTAATGGCAACCATCGTGACCATCAACAATTCAGTCCCTGTACATTTCTTACCCTCAAAACGGATGCTCGGAAAACTCTATCCTTTCTGTGGCCTCATCTTAGAACTCGAAGAGAAGATAAGATTACAACAAACTAAGCCTAACTTCCAAAAATTACTTAATCCAAACAATTTCGTTTCAATTTAAATTCTCAATTGCATGAATTAAATCTATCACATTAAAATTTGTACACAAGAGAATTATAGGTATCAATTTAGATTTGGTTGCATTAATAGAAATTCTTCACTTACAGCATCAGTCCTCAGTTTCTAGAGCACTCTCAATTTAGATCTCGGCACTAGTGGCTGAGTGAGTGGTTTAGGCCACTGAATACTGATAGTTTGATCTGCTTTAGAATTTAAACTTAACTGAATGAGCTAGCTGCAAAGTTGGTTTAGGGGGGGGTTCCCATGTGTAACGTGAATACAAGGCAGTTTCTCTCTGAAAATCTTCCATAGAGGCATTCCTACTCTTAGATGATAAACCTTGTGGCTTTGTCATATTCAAATAACCTATCTTGCCACTCGGAGTTCAAGCTACATTGATGTTACAGTTATTGGTTCAGATAATCTCCAGAATATTTTGAATTGATATCTGTCTAAAAATGAATCTCTTTCTGATCACATGATGAAAGAATTCAAGTTTTGTCTCTAAGGTCTTGAAAGACGCTTCAAATGTTTCACTAAAATTTTCAATACAAAGAAAGCAAATGGGCATAATTTCGGAAGTTTTGTTCTTCTCTTGTCACCCATGTCTTTGAAATTAACAGTTGTATTGATAGTTCCAGCCTAAATGCAACTGTTGAGGATCTTAAGTTCTTTCTTCTCCTGGCATCTTTATTTTCAGTGCCTGTTAAGAATCATGCAGTGCATAATGTTCCTTAGTGGTCTATTTGAAATTGGTTGTATGAGAATATAGTCTTGTCATAGATTTCAGCATTGTAGAAATCTGACTCTTAGTGAATTGTATAAATGTAAATATCTTGAATATAGAAAGGTATATAATCAGATACTTACTAATGCTGAATCTGACTACTGGAAAACATTTCTTTTGACCATGGATGTTCACATTATGTGGAAATAACTTATGCATGTAGTGTTAAAAGAGAACTCTGGAAAAATATTGAAATAACTGGTATTAGTCTGTTTGTGGGAGAGATAACAAACTCTGTAGGTGAAATAAATGCTATGCTTCAGAAATCCTTTCCTTTTGATCCAGTGGAAAATGAAGAGTACTGTTGGTCTCCATGTACTTTTTTTTCCTTTTTTGTTTGCCGATTTTTCTTTTTCTTGTGATGAAATTAATACAGTTATTTCTATGCTAGACCAAAAAAAATCTCCTGGTCTTATTTCAAATTAGGTTATTAAACAGTTTCCCTTGATGTTTCCTTCTCTTTTCCATAGACTTTGTAATGTTTGGCTGATGCTGTTATTTTTTCATTTGCTTGGAAACATGCTCAGGTGATACTTTTTTCTAAAGGAAATGAGTCTAGGGTTCCTTCAGACTTTGTAATGTTTGGCTGATGCTGTTATTTTTTCATTTGCTTGGAAACATGCTCAGGTGATACTTTTTTTTGTAAAGGAAATGAGTCTAGTGTTCCTTCTTTCTATTATATTAAAATCTGTACACGTCTATGTGTTTGTTTGTAATCTCATCTTCTCTGGAACAGGTGGCTCCCGGGCTTAGCGAAGCACACCGTTGCACTCGCAAAATGGCAGGCCATTTTGGCCATTCGTGCCTTCGTGTGACTTTAATTAGCAAAGATTAATTAAAAACTAATTTTCTCCTACATTTTCCTTACATTTCCCACTTTCTTTCTTGATTTTCCCTATTAAAAGGGATTTGGCTACATGCCAAATTCTGTTTTCGCAAATATCTATGGAACGGGATTTTCGAGACGCATATCCCCGGATTCAATAAAATTCTCCGAATCCGTTGGTACTATTCTCATCTTCGTACGATTTTAATAAGCCAAGATATTAATTAAAAACCGTGAAACCACTAATTTCCGCACTCATTTTTTCCGACTGGCAACAGTATCCGCAGTCTCTATAGATAAAAATGCTTGGAATCCCTTGGCCATTCGAATTTGGCACCTGTCCAAAATGCATTAAAAACCTTTTCCTTATGGCTTAGAAAAATTATTCATTATTTGACTTTTTTACATGTCATTTCTTAGTCGGTGAGTTTTTTTGTTTTAAAAATATTATTTCAAAGTCTGATTGAAATAGAGTTTGTAATTAATTATTTTTTTAAAGATCTATTCGTTCGTGTTATATATTTCTGTTATTGTTGTGTGAAAAATTGCATTTACATTTGATATTTTTTTACGTTTTAACTTTATGGGATAAATAACTATTGTTTTATCATTTTAAGACGCTCGAATGTTCTTTATTTTTTTAGATGTATTAGTTCATTTTTGCTTTTAAATTTCAATTTTTATTGATTTCTGAACTTCTTAGTTTATTTTTATGCTTATACTTTTATTTATATCGTGTTAATAATATTCTTTTTATGTGCATTATTTTCACATAAAAAGAATATTATTAACATTATTTTCAGACTGAGCTCAGTTTCTTTATACTTATAAGTTGTAAACTGTGCTTTTTTTTTTGCTTTAAATATGATTGAATTATGTTGTTCTTATCTTTCGGTTAAGATTTTTATGTCCTTAGTTAACCTGCATCCAATAATTGCAGAATTATCAACAATTTAAAAGTTTTTTAAGTGCGGCTAAGTCTAATTTTTGGTTATGGCAGCCGACATATTTGTTTAAATTTGAAGCTTAGCAGAATAGTGGATTTGTTGCCAATCTAGAGAAACTAAGGTTCACAACAACGAAGTAATGTCTTCTTTTATTATTGTGAATTAAATTATGCTTGATTCATTCTGGAAATATCATTTAAGTTATTAGCTGCTTTTTGTGTAGAGATCGGAGTTTTAATTGGAAAAATTTTTTTAAATTATTTTAACTGTACGTGGTGTTTTATGCTTTTCTATATCTTTCAATTTTTAATGAAAATATTTTGAACTTTAATGTAGTTTTGCCTTACCGCGAAATGAGAACTGAATCAATTAGTAGCACATGCGCATTAGGTAAGCGGTGCTTAATCGCCTGTGTTTAGCGCTGAAGTGTGTCTATGGCAGATAAATATAGTGAACTGAATGCATTTATTTTGTTGTGGTTTATGTGCTATCAACGAAGTACATTTAATTAAAAATTCGTTAACTGTTAATTCAGTATGTTTAAATGAAATGCAGGAAAATTGCGTATAATTTAATATTCCGTACGAGGAAGTCTTGGGGTGTACACATCAGTTACTAGTAGATTTTTTAGTTCAGTTATAATTTTTTCTTTTCAGATGCAAATACATTTTCACTCATTACATGCATTTGTGCACATGCATTAATATATGTATTGATCCAATTTTGTGTAGGATTCTGCTGAAGTTTACCAAAAGGAATTTTAATAACAAATGTACTGCTGGAATAACAAACTCGAAAATTTCCGCCATGACACTTTGTGCAACGGCCCATTAGCAGCTGGGCGGCAAAGTCGCCAAACACTAGCAGTTCGGTCCAGCTTTCATAATCCCGGCGAATGGACTGGCTGCATGGGTGTTTTTGTGATTTTCCCCATGGATAAAGTGTATAAAGTCACTTTGCCTTAAATTGGTCCTCCATGAAGGCAAACCTACCCTTAGGCAGATTGCCCTAGAGTGCTTTGCGATAGCTGAATACACTACACTACTACTTCGTGCAAGCAGGTAAAAATGACACTTCCGGTGCTGGTTTCCATAGGTACGAAAATTCGGCCACAGTTTAGTGTATGAAACAAAATTACAAAAGAGATGCTGGGTATAAAATTTATAGATAGGACTTGAAGTTTACAAAAAGGAATTTAAATAAAGGAATCTTAATAGCGAATCTTCTATTGGAATATCATCCCCGAAAATTTTGGCGATTACACTTTGTACAAGGGCCCACTATCGGCTGAGCGGTTAAATCGCTTAACACTGTTAGTTCGGTCCAACTTTTGAAACCTGGTGAATGCATGGATGTTTTTGTGATTTTCCTCATGTGTAACATGTATGCAGTATCTTATGGATATATACATGAATAAAGCGGGTGCAACCCACTCAGTTGGTGTGCTCTCCCCCTGCATGGGTGTTTTCGAGATTTTCCGCATGGGGAATGTGGATGCATAGGTGAATAAAGCGGCCTTGCCCGCTAGTATCTGTGTAACCTTAGATGTATGAGCTTACTTCCTGCTCTAGGTCAGTTTTGGAAAACTGTTTTGTTAACAGAATTTACTGATATCTGTGCCAAGGACACTTTCTTTCTGGTATCAGTCCAGTTTTATGCATCAAAG
Source organism: Stegodyphus mimosarum (assembly GCA_000611955.2). Taxonomy (NCBI): domain Eukaryota; kingdom Metazoa; phylum Arthropoda; class Arachnida; order Araneae; family Eresidae; genus Stegodyphus; species Stegodyphus mimosarum. Next base: position 271,889 of record KK119838.1, read on the forward strand.
GAGTACTGAAGATGCTCTTTTATGCTTGAATGAGATTGTTCAGAGAGGTAAAAGAAAAATTTGCACTCTATTTTGTGATGTGAAAGGTGTTTTCAACAGTGCATGGTGGCTTTGTATTCTCAACCTTCTTAAAAAAGTAGAACTTCTAACAATATTTTTTCACTTGCTGCTAATTTTTTAAATGATAGCACAACCAAATTGCAACTCGGCTTAGCTTTTGCAATCTCGCCTTGAAAGAGGCTGCCCTGAATGCTCTTTCTGAAGTTACATTTTAGAATATTATTATTAATGATCTCCTCTCGAAAATCTTGCTTTTTGCGATACTGTAGCCCTTGTGGATGATAACTTGGTTTACTTCCAGAGTAGGGATCATTCTGCTACATTTTGTCATGCACAGGACACTTTAAACTTTGCCGCCGATTGGTCAAAAGGTTTTAAATTGGACTAATCCTAATAAAACCAGTGTCATGATTATTGAAAAGCAAAATGTTTGTTATGATGCATTTCAGTTATTTCTTGATGGAACTCCATTGGCTGTGGTAAAGCAATTGAAATATCTTGAGGTTTTCTTTGACTATAAATTTTCTTGGAAGCGATAGTTAACTTACGTATCAGAGAAATGGGATAAATTAGAATGCGCTTTAAATGCACACAACACTTATGGTATTAATTTCAATGTATATTCATTCATCTATATGCAAGGAATTGAACCCTTTATAATTTATGGCTCTTAGGTTCAAGGTGGATCAAGGTCCATTTAAGTAGAAGATAAATTATAAATACAGTACACAGTATGAGATCCGGACGTCCAATATCCGGAATGATCTGAAATATGGACCTCAAAGCTGCCGATACTTTTTTTTGTATGCTTTTTACACATTTGATTTTTTCCTCCATAATAAAACATGCAGAGAGTTCTGATTCCTTATTTCACTTCGGCACTAAAAATAAAACAACTCAGTATTCAAGAGATGGGGTCATTTTAGCGTAAATTTGTGGGATTAATAATTTGGCTTCATAGCTGCGTATCTTCTTGGCATACATCTCAAACCAAAACATTCTACATAGAAACATTATTCATTTTACATTATTAATGTTTTATATCCCTGATGCCAACCTGTAGAATCATTATTATATTTTGCTTTCATCACCGCATGTTTTATCAACATATGATAATTTGAGTCATGAGTCATGCAGCAATGCCTAAATAATTTTTTTATATTAGTAATTGAATATCAAAAAATATGGTAACTTTTTATGTTGACATTGGTTTTGGTGGTGATTACAGATTTAAGTTAAATACGCCAAGAAATGTTGACGAGGAAAAATTTAATAAAAATTTCTTTCCACATGTTAAAAACAGATTTTGTTAATGATACTCGTAGACCAAAAGATTACATTTAGTGCTATTTGAATTAAGAATAACTGATTTGTTATTCACATTAACCCAGAACCGGCGCTAGAACTCGTATCGCTGCACCGTACGGCATTATTTAGGGAAGATAAAATTTTTTTAATTTAGAGAAGCTCGGAGCAGCCAAAATTTTAGGGATGACAAAATTTTTAGAAAAATAGAAAACCGTAAAAGGAATTTTTTGTGATTTCAACACCCCACTCGCAATGAATAACAGAAAAAAATATTCGTTGCGCTAGAAGTGATGATCATGACAAAGTAATGATTAAATCGGTCAGACAGCGTCGCAGCGAGGTTGTGCCGTTGACGGATACCATGGTAATATTTCATGAAGAAATGAGCTTAAAAACTGAGTGCATATTGTTATGGATTTTGTATTTATTTAGCTATTTTTAGTAGAATTATGATTAAAATTGTTTTATTTTCCTGTACAATGCAGCACGTGACGAAATATGAGAAAAAGCTACGCCGGAAAAGTAAAAATACAAGAGCATGTGCATTTAACATTTAATAAATAGGTATCTTGTAATTGTTTTTGCTATCGAGAAAATACCAGACTGATCTCGTGCAGGATTAAAAAGCTTTTAAAAGCCAGATGAAAACATGTCAGCTCAGTTGTTGTTGTTATGCGAACTGTAGTTGTTTACTTAGTGCTGTTATTGATTGTAACGAATCCGCAGTGAAATCCAATTAGCTTTCTCTGTATTTTGAATTTGAGTTCTGTTTATATTCTAGTTCAAAATGTAATTACTGTGAGATATTGTGATATTGTACGAATATCTCTGAGGAAATATTTCAGCATTTTGTTTTATTTCTTGGAATTAGAATAAATTTTATCAACTTGTGCATTCAATCCATTAACAAACCCATATGCATGCAACAATATATTGGAGAGGTTGGTTAACCAAATTTAATAATCGCCATAATATAAGGCAATATAACGTGAAAAAGCGTCAGCTTATTCTGAAGGTGCTGAATAAGCAGAACTATTTGCAGATGACTTCATTGAACTCATTAATAGTGAAAAGTTATCTCCAGAACAAATTTACAACACCGATGAAACTGGTGTTTTCTGGGAATATGTACCACGAAATACCTTCGCAAACTCTACAAAAAAGGCTCCAACTAGTGTCAAAGATTCCAAAGCGAAACTAACAATATTAGTATGCGCAAATGCTGCACGAACACACAAGTGTAAACTTTTTGTAATCAGAAAAAATACATGAGCTCGAGCATTTAAAGGCATAAAGTATTTCCCTGTTACATATTGTGAAAATAAAAGAGCTCGGATGACACAAGCATTAGTGAATGATTGGTTTGAAAATCATTTCATACATAAGGCTCGATAGCATTTGAATTCAGTTCATTTACCCAATGACGAAAAATTTCCCTGATTTTAGACAACTGTTCGGCTCATATTTCACTTAAAATTTTAGTGAAAGATAATATATCTGTATTATTCTTTCCTCTAAATTATAAGTCCATTATCCAGCCTATGGATATCGTCATAGTGCGCGCTGAAATGCAAATGTAAAGTAGCATTTTTAAAATCCATGTTGAATTTCTTGAATAATGACAAGAATTTTTTTAATATTTTAGCATAAAATCTGCTATGTGGAGCATAGCAAGATAGTCGGAGGATGTGTCTCCAGATACTTTAAAAAATGCTTGGCATAATTTATGACCAACTACCATATTTCATGGTGAGGACGATGAAGATTGATAGCCATAAATCTTATGGTTTTCAGATATGGCAAACCAAAGGTGAAATTTTCCAATTAATGGATTTGTAAAGAAATGTGGAGAAGCGGTAATAGATAAAGATTTTTCGTTGCGATGGCAATGCCCTAATCATTAATCAATTAACGGACGACGAAATCCGTAGTATGGTTCTAGATCCAAAAAATAATGCTACCGATAGCGAAGAAAGTGGCAGAGGGGTTATAGAAAATGAAAAATTTCTATTGATTAGTTAGTCAGCAATTACAGGACTTGAACAAAATGGAACTTTGTAATTGAACAAGAAATTATGTCTTTCAATAGAATTAAAGAGAAAGTATTAGCACAAAAATTGAAGCAACTTCGATTCCAACATTGAAAAAATGTTTAATAAAGTAAACAAATAAATATAAGGCCCTTTTTTGGGGGTAAATCTCAACACCCTTTGGATCATAAGTGCTTCATTATTTCATAAATCATGACCTCATTTTTTTAATTTCTACATACCATTTTACTAGATTTAAACTGATGATCTAATATCCAGACTCGCCAAAGTCACGACGAGTCTGGATTTCGGACTTTGTACTGTATTTGTGATGTATTCAAAGGTGGATACTTCTGCAGGTCATTTGTGGGTATTGTACCATAAGGTACGAGTTTGTTTATGCATTCATCCAATCCATTCTTCATAACATTGCCCTTAAGGAAAATCTCTCTGCTTCTTCTGTCTCTGGTCATGTTTGTGTTTTGCCTCTATCTGTTCGTCCTCATCCCTCTGAGAGAAATCATGTTATTCAGTTTAGCAGTAAAATCTCGCATGATTTCCCAGTAACTTGGTATACTGATAGCAAAGTTGTTTTCACATTTGTTATCTTCAGGAATGGTCTTGAATTAGAGCAGTTTCAATTCAGAATTTGAGGTGAATGTGTGGTTTTTATAGCTCTACTTTTCTGCGAAAATTTCACCATCAAATGGGTCACTGAACAAAATAGTGTTGTTTCAGACTATCTCATTTGCATTGATTCCCTTTTATCCGTAGAGAGCCAAAAACGTATTTCTTCTTTGAGATTCAAGCACAGCTTAACTTAAGAGATAAAAACATTTCAGTTGCTTTTACATTTGTTCATGGACATACGGGCGTTGTTGGGAATGAACTGGCGGATTTTCTTGCAAAGGCTGCCACCAAGTGTGAAATTGACATTTTTGTCAATATCCCTGAATCCTTTTGTAAGAAGGTCATGAATAAAAGTATTGTGGAATCATGGAATTAAGAATACATTAGTTCAAATAAAAGGAGCTTAACTAATAGATTTGAGATAACAAAGAGAAATGAAATTGTCATCTTATAATTTTTTTAGAAGTTATAAAATGACTTTTCCTTACTGGCCCACGGAAGCTTTAAAAGTTAACCTCAATTTAGAGCACCAGGAGTGAAGTGTAGTAACATGATTGAGTCGATCATGCTATTGAGTTTTTGCAGTGTCATCAGTGTAGCATGTCAGCATTATATTTGTGTTCATATTGCCATGAGGAAAGTCCACAGCATAAAAAAGAAAAGGAGTACAGGCCTATGGGAAATACGTTTACCCACAGTTCACCGTGAAAAGTCTTAGAGAGGTATGACTTCAGGAAAGGAATCAACTTTTTGGAGAAATTTAACTGGATCAGCTTGTAGCAGAGCCCCTTATGCCATCATGCCAGATTATGTTGAAGGCTTTCACTGCATCTAGTATAAGAAAAACAGTACACCATTTATGATGAAGAGTCGAGCAAACAAGCTCCATTGAACATTATAATTTCTGGGAAGTCCAAAGTTTGCTCCTGAAAACATATTCCTCTTATGTTAAAAGGGGAAGGTAGGGAGATATTCTACCCAGAATGATTCTTTCAAAAGTTTTACCTGTAGTGAAAAGAAAACTAATTGGGTGATAATTTGCCACCTTTGTTGTATCTTTGGATGGCTCTGAAAGTAAAAATGTTTTTAAAAACTTCCATGGCTCAGGGAAGTGACACTGTGTTATACACGCATTATATATATTGGTGGGTAAGTTTCATTCTTTAGATTGATACGCTATCAGTGCCAGAGGCTTTTGTGATTTTCAGCTTTCTCATAATAGCCCTAACTTCGCTAGGAGAACAATGTACATTGAATGCATTTGCACATTTAGCCATTCACGACTTACCGAACAAATTACAAATCCAAACGAGAGTTGGGCTTAAATTATCATTGAAGCTGGTTTGCAAAACTGCAGCTCTTGTCATTATTTGAGTAGCGGTTCCAGCATCTATAATAATTGGCTTAGCATATTCATGCTTCTTTCTGAGCCTTTTAGTGAACTGCAGTCTTGCAGTTCAAAGTCTGAAATCTTATCATCCCAAATTTTTCTTTTGTGAACAGGAATGCTTTATCTAATTCATTTGTTGATTTCCAGGTTTGAGACTGGGATCATAAATATTCTCCCACCTTTTGTTTGCCATCCTTCAGCAAATTCTGCTCCTTTTGGAGATAAGGGCTTTGATTTTGCTTAGGAGCCTTGTAACTTAGGGGTGAGTACAACTTTGTGGCAGTTTGGTATAATCATTTAGACATTCAGTGAAACAGTTTATAGCCATATCAGTGTTATCTGTACTTTTCTGTCGTACAAGTTGTGGTAGATGCTTTTTAACAATGTTAAGGTCTAACCTCCAGGTGAAGGTTTTAATTTTGGTAGCAGTCTCACTAGAGATCTCTAAGGTGTCCATTGGCGGAACATGATCAGAAGTAAGTGCTTGTGAACTTCAATCATCATATTTATGCTGATGTTAGACAGAATAAGATCCAGAATGCAGAGAGTGACCTTTAATAAGTTGTCTGTGTGTCGAAGCATTAGAAGCAAAAAGTGCAACTGCATTTTTTTTTTTTTTTTTTTAAGAAGGCCCAAAAAATTTTACCATTGGAATTATTACTTCAGTGTGTTGTTACAGCCTCAGTGAGTATATTATGAGTTTAGACCACTTCCTACAATGATCAAGAAAGAATTGGAGAGAATGCTGTTTATCAGCTTATTATTTGGAGGATTATAATATGCTGCAAAGCAAGTGCTTTGGCAGATAAACTGAAATAACCACAATTTCATAACCAATAGCCCTATCTTGATCAGAAGGATCTGCATAATTCATAAATTGTCTCTGGGAGCAGCATACGTCTTAGAAATTGAGCAAATATTGATGCCATTATCGATAATGAAGCCATGGCACTCTTCCAGTTTATCTTTAAGGCTGTTAGTATTTCAGACACATAGTATCTTACGGAAGTAGAGGTGTTAGAAAAATTAGCCATGGTTGGGCTGTAAGAACATGACTATAGTACTGGTTGTGTTTTCACAGCTCTTAAGGCTGGCAGAGACCTGAGGTACTGCTGGCAATCCACAAGATTCTTGAGGTATTCAAAACTTTTTCTGCCTTCAACAATGACTTACTCATGTTATTATGCTGACAACTGTCACTGTACCTCTAACATCAGCAAAAGTATCAAAATATTCAAAAGTATGTGGATGTTGGAAACTTCTGAGACAATAGACGAAAACCTTGGGGAACTTTTAGTTAATACTCCACTTTGTCAAACCTTACAACCTGCAGAGAAGCTAAAGCAAATGCAGGAAAAGTAAGGGACAGAAACAAAGAGATTTGTGGATGTCCTTTGTGTCTAGAATAACAGCATCTACAACAAGTAAATGGGTCAGGAAAAAAGAAAGCATGTGGAATGTATAAAGACCTCTCACTTTCCTTTCTGGAAAAAAGATGGTCGTATGCTTAGTGAAACTGAAAAAATTGTGAATACAGTGACTGAGACTTTTGCTTCCATTTCTAGGGGCAACATTTACTTGCCAGCATCTCTTTCTGTCGAGCATTACTTAGAGGAAATTCCCTTGGTGTTCATCTCTTATGTGTCAAAGCTTTGGTAAAAACACATAGGTGTGGTCTGTGTCCAAGTGGTGTCAGTTATGAAATACTCAGGCATCTGTCCTACAAGTCATTGACTGCATTTTCTCACTCATTTTAGTTGCGTGTGGAAGGAATATAGTTTCTCTGTGCATGGAAGAAAGTTGTCATTTTGATAGCTAGGACAGAAAAAGATCCAAAGAAGCCCTCCAACTATTGGATCTATTTCACTTACAATATGCATCTGAAAATTATTTGAAAATGTTAAACGGGTGCCTAGTATATTATTTGGAACAACATAATTTTGCCTTATCAGAGTGGTTTTCATAAAGGTAAAAGTCACATTGATAATATGGTCCTTTTGGATTTTTGATCCATAAAGCTTTTATTAAATGAAACTATCTGCGCCCCCCTTTTTTTAACATAGAAAATGCATATGGTAAAGCATGGAGATACAGCAATTTGCATGACCTTAATGTCAGTGGCTTATGCTTTAACATACCAGTTTTCATATAAAATTGTTTTGAGACTTTTCAAATAAGGTATGAGTGTGTCCTTTCAGATGTCTTTGAGAAAGAAGGTGTATCTCAGAGCTGTGTTTTTGACATTACACTGTTCAGCAGAAAATTAAGTACTGTGATAAAGGAACTTCCTCCTACTGTTTCAGGATTATATGTTGATGACCTCCAGGTAATTGTCTGGTTGAAGGTAGGAGATATGTTAGAGAGATAGTTATCAATTTCCTTTTGAGAAATGGTCAAATAAGGATTCATGTTTTCAAAACAGAAGACTGCTTTCATTTTTGTGTAAAGCATGCACTCCATCTTGAGCCTGAGCTACATCTTCATGGATTATTGATTTCAGTCACATTTGAAGTAAGGTTTCTTAGTGTTGTGCTCAACTGAAAACTGGCCTTCTTTACTTGTGTCTTGTACCTGAAAAGAAGTATTTTAAAATGTATTTTTTTTTTTTTTTTTTTTTTTTTTTTTTAAAGTCTGGCAAACACCTTCTATACCTTGAAGCATTGCTCCTTTACGTTTGCAGAGAGTTTTTCTGTTCTCGACTGGCCTATATAAGTGTTGTTTATGGATTGGCATGTTCTTCAGTTTTGTTTAAACTAGTTCTTGTTCATCATTAGGCTCTGCAGAGTTATTATGGTACAGAAGATCTCCTGTACTGAATCTTCATGTTAACTTGTGTGGACCATCCCTTCAGTTGGGTGTGAGCAGTTGTCTCTTCTGCGTTACTTCAATGTGTTGTTGCAGCTTGACCATCTAAGTAAGGTACCTTTGTTTCACGATGTGTGTTCTGTTTAAAGCATGACCTTCTTGAATGTCTTAGTTTTCTTTAAGGTTTTGCTCACTGGTTAAAGAATACTGCATGAGTAATGTATAAACTCACATGTGGAAGCATTTCGAAATCAAACTTTGGAAAAATGCACAAATTTGGCTGTTTGATTTTTCAACAATTTGAACAAAAGAAATATTAGTAAGGTCATATATTAGCAACTTTTTCTAGAGCATACAGAGAGGTACAGCTCTTACATTTCCATATAGGTTGAAAACAACTTATGTAGTTAGCATTGATGTTGGTGCCTGGAGCTGGCCAGCAAAGTATTCTGTAGTGGAAGAGCATAGCCAGAAGCTGGCCACTGAAGTGTTGTGTAGTAGAAGAGTATAGCCAGGAGCTAACTACCAAAGAGTGTATGGAGATGCATTCTATATTATAGCAAGAAACTGTGGAGGTGATAATAGCATCAGCAAAGAAACAACCTTACAGTGGAAAGCGTAGGAAACTGTTGCATTGTATGTTGAGAAGTTTCACCCCAAGGCAGTAGCTGTACGGGCTAGAAGTTTATTTAATGATTTGCCAGATTTTGAAGCATATATATGTCTTTAGACAACTTTTTTAAAAAAAAGGATGTATTATAAATAATAAATTACTCTATGATAAATTTGAGTATTTTTTCGGAATGCATTTATCCTATTATATACAGATTCCTACAGGAAAAATTGTTTTGCTCAATGAGTATCTCATATTACAAGTAAGATTTGGGAGCATGCTCACACTGTATATATTTTTTAATAAATTCTGCAATTTGAAAGTGAGAAGTGGCAACAGTGTTCAAAATAAAATATTTAGATCTGTAGCATGTCAGAGTGTTGCCATTCAGCAAAATATAAGGTATTTATTTTTCAATTTTAAACCGGAAATTCTGCTATTTCAAAGCAGTCTATAGTCACTGTATCGATTAGAATACTTACTATCTTCATGCACCGGGATGTTGCCATTCAGTGCACCGGTATTCTATCTTCATGCATCGGGATGTTGCATAAGATATTTAACTTTCAAATTTAATCATTCTGTTCCTAAGTAGCAAATTAAGTGATTAAAAAGCAGTAAACATATTTAATATAAACGGCAAGAAGAAACTGCACTAAATACCATTTTCTTGCAACAGCACCTTCAGAGGGCTACAGGTACCAGAGTTTTGTCTCAGACTTTTTGAAACCAACTCTTAATATGCTGGTTATGTTCGCAGACCTATGGTTTGTGTTTTGTTGACACAGGACTACCATGCTGCTTTCAGAAGGTGGGCTCAAGAGCATCTCAGCTGGGGACGTGATGAGTGGAGCAATGTGCCTTCATTGACGAGTTCCACTTTAGTGTACAACTTGGCAATAGGTGGATTCTCATCCAGAGAAAACCTGGTACACAAATACTGTAAATTTTGTGCATGAAAGTGTCCAATTTGGCAGAGTGATGATGGTCTGGGCCAGTATTTCTATAAACGGCTGCACCAACCTGCATGTGATTCATAGTAATGATAAAGGGGTGAGATCTTCAGATTTATTGTGATCCGTTTGCATTGCAGTAAACGAGGATAATTCATTCTCATGTTTGATAATACCAGGCTACATCATGCTGAGCTTGTAGAGCCCTTGGCACCTAAACATTGCATATGTGCATTTGCTATGGCAATGCTCATACTCTGTGATTTAGATAAGATGATTGTGTTAGTAGCTATTATAATTAAGAGTTATAATGCAACAACTTAATTCAGTCTACCTAATTTTTTTAAAATTTAATTTAAATGGACCTGGATGAATGTTGTTGCTGTTTCGTACTGAACATGAAAATTTTGATCCACAATTTAATTTAAAAAAATTTAAAGTATTCTTATATAAAACAAACTAAATAAGTGGTGAGTATTACTTTCATAGTTATTTGTTTTACAGAAATATGTTACGAATTTTGTTTCTAGGATAGGTTTAATTTAGAGTGCTAGGAGCCTAAGTTCATGGTAATTGTCTCTATAGTTCATATAAATATGTATGAATTAATTTTTATATTATTAAATATTATGCAATTCTTGCTGATTTTGACCTAACTAAATAAATTTATCACACTCCAAATAATAATAATAATAAAAAAATTAACATTAATGAAAACTTGGAAAACTTGAGGAAAAATTAGGTATATTATAATTTCTGATTTTGAAGTGAACATCTATAACATTCTTTCAAAGTTATTTTCTTGCAAATCCTAAATAACTTCTAATATGTATTAGGAAACAATAGATGTAAAGGAGCACATCAGTTTTAAAATCAAAAAGAATTCCAGTCTAAAATATTTTAGACTGGAGTTGGAATTTTGAATTGTATATTTATTGCTTTCAAAAAATGAAAAATTATACTTCCAAAAATGTAATTTGAGTGCATTCACATAATAAAATGAAGCCATAATTTCTTTAAATAACTTAAGATATTTATCAAGATTATCTGTATTTAACATAAAGTGTGAGGAAAACAACTGATAATTTGCAGCGCATATTCTCAGACCTTCCATAGGCATTATGCTGAATTTAAATATGAGGATTTTATCAGGCATTCATTCATTGTACTTGTAAGGGAGTTGGTTGGGTTGCTCGTTTATAAGTAATAAAATATTTGTAGTAATAAAATCATTAAAATGCTCAATAATTTGAGCTTTGATTGAAGAAAAATCTTACATTTTCATTTGGAGTGAACTTTTCCTTCAAAACTCAAACCTGAAAGGTTTGAGCTTTGATTGAAGAAAAATCTTACATTTTCATTTAGAGTGAACTTTTCCTTCTCTATACTATAGATTGGGAATAAGAATGAAAGAATGAAGCTCATAGAAAATTATGCATAAATTTTGGGAATTTGTTCCTTCTGCAATACAACAGTCTTCCTGTTCTAGACATGAAGATATATAAGGCAGTTACTTAGCCATAGCAATTGCACTATAATTGTTCGTCATATGACACTGAAGAAATGTTTTGTAAATTGTGCCTGTAGCCAGAAGCAGACATTCATTAGTAAGAGAAAAATAATAATATGATGAGGAAAATGAAAAGATATTTTGTATTTTCAAGGCTAAACCTGGCTAATTGTGTTCAGTAAAAATAGTATTCATAAAATAGTAAAACTGATGGCATATCATGCTAGATTTGGTGAAATTTTGCTCACTTACATTACTAAGATATGAATAAACCTTTTGAGAGGGTGTGCAGATGGTGTATGCACATTTTCATTGTAACTACAGAAATATTTTACCTGTAATTTTTATGTTTTCAGTGTTCCATTTGATAACGTTTATTCTTCACTGTCTTTCTACACTTTAATTTTGAAGACCATAAAGCCTTTTGTAGTATCAAAAGAGGTATTTTATCCCATTGTTCACAAACAGCTTTGTCTAAGGAGGTAGATCGATGTTTGGGCAACTCACTTTTTAAAAGTGCAAATGTGTACTGGTAAACAGATCAGGAGATTTAGTAGGGATCTGAATGAAGGGTATGGCCTTGATTCCAATTTCCCCTTCCATTTTTTACAAACATGAATGAATGAACAGTGGATTTCGACGTGTCACTGCTTGCTGTGCCTTGATGCAGTTCTCCTGATTGCTGTGCCTTGATGCAGTTCTCCTGATTGATCACACTGTGTGTAAAGAGAAGGTATTTCATATTTGAAAATTGGGTATAAAATATGTTTCTGATCTTAACGTTTTTCTTCACTCTCTATATTTAATTTTCCATTACATGAAAACGCAGCAACAATCATAAATTCCTTAGAAAAACTTTTAGATTCCTTGAAGAATGATTTAAGAGTTTTTCTCCTCTTTGATGATAATAAATGAATCTCTTTTTATTGCAGTCATTTCAGTACACACAAGATTTATATATTGCAACAACATTTTTTCCGTTTTTGTCCGGTCGAATGTTTCTCATAAAGAATTCTTCTGTTGCACATTCTATTTTCAGCGATATGTCATGGTGAAAGATGATGCACATTATGTTTTTTCACCTTTTCAAGATTCAAATCAGCATTAATCATTTTATTTACAGTTAACACTGAGCATTTTAATGATTTTGCGACATTCCATTTTCTCCATGGATACGTATTTGAAACAGTTTTTCCATGTGAGGATAAATTTTGATGTTTTTTTCTCCCCTTACTGTTAACTTTGACATTACTATCAGAGCTTTAGATATTGAAAAACCATGGCTTTCTTAACATTTTTTAATAACTAGATATGAATAATTTTCTTCATAAAGAACAATAAAAGAAAGAACATAACCTTCCTTCCTTCTTTAAAGCAACATTTCATATCTTCATAACATTCTTCTTCTTTAAAGCAGCATTTCATAGTCTTCCTTTTTCTTTAAAGCAACATTTTGCATAGAAACAAAACTGTGAAGTAGCAGATGATAATTTATACTTTCAAAAACATAGTTGCATATAGAAAAAACATTTTTCAAGCAGATTTTTTTTTAACAGCAAGGCAAAATCATCTAAAAAATGTGCGAACAGCCTTTCTATATTTTTTTAAATTTGAAACAAATCATTAAAATTTTGTTTATTCAAGTAGCAGTATTATTTAACAGATTTAGAAGATCAGTTTCGCTAAATTTTCTTAGGACCTTTTTTAAATTAGTTTGCTTTTTTTATGAATTACTAAATTACAAACTTTTAATCAAAATAAAGAAAACAGAAAGATGTTTTGTATTTTAGGGTTAAACAATGACTAATTGTGAGCAATAAAGGAGGTTTCATGAAATAATAAAATTGAGGACATCTTTCTGTGCCAGTTTTGGTGGAGCTGTGCTGTTTTGGGTTACTGAGGTATCAATGATCAGTTTCACTGTCTATATTCCTTTGATTTGGAACAAATAAACATAACTTTAATATTCAAGCGGTATCCCTACTTAACAGATTGAGAAACTAAATTTCACTGAATTCCTCCTGCAATGTTTTCAAAATCTGTTGTACAATACTCCTGATTATTAACAAACTTGTAAATTATGAGCTCTGTGCTTTTACCAACTATCATTTTGGTCTTGAAGTTTTGGCCTGATGACTGCATGAATTCAGTATCATTTTCATAAAGTAATATCAAATTTTACCTTCCTTGAATACCTGTGCCTTTTTAGAGAATCATTATACTGTAGTCATTATAATCATTATCATTATTCTTTGACACTGTTTATGTGACTAAGTGAAATTAGATCTTAACTAATAACAATATTTTAAATGAGTATGGTTAATATGTATATTACATAAACTTGTAACTGTAGCAGATCTGTTTAATGTATGCATTATGCTGTGTCTAATGTTGTGTAATATGGAGAACATCTTGGAAACTTATAAACACATTGTGAGCATTGAAAAGCAAAAATATTGCTGAAAAGCTAGCTTATTAGTTTTGTTTAAAAAATGTATTGAAGTTGCATTTTGCTTTTTAGTGCTTTCAAACATCATGAAATTTAGTATTGTAACTGACAAGAAAAAATGGAATCCTAATTTTAAATATAATTGAAGATATTATAGTTTTACAGCTTTTAATTCGAAAAGATTAATTCTTTAAATTTCTTTTCAGCATTTTCAAGTAAACACTTATATTTAATTTAATCTTAAAATAATAAGTGCAAAAGAAATTTATGTATTAGTTGACTTCTAAGATATGTCACTTGTGCTTATGGCACAACTTTTCATTTAGAATAAGAAAGACCATCACTAGAGTGAAGAAAACACACTTGCCTAAATTATCAGTGCAGTGATATAAAACTAAATAAAATTTATTTTTTCACAAAAGCTCGAATACTTTTTTATTTCCCGTTAATACAAAGTCAAGTAATTAAAAACGAAAAGTCAGCTTCTTCAGTAGAAATTCTGTTTCACAATATTCCCGAGGCCCCTTTCATAGCTGTCTTAGATACCTGGGGATCATATCTTTTTATGCATTTATTTGTTAGTGTATTATCAATTTATATTAATTAATTTTGTCGTATAAAAAGCATTTTATGATGTAAATCACGTGTGTCCTTTACCGCAGTCGATCATATTTTAAATCTCGTTCTTAGCTTTCGTCGTTTCTTTCCGGCATAATGACCTTTGGTCCCCCAGAAAAATTTTCTTTCGTGTTTGTCGTGGCTTTCTTTCATTCCTGAAATGCGATAGAGTCGCGAATCGGGGAACTTCCCCCTTTAATTTTATCCCCCATCCTGCCTTTTTGATTTTTTCTTTTTTGGTTATTTCCTATACGTGGGGTCGCCAGATGGTTTTCTACTGGCAGCTGTTCTTTCATATGGGCCTCTCGCTTCGCGTTGTGTGTGAAGTTCGAGATGCTTGCTGGTTTGCGGCTGAAAAAATAACATAGAATAATTTGGAATTACTCATTTTATAATTTTTGTCGTCATTTTTTTGGGGAGAAGTATTGTTAGAAATAATGGAACTGAGGTAATTTAATTTATACTTTATTTGTGAAGTTTTAGCGGCTAAAATTGATCGTTGCTTATTTTATGTGCCTCGCGAAGTATTTTGAAAATAATTCGATTTTTGTAATTATTCTACAAGGTCCACCTTGAGGATTTTATTAAACGGCATTTAATTCATTTAATAATAATAAGTTTGCCTTATTATGAGGTAGCTTTGTGATCAAATTAAAGTAACTTTATTAAAAAGTGTAAGATGGTTAAAACTGAAAATAATTTCATTAATTTAAAAATGTAATGCTTTTTTTTTCTGAATAAAATAGTATATATCTATTATTGCTCGTATTCATCATGACATGCTTGATTAGATAAGATGAATTAATAATGCAGCTTATAGTTTAGGGCTTTTCCAAAAATATTTTATTTTTGTAAATGCATTGCAAAGTTATACTGAATTGTAAGATCTTTTCAATTTATGTTGTATTGTGTATTTTAATCTCCTATAGTATACTTTTTTGTTGAAAGAAATTTGAGGCTAGAAATAAGATATTAATTTAAATACTTAACCCCTTAATCATTGTACCCATCACTTACATGGGCAGCTAGTTTGAATAAATTTTGTTGCACTGTTATCTCACACGGGATGTGCTTTTGCAATAAAAAGTTTTGGAAATTCCAGTTATTGTCGTATCCATATCAATTTTATTGACAAAGTAGATGGCAGCACAGTACTTGTAATTTGATTAAACAGCAGTATTGTGTAGAGTAGAAAATTTTCCCCATCAGAACATGTTTTGAAAGGATTCGGTTTCAGCGCTCATTGTTTTTTCTTCTTTAATATTTGTAAAGTTAATAAGTGAACCAGAGGCAGTCTTGAAGGCTTGGGCATCTTTTTTTTTTTTTTTTTTTTTTTTCCCATTTTTTTCCCCTCCTCAGATGCTTTTGATTCTGAAATATTGGAACAAGTTGTTATGACTTTGATGATGCCATTATTGAAACAAGGCTACTGCATCGCTTTAAGGGATTATTATACGTCACTAGAATTAGGTGATATCCCTTCGACTTATCAAATAATGTATGTGGTTGAAACTGTTAGACAAAACAAAAAGGATTTACTTTTAGCATTGATAATAGAAACTTAAAATCTGATGAAGTTATATCCTTTAGATGTGGAAAGTTCCTTGCTCTGAAATGGACAAAAAGGAAGCAACAATGTTATCATCATTTCATGAATCTAAAACTGGTAAGGTAATGACAAAAAGTAAAAAATTGAAAAATGATGGGAGGTGTGGACCTTGTAGATCAATATCTTTCTAGTTAACAAGTAACCAGAAATGGTGGAAAAGATATAAAAAAATATTGTTTAACCTTTAGACAAACTGTTTCCAATGCTTTTCGAGTTGATAAAAAGAAGGTGGGGGAAAAAGTCACATTTAAAGTTTGAACTGGATTTAGTCAATGAAATAATCATTAAATATAATACTTTTATCCATTTTGAAAATGAGGTCGTCCGTCAAATGATGTGTTATCAAGTCGTTATTTTATTTATTTTTTTTAACTTATGCCACCTATAGAGAAAAAAGAAAATCCTGCCAGAGAATGTAAAGTGTCTTCATATAACAAGAATGTAAATGGAAAACGGATCAGGAGAGAAATGAGATATTTTAAAGATTGTAATGTAAGACTCTGCATAATGTGTTTCAAACTGTAGCACACCTAGAAAAATTAAATTTTTTAGATTTTGCTGATGTTGAATAAAAGCATCACAATTTCAGATAATACTGTCCATTATTTAAAGTGTACATAACTTTTATCTAAAAAAAAATTGCTTATATTTCTTAAATGGTTGCATTGAAACTTTTCTGTTTAACTTGGGTGTGCCAGGAAAGCCAGATGTAAGGTAATTTAATAAAAAAAATTGTATATTTAAAAAACATCTATAAAAGTATTATTCAATAATAGCATCATCAAAATCGTAAAAAATTCAATGATTTTTTTACAAAATTGTGCGATAAGTAAGAGGTTAATACATTTTTAGACAAATGATAATTGTATGTTTAATTTTCTTGTCAGTGCAATGTGATTAAGTGCAACATAGTCTCATAAATTATTTATGTATAATAACACAATTTCAACCATGTATTTTAAGGATTTTTGTGTATTTTGTTATTCTATAGGGGGGAGGTCATTCAGCTTTCCTAAAATGAAGCTTTATGACTGAAGTAAAGCTATTTGTGCATGAATTATAATTTAATGAAGTTGAGTATTATATATATATATGCACTTGAAAAATTAAAGTGGAAAAAATATTTTCCTTATTTTTGTTTATCTTTTGCAGGCATAAACAGTCTCATTGGGACTTTCGCAGATATTCAAGCACGGCTTCTTTCAGTTTGCCTATTTCAAGCTACCCTGGCTATGGGCTGTTTATTCATGAAGACTGGATCCTGAGATTTAACAGAAGGCACCAAGTTCTGGGCCGTCCAATAAAAGCATCAGCATCGAAACCAAAACAGAGATTCTGGATCTACAGACCTCTGCCTGTCTCTGTATTGCCTCAGCTGTGCTCTACAGTTCATTCATTTTATGCCAACTATTCGCAAGTGGTTTTTCCCCCTTATTGGCCAATGAACATGGGGCAGAAAGCTTCTGGTGGTATCAAGACTGTCTCAATATCCAGAGTTTCATCTGCAACCATACATAGGCCAATGGCTAAAGAACTAGCCATCAATCCTGATTTACAAAGGCCCGGTCGCCTAGATGTACTCTTGGATATGCCTCCAGCAAGTCGAGAACAGCAGTTAAAACATGCTTGGAATCCTGATGATCGTTCTTTAAATATATTTGTCAAAGAAGATGACAAATTAACTTTTCACCGACATCCAGTTGCTCAGAGTACTGACTGTATAAGAGGTAAAGTAGGATACACAAGAGGTCTCCATGCATGGGAAATTCATTGGAACATGAGACAAAGAGGAACTCATGCGGTTGTGGGAGTTTCAACTCGCGATGCTCCCTTGCATTCTGTAGGCTATCAATCTCTTGTTGGAAGCAATGCCGAATCATGGGGATGGGATTTGGGTAGAAACAAACTTTATCACGATGTGAAAAATAATCCTGGTGTTACTTATCCTAGCCTTTTAAATTCAGATGAACCTTTTGTTGTTCCTGACAGTTTACTTGTAGTTTTGGACATGGATGAAGGTACTTTATCCTTTGTTGTTGATGGACAATATTTAGGTGTAGCATTCCGTGGCTTAAAAGGCAAGAAGTTGTATCCTGTAGTTAGTGCAGTATGGGGACATTGTGAAATTACAATTAAATATTTTGGTGGACTTGATCGTAAGTATTTTCATATTTTGTACATAAATTTCGAAGATATTAAAGGAGTTGATTGTTATTTTATGTTTAAAAATTCTTTTTTTAATGTTTATACTGTTAAGTTCTATTTCTGGCTGCAGTTTTTATGTTGCTACTTTATGAAATTTTTATATTGTCTATTTCTCTTATTGGTTATTATATGTTAGAGTTTAAGCAAATCAAAGTAAGGAATTTTGGCTTTACCTTATATACGAGACAGAGCTTTGGACTGAAATATTTTATAAAAGTCTTTCACAGTGGGAAATTTTCATACTGAACCCATTTCCCATTTGCTGTTTTTTCCCATTATACAGATATGTTGCTCATTGGTGTTATTTTGAGTTGTCGAAACTCAGGATTTATTGCTTATGGACTGAAGAGTTAGGTTAAGTAAATAGTGTAGGTAACGAGCATGAGAAAACTCGTACCTTTCTGTCCATTAACATAGTCCTTTATGTGATTTGGGTGGTGGATCATTTGCTTGTATCAAATTGTTTGTGCCCATTGACTACTCTGTAAAATGAGGCAGAAACACAACAATCCGATAAAGTGTTATACAAATGCAAATTTTGTGCAAAGCAGTGTGGCAGTGAAGATGAGTAGGAAGCTATATGTTTAATTGTCTGAGATATGGATTTTATAATGATTTGCTTTTTAAATTATGTTTCATATTTGCTGAGATAAAATGGTTTTGTCAGAATTGTGTACTTCACATTCAAGTCACAAAGATGTTAATAAATAAGCAGAAATAATGTTTTGAAAACTGTTATAAAAATTAAACATTCTTTTCTTATTTCTGACTGTGAGAGGATGTAAAAACATTCTATAATTATCAACCCCCCCCCAAAAAAAACAAATTCTGATGTTTGAATAATGTTTAATATATAAAAATGCCATTTCACCCCTTTTTCATCCTGAAGTTAGAATTTGAAAGTTTTTTTTTTTTTTTTTTTTTTTTTTATTTTTTTTTTTTTTTTTTTTTTAAAGTTATATCTCTAAATAAATATTCATACTCATGCATAGCTATTGATTGTGTTAAAACTAGAATAGTGCTTCTCTTATAACTGTTTAATAGTGATCTTGTTTTCTGCTCAGATTTAATCTTTCTAAGCTTTGAAAAGAATGACTTTGCAATAATTAGTTTTTAACTTTTAAAAATACAGTATCTTTACAAAACGAAATTAGTTTGAATGTTAATTTTTTTTTAATTACGGGATTTTATAAGTTTTAGTTTAAAATATATGCAAATTTATGAGTATGTTTGTTCTTAAATAGTAACATTTCAGTGATAAATGGTTTTTAATATGTAACAAGAAAATAAGCTCTCAAGTGCTTAGTCATTATGACTAAGAACTTAAGAGCTTTGTACTTTAGGCTAATTGTTTTTATAGAGAACTTCTTAATAGAAATTGGTTGACATTCATGCAACGAAAAATCCCATGTAACCCATTCAGTGAATAAGCTTGAAAAGGCATTGTTAGTAGTAGTCAGGGACTTATTTATTTGGTTACTGATAGGTCAAATATTGAGAGAAATTGTGATATTTTTACATTAAGTTATTAAACTTATGTTCTATTTTTGTGTGATTTAATTAAAATAGAAATAAGACAGTATAAAATTTAAAATGTAACAAAAAAGCACGCTGAATTGTAGAGATTTCGAATAAAATTATTGATTTCATAGGTCATCTAACCATCTTTTTCTTCAATAGCATAAATTTTTTTGTTCTTAAAAAATGAAATTGGATGCCTTTAAAGTCTATAGTGTTGTATTCAAAATCTATGCTTTTTTACTTAAACACAATTTCTGAATTTAAGTAGTCAGTTTTTTCTCTCTGCTAACAAGTATGTTTTAAAATATTTTTAACCTGTTGTACCTTTTAACATTAAATGGAAATTTAATAAGAAATTAATAAATTTAATTTTTATTCTGATGGTACAAATATATGTTCATGTATAACCTACGTATATATTTTTGTGAAAGAATGTTCCAAGTCTTCTCTCTTTAAACAAGAACTAAAGTTTTAATAATTAATGCAGAAACTATCCTTTACAGTGCATGTTACCAGTTTTATGCATTAGTGCAAAGACTGCCAACATTATATTATCGACAGCATATCTATGATCTTGTAGCCGTCAGAGGCTCATTCTTCCTGAGTACAGGCATGGAATTTCTGACGTTATAGTTCCTCAAAGATTCACCTCCTTGGTGAGCAGGGAGTAAATTCACTGGGAAATGTTGTTACCAAGCTTTTAGTATAGCTTACCAAGGTGAGAAAACTGCCTACACATTTGCTATTCTGGGAGACTAGACACGTGTTGGAAAGGAGGGTCCCCAACAAACTCTTTTAGCCTGTGCTTCAGTTCAAATGAGAGGCATTTAGTTGTCACCGCTAGTTTCAATTGGCTAGTCAGTTGTCCAGCTTCAGAATAAGTGATTAGGAGTTTTGCTTTTAGTAAAGCTAAAAATGGGGACTTCAGTGTGTATATAGACTCAGTCCTGACTCAGGGATCAGCATCTCCTTGTTGAACTCCATTTTGGAAGCTACTGCATTTGAACCTTCCTTTCTTTGAAATGCATCTCTCTTTATGTCTTATCTTTTAATAGAAATCATCTCTTCTAGTTAGTCTGCAGCCTTTCTTAATTTAGCGAAACGTCTGAATTTGGGTATTTGTGTATGAAATGCTAAATTATCATAATGGAGTAATTTCAGAGATAGACATTCTTTCCATTTTGAAGAAGAAATTTGTCTTTAGCTCCTAAATCATGTAGTCTCCCTTGGCAAGCATATCAAGATGTGCAAAGAGAAACTAATTGTGGATAAGAATAATAAGAACATGATCGTGAAGTAGGATGATTAGTCAACTAACTGCTATCACAAAGCTGGCTACAAAGAGTTGTCTAAAATAATGAGATAAGCATCAGACATGCTATATCATATTTTCAGCCATATCAAATAGCAGTAACTATCATCTTGCATTTCTTTCTTAAAAGCTGCTGTCTGATAAACAGCCCTTTGATTTCAACTCTCTCCATTTTGAACTTTTTAATCAAGATCTGATTTTGGTTGAACTGAAAAGAGCTTTGTTATAGACGAGATTATATCTCAGCCCTGTCAGCCTTAGTTATTCTATGTTAAAACAATTACTGGCCTTCTCCAGAAGTCTTCTCCCAGCATTTCTGCTTTTGGCAACTGTGTTTCAGTTTTTGACCTTTAGAATATTTAGGTCATTTTCAACATAATCGATCCATCTCACCGGGGATCTCTCTTTGAGGTCTTTTACCCATGGGCTTTGCCAGAATGATTTCCTACAGTACCTATCTTCATGCATTCTGACCAGATGACCAGTCCATTTATGTCTGTGTAGTTTGAAGAATTTTACTGCATCAGATCATTTGTTCACGATCCATTCACAAGGACCCTACCAAATAAGCGATGCAAAATCCTTCTCTAAAAAATCTCCAGAACATTTTCGTTACGTAAAGTCAGTGCCCAAGCTTAACAGATCTTATAAGACTCTTGTAAAGAAGTAATTAAGTTCTTAACTTGAGAAATCTGAGTCTTAAATAGCTCTTTAGGCCGTGAAAGCATCTATTTGCAGCAGAGATTCTTTAAGTATTTCAGAAGTTCTAATTTTTTGTATTCGTCTCAGCTCTCAGACAAGTGAAACTACATTTTTTCAAATCCGTAGCCACTAATTTCTGAATGATTGAGTGGTAACTCAAATTTTAAAGTGGCATATATTTAGTTTTATTTTCATTAACAGATATAATAAATCTTTTTGTGCTTTTTTTCAGTGCCATGAATGCCTGTTTATGAGATGATGATTTTTTCAGTATTTTATTCAATTTTGTTTCTCATTTTTTTAATTCTTCAGTATATTTTAACAGTTCAAATGGGGCGTTACTTGAAGATAAACAATTCAGATAATTCTGAAAGATTAGTAGTGGAGATTTAGAATCTTATACAAAATTTCAAAAGACTGATAAAGAGGTGCAAACAAGGTTTGTTTCAGTTGAAGTTATTTATCAAAGGGCTTTACATAGACAGGTGATCTACAATGTCCTCTGCCACTGTGTCTCGTTTGTAGTAAAAAAACTTTCAAATGTAGCAAAGGCTTCAACAAAATTGAACAGATATTTCAAGACAAATCATACCAATATAAAAAATAAAACTTGATTGTTTTAAAACTCTCTTAAAATAAACAAAATGCAGTTATTTGGTAGCAGAGCTTATTATACAGAATAGCAAATGTGACACATTCAGTGAGAATCTAATAATGCCCGCATGTGAGTACAGTGAGTAAAATGTTGGGAGAAGATGTAGTATGGAAAACTGAAAATACAAAAATACAGTAAGTGGATGATGAATCAACGGTGTATCACATGATTTTAAAAATGTTTTATGTGATAAACTGAAAAATGATGAAATGAATAAAACTGTGTATGGGAACAAGATTGGCATTTTTTTTTTTCTTTTATAAGAGTAACAAAGCCTTTTATGGAGCCATCCACATAAGCATCATCATCTGTAAAATGCCAGTACAGTTTTTCCAGAAAGTTATTTTCTTTCCATGATACACAGACAAAATATTAAATTTATCTATTCTTATGCTTGTCTCAAGTAATTCTTTAAAGCAGAGAAAGTTTCCTTCTCCCTCATTAACAAATTTTACAAATTCTAGATCATACATTGGTTGTATGTTAGAATATAAAAAAAAAAACATTTGTTGGTTAAATCTTTTGACTCATGCAATTTAAATGAAAAAAGGCAATTTTTCACATCAAGTGACAAGGTTTGTAGTTTTGAAACAAAATGATGGAAAGGTCATGTTGTAAAAGGGAATCTTTGTGTATTTGAATTACTGGCAGCACTAAAAGGTGAAAATGGATTCCAACAAATTTCAAGTTTTATTCTATCCCAGCTAGACGAGCTGTTGAAGAAAATTGATTATTATCTTCCATCCCTGTCAATAAAACTATATGATTGTGTAAGGAATCCATTCTTTTGCATTTCTGTTCATCTTCAGAACCTAACTTTAGAAGAAGAACTTTGTGACTTAGGTCGGATAGTTCATTGAAAGTGATATATAATGATATGTTTGGGGGCAAATTCTGGATTTCTATTGAAAGTGAGTATCCAGCAGTTCATAGGAAAGTAATTAATATATTGCTGCAAGTTTCAACATCTTACGTGTGTAAATAGGCCTTTTTCTTATGTAACAAGTATTAAGAGTAAGGATACAAATAGTCTTCTTTCTGTAGAATATGAAAACTGTGTATGTATATAAAAAAACACACTCCAAATTCATCATTTATGTTCCTGAAAACAGAAGCAGATTTCATATTAATATTTGTTATAAATTATTGTTCTAAAGAAATTTATTATTTATCATCATAAACCATGGACCCCTGGCGACCAAAACAAATCAGCGTTATTTCGAACATCCTGTGCAGAATGGAAGATAGCACCAGCAAGATGTAGCTACAGGTGTGAAAAAGGGTAGAAGTCTGAAGGAGTGATGTCGAGGCTATATGGTGGATGTGGTAAAAAATCCCATTCTAATCTCCATATAGTCCAGGTGGTGAGTGCTGACATATATGGTCTTGCATTATTTTGATGGAACAGTACCTTTTTGCGCCGGAACGCAGTTCGACGTTTTTCCTTGATAGCAACATCTACACAGATTAGCATCTTGCTGTACTCCTTACTGTCAAGGGTTTTGTCTTTTCTCAGATACTCTTTGTGGATAAATACAACAACAATCTCACCCCATACAAAGCATGATCTTTTTTTTTCATTAGTCAAATTGCACTTTGTGATGCAGCCGACGAACTCGATGGGCACAAACCAACCCTTCTTTTCAGGCTGTGTTGTTGAAGTAAATCCAGTTTTCACCTTAAGTGACGATCCTGTCAAGAATTTTGTCCTTCCATTGATATTCGAGCAGATTAGTGCAGGTTCAAACACATCTATCCTTATCTACTTGAGCCAGCTCATTCAGCACCCAGCGACTGAAGCGTCAACTGTATGCAATGCATAGTGCGACTAATGAACACGGTACTAATGCCTAACTCCTTAGCAAACTCTCAAGTGGTTGCATACTGATCTTCTGCTACTTCTCACAGGCGGGCCTCATCAACATCAGTAGGCCGGCCAGAGTGATCTGCTTCTTGAATGTCATAGTCCTTGTTTTTGAACTTTCGGTACCAAACCTTCACAGCGTCATATGATACAACATTAGTACCTAAAGCTGTACACATGAATTGGTGACATTCTGTAGCTGACGTATTGTAACAGAACTGGAAGTAAATGGTTGTTCTAATCTGGTAGTATGATAGTTTCATTTCAGACACCTTGTACTTACTGATAATGATATTTTTTTATAAATTTCACTGTGTCTTAAAACAAGTCTTTTTCTTTCAAATGGCAAAAATTGTTTGACAAAAGATGATTAAACACAGCAACACGAACTGTTTGCGCAGATTGCGGAGGGAAACTTTCGTTAAAACATATCATATGAACATGCAAGACATTGATTTGCGAAATAAATTTTTTTCTACTTATGCAGTAAAAATTTAAAGAAATGCTGATAGCTGTTGCATAGGTATTTTATTCCCAGGACTTAAAAGAGAAGGGCTAGTTTGTAAGATTATCCTCCCCCCCCATAAAAAGAAAACTAAAACA
>KK119838.1:296756-320022 GCA_000611955.2 Stegodyphus mimosarum
ACACTAACTGCATCGTCAATATGGGAAAAAAATTGGTATGTTATTTTAGAAAAAGACCCATTTTGTGTCAAAATACCTATGTTAGAACAATGCTATATATAAATCTAATATATATCCTAAGTCACGGTTTCAAGACATGAAAAATGCGATTTGAATTTTATCAATTGACCCAGTAGAACGGGAGATACTGTCCCTCCCCCCCCCACAATGTACAGTTACATAAATATGAATATGAAACATTTTATAGACTTTCACATATAAATCTGACTGTGTAGTGGATTGTGCTAATGTTACATTTTTGTAACATTTCAAATCGTAAAAAATTACATTAACATTTTTATGTAACAAGATGATGGCAGGGAATATGTTAATTAGCATTATCATATATAGTTAGTTGATTCTTATTAACTACATTTTATAGGCATGTTAATTGTAAATGTTTTTCTATACATTTAGTTCACATTAAGCTTAGCACCTCAGTCACTTGCATGTGTAACCTGACCTTTATGGCATTCATTCATGTGTATCAATTGATTCAGTTTTCATGGTGTACTGTTATCCAAAACAAGTTTTGAAAATTTAAAAATGAACAATTCATAGCATGTCGAACAAAGTTTGAACATAATGTGGCTTAACAAACACCAAGATATACTCAGTACAATTAGGCAAGACAAATATCAATAATTACATTTCATCTTTGCATGATTCTTCATCTTGACTTTTCTTTGTTTACTCTGTTCTTTGATAAAAATTATAATTTTTATTTCTGTCATTCTTAAAATTACCCATGATAACACATGTATAAAATTTTAACAGTTTGAACTTGCCCTGTTATATAAGAATATGACTGAAACACAAAAAAACTTTATAATTTCATAATTATGAAAAAGATATATAATGATGTATTTAGTACATTTAATTATTAATATATAATATATGTTTATTAATGCATGTTTAGCATATTTTTCCTTTAAAACTAAAGTGTATCTATAAATGAAATTAGCTTTGTTTGCAAAGTAATAACTGTTTTGTCAAATATTTGTCACTTGCAGTAAATACTTATTCTGTATTATATTCTGTACATATAATTCTTTGAATACAGTATTTCATTCGTATTGTATAATTTTTATTCAAACATTTGTAAATAATTTAATAAATTTAATTCTAAATTCAAGTACTATTATATTAATGTATTTTCACTTAACTCATTTTTAGCTGGACCCTTGCCTTTGAAAGATATATGCCGAAGAGTCATTAGGCAACAAATTAACAAGAAGCGCTTAGGAAGAGTTCATGAACTCAGCTTACCTAAAGCTTTGAAAAGTTATCTCTTGTATCAAGATTGAAAAAAGCATAGTATTAATCCATTTTGGGACCACCTACAACTCAAGATTTCTTCACATAAATATATGTGTGATGCTGGTCCAGGTCATTCTTGTGCCATACAGAAAATATTCTCCCACTGTAGTGATTGTGCATTTTATGGATGGCAAACCTTTGTTTGGTTTGTTAATTTATCAATTAATAATCTTTGTTAGTTATAAGATGGAATGATGTTTCTGTCCATGTTACTTGGTTTGTGTATGAAGTACTTAATTTATGTCTGCATTCGGATATAAATTTGTAGATGTAAGAGCAGCTCCTAAATAGGTTTGATTTTGGCTGGTGATTGTTCACAAGATTGCATTTTGAAATGTTAGGATGAATCTAACAAATCTGGCAGCTACCTACCTCGATATGCTAGAAGTAAATGGTAATAAATGAACTGTAAGAAAATCTCTTCAAATATGGTTTTGGAGTGCTATTGTGTTTCGTCTTTATGTGTATTTTGTAATTTTTTATTAAATTTCAAATCTAATTATGATTTTATATAATTTTGTGTTAGACTTGTAAATTTTTAAATAAAATTATTTCTCTTTGAGCCTGTATTAATAGTGATTTATCGTGTAGATCTGAACTTTTCTCCACATTTAATTTCATGTCTTGAAATTGCTTCCATGCAGTTACTAATGTTAAGTTACAAATAACCATTTTAAGTAGAAGTATTTCATGGCATATTAATGTCATAAGAAAAAATTTACATTGAAAAATTATTTCACACTTATTACTTAATTTTCATCTTCAGTTTTTAATCTCGTATTAATGTATTTAAATATGCTCAGTCTGGTTAGAAATGAAAATCATTTACATAAAAAAGTGATTGTATAATGGAATTCCAATCTTGAAATCATAACTGCATAGCAAATAATAATAACTCATATTTTTAAACATTTACGTGGGTTTTTACCCCTTTATTTCATATTATCCAGAATCAGATAATCAGTCATCTTTATGTTATGTGCAAATATTCAAGTGCTGATATTTTATTTCTTTGCTGTAAAGTGCATCTAATTATTTTGGCATTTAAGGCATTAATTGTATCAACTATATATAAAATTGTTTGTGGATAAATATAAGCGTTTGAAAAGAAGCATTGTTTCATATCACACTTTTCTTTCAGCTTTCTTCTATTTAATAATAATAAACATAAAATTTTCAAATTTATTTATATTATACATATTTTTTGGACATTAGAAATTTGTGGGATTTAAATTAGATAAAACAACAACTTTAGTATAGATTTTGAACAACGATCAGATGTAGGTTTTTCTTCAGGAAGAAATTTTTTGCTTCTTAGGGGCCTGTGTCTGATCGCTCTTGAACTTGATAAGAGTTTTATTCAAAATCTATGCCAAACTAAGGTTTTGCATAATTTAATTTTACATTGGCGTGTTTCTGTTCTGATTTGAAGTTTGAGATTTTGAAAGAACAAGATTGATAGCACATCGTAATAATGATTTTGATTGTAAAGAAAGAATAAATAAATTTAAGTCCATAGTTATTGAAATGTAACACATTCTGTCTGAAACCTCCACATTTCTGAATAACCCTGCATTGAACTTTTCTTTAAAATATCAGAATTTCAACTATTGTCAAATAACGTTCCTGTAACGAAACTTTCTTAAATTATCTGATTTTGTGAATTGCTTTTTTTTTTAGAATTTTTCAACAGGCAAAAAAGAGAATTTAATAAGGATGTATAATTAAATGATGTACTATTTATTTTGATAGCTTTTGTAAATTTTTCAAAACCATTATTGTTTTCCATGATGTGTGGCTGAAGACCATGTCATAGTGAAACCAGGTTTATTTCAGTCATAATCAAATAATGCTAGCACATCATGGTAAACCGTTAGGCCTGAGATACTGACTTATTAGTAGGCTGAATAAATTACTATTATTATCTTAGATCCACCTTTTTAAAGTGTAAATTTGCTGCTACATCAAAGATCTTTGTTACTTCTATCACCTTTCAATTTTTTTTTCTTGTTAGAACCAGTTTTAAGGTTTTCATTTCCCTTTGATTTGAAAGCAATAATTATGTTTCTGTGAAAGTTTAATAACAAAGCCTTGCTTTAATGTAACTAGCATATTTTCCTATATACATCAGCTAAAAATGATTCATCGAGGCTTTTGTAATTAATCATCCTTTCAGATCCATACTAAAGCAATGGATGCAAAATTTCAAGGTTAAGATTTTGATATATTATTTTTCACTGTAATACTTAATGGATTTATAATATGTCTCAGAGTTAAAAAATTTTCTTTTAGAGCCATTTCATTAATTTTTTTCAATATTGGACTGATTGGACTTACTGTGTATTTCCGTTTGTCAAGATTTTCTTATTGTGAATTAATTAAAGATGACATTCATTTCTTTTGCTTGTCATTTTACCATAGCATGTATTCCAATGTACTTTTTTTTTTTTTGTTTTGTTTTGATTGGTGCATATTTATTATTTCAGGCTTTAAAATGGTGGACAGTAACTGATTGTAAAGTTTGGGTTGTTGATTTTAGATAGTAGATAATGTAAGTAATTAGAATTATTTCATACTCTTTTAAAGTATAATTTTTAATGCTGCAAACTAATTCCTCAACTGTAACATAGATACGAGCCAGTTCCCTTTAGAAAGTCGTCTGCGGAGGCATCCCTCCCCTTAGGCAAATAGCCTTTGTGTATTTTTTGTAATCCAATCTTTTGCTGTTTGTTAGGTATTATATTTATTCCAAACCAATAAAGTTCTGTATTTTTGAGTAAAACATGTCTAGTGATGCTGTTTACACAACCACCTAATCATCCAAAATTTAAAAAAGTGATGCTCTATAATGATCGAATGAGATAGTATTTGGGGGGGGGCAATCAAAGACTGATTAAAGCAGCATGAAGTCTGGCATTATCATGATGAAAGATAAAGGCCTTTATGGCCAATGAGTGCTGGACACTTAAATGCCAGTTCTCTTCTCAGTCTGGTAGCAGAGATTGACATTTATCATTTTGTTCCATTTGTTTTGTTTATCATTTGTAGATTGTTCTCTTGATATTCCACCATACACTTAGCAGAAAGAGGTGAAAGTACCAATTCTTTTCTCTTGATGTTTTGGAGAAAATAGCCACGAAATCCTCTGTTCAAACTTCTTTTTGAACCTGGTTTATATATCTGTCTTTTAATTGTTGTTCTGGGGGCAAACATTGTCTCTGATTCACTACCTGCTGCTTATTAAAAATAACCTCCGTTCCAAACACATTTAAGTGACTGCGATTTGTGCATTGCAAGTTCTGGTGTCAGTTTTAAACTTTTCAAGTAAAATAATAACTAACAACTAATCCATAAATTAATCTAAAATTAAATTATTTATGCTCTTTTGAAATTTTTTATAATTACATTTTTGATGAAGTTTTATCTTTTACAAACAACTATTCTATCTGTGATTGTTTCGAAGTATTCAACAACAGATTTTCAGTTGTATTTTCAATTTCATGAAATTGCTGATAGCTTTTTTGATCAGCACTTTCAATTTAAGAATTTTTCTCAGAATTTGCATTGCTTTCCTAGATTCAATTGATGATGGCATGTCATCGCTTTTTTTTTTTATCAATTTGGCAGTCAGTTTCTGCAGTTCTTTTCTTACAGTGTTTCGTACATTGTCAGTTTTTGTATGTGTTGTCTCAATACTGTTGTAGTAAATACATTTTAAAATTGAACCCTCATAACTTCCTTCACTGATGTTCGAAGCATTAGCTATAGTTTGCGATTCTTTTGAAGCTTCTCTTACATAAAAGCCCCTTTTTTATAACAGCTTTTAACTGATGTTGAATGTGGAAACTTCAAATTTCAAAAGAGGGGATACAGAAGTTCTACCTCGTATCAGCTAGTATTTGAGAAGGAATCCCCTCTCATTTACAGTGCCTTACTCTAGTGGATTGTTTTTGTTAAAGAAATTCTACCCCTCTGAAATCCATTGGGCATGGTGTATGTGTGGCATGGAGCACTAGAAAAAACTGTTGAGCCGAAAATCCTCTTGAGAATGACGTTTTCAGTAAAAGGTTCGGACACTCTTGGATCCATCTGTTTAGCGACTCTGCTTCAAAATTGGCACAGATGTAGTGGTCGTGCTTAACAGCCAGCATAAAACCCCAGTTGACCAGCTGCTTTCCATCAGTGTAAAAGTTACTTAGATAAATCTAATGCTTATGCTGTATTGTCACACTGTGTGCTTTTAAAGTTTCTAGTCATTCATTGACTTTTGTGATGTAAGGTATCACAGCTTGCATCTACAAAATGGGAAGAACTTTTGCATGCAACAAAGGCCAGATTAAGACTTTTCAAGGTTTTAAGCCTTTAAAAACTTGGGTGTCCCAATATACATTAACAGTATACTGCGTATTTTTATTCCTTTGCTTTTGGTCTTGATTTAGCTACACTAAACATTCCATAGTAAAACTGGCAATGGGAACCTTTTTTTGGTGTAGCCTTGAGTTCAGGTATGTTACTTTTTTGCGGTCCCTTTTCCATTGATGTCTTAAGCATGTGCTTATTGCTGCAGTTCTGCATGCACCAAAATTGGGAAATATCAGCTTTCATTTAAAAAATTCTACCACTTAATATGGTATTTTAAGATACTATCAGCCTTCTTTCTGTATGAAATAAAAATATATCCGCTTTACGTTGTATGTTCACTTAAATTCAGAATTAAATAATGTTAGTAAGTTATAGCAGTTAGTGGTTGGATTTTCTGAACAAATATGTTGGATAGATTTTTAAAAAAGACTTTTTTTTTAAATTTAAGGAATGGGAAGAAGAAACAATCCAGTTTCTTCACAAATGGATAGTAGCAAAAGAGAAAAGAAACAAAATAAAAACAGCTTTGGAAGAATTTAAA
This sequence comes from Stegodyphus mimosarum, assembly GCA_000611955.2. Taxonomy (NCBI): domain Eukaryota; kingdom Metazoa; phylum Arthropoda; class Arachnida; order Araneae; family Eresidae; genus Stegodyphus; species Stegodyphus mimosarum. The sequence goes on from KK119838.1 coordinate 303,019, forward strand.
GATAAAGGATAATCTAAATTGAAAATAATTATATTCCGTCTGTCATAGGCATGTAGATTGAACTGTCTCAAATTTTAGTACTATCTTTAATTACCCACTAACATTGTGAAACTAAATTCTATCCTTTGTCCATTGGACCTTCACTAAAGTTTATCATAAATGGCATAAATTTGCTGAAGCGTAAAATTAATGCTTCATCCACACCATAGTTATACTGAAATGATATCTTCTGAACTGTATTTTTCTCTGTGTTACAGTTTTTATTTATTTATTTTATGTTAAACATTTGATATCTGCTTGTAATTCTATTTTTGTTTAAATACAGTTTCATATATATGATGAAAAAAGCCTATAAATTATATATAAAGGATATGAAATCCATCAGTTTGAAGATTATGAAATAAATCTTTCCATCTATAAAATGGAGAAACAAAGTTATACATTTCTTGATTGACATTATTTCAAGTATTTGGAATTGAATGATATTTTAGTTGATTTTATATACCAACATTTTCTTAATATGTTTTAGATAATTTCTTAACGTGAGATTTAAGTAGAGAAAGAAATGGTTGTCAGCTTATTATTTTGTTTTAATGTCAATCTCAATCTGGTTTAATTTAGTTTATTATGATATGAGAGCTATTTGAGAGTAGTGTGCCTTCATGCAGGACTTTCTGGAAACTGGCTGCTATTAACATTACATGTAGAAAAAATCATGCAAATATCTATGCAATCAGCCTGCTTGCCAAGATTTAAACACAGATCGAATTGCTAATGCTGAGAGGTTTTTGCCACTTGGCCATTTCTTTGTCTACATATAAATGTGTGTTATGATTTGTTATTAACTTAATTTTTCCCCTTACCATAACAAGCTTAAAAAGTAAATTAGATGGGGAAATTTAGTGATCCTTGGTAAATATGCATGATAAAGAATGGTATTATAATATATATATTTTTTAATTTGAATGGCATTGGCCCATTTATAGACTTATATACTTTTGTATTCCCCCTTTTTCCTATTAATTTTACTGCTTAAAAATCGGAAGGGGGGAAATATGCTGTGTTTACTGTATCTAAAGGGAGGTCTTAAATGATAAACATAATAAATACATCCTAATACTTATGAATTTAATAGTATTTTTACTTACACAAAATTTCTATTTGTGCATACGTTTTACATTGTTATCCTAAATAAAAAATTTTGAAATCATATGCTGAAAACACTTGTGTGGATGGATGATTCAGAAATAAACGCATAATTCCCCCCCCCATAAAAATCCTCAGTCATATCTTAATGTAAAATTACCATTTATTTTGTAAACGTAAAATGTGATAGTTGAAATACTAGAAGTTGACATGTTTCTTAATGTATTTCAAGATATATTTTCAGAGTTACTTGAGTACAAAAGAACCTATTTAAATTGATTAAAAATAATTATTTCTTTCAAGAAGTTCCATTTTTAACAAGAAGGATGTCTGAAAGTATTTATAAAAGGGGTTACAGATTTTATTTATAGTTACTGTGCTCTCTTATACATACATCTGAAAAAGTGTTCATAACAGTCTTTATATATGTTGAAATATTTTCTTTTCAGAAGTACTAGAATCAATATTTAGTGGGGGATCCATGCACTTTTCTTATTTTTAAATGCTTGTTTTCTGAAAGCAATACATCTTAAGACCATTATCTTTTTCAGTGACAGTTAGTTCTTGTACATTCAGCAAATTTCAGAAAACTCATCTATGTTCAAGACTTTCTTATTAATAGTTGTCTGTGTTACTCTTTGTGACATATTTTTAGATATAATATCCTTTGCAAATAATTCAGCTTTAAAATGATAGAAGGTGATCCTACTGTAATTTGATATCCTAAACATTTGTTATGGAAAAGGCTGGATTTATTTAGATGAAAGAGAGTAATCTTTTTAAGATTTTGCATGAATGGTTTTATGTAAGATTTTTGCTTTTTAAGCGGAGATTTCTCTAAATCAAAAAAAAAAAAAAGTGTGTTTTATTTTTTTTAATTTTATTTAAATGCATTAGATTTTATTTTGCATTATATATATAAATCAAAATATTTTGTGGCATAATTTTGTAATTCTAATTCTTAGAAGATATTTTGATAAAATTGATATGTGTCTGTCTAGGGTAGTAAAATCATGACTGTGTTTCTAAATCCTTTTATGTCTTAAATATTTTATTGAATACTTTTTGTTATTGTAAATGCTGATAACTGTACCATGTACAGAAAAGCATTTCTCTTAACAGTAAAGAAGTATAATATAGCACAATATTGATTGAATTATTGAATTGAGTATATGTATATAGATTGAATATATATATACATATAGAAAAATAGGTGTATATTTTATAGAAATATTCTTTCTGCCTTAATATTCAAAGAAATCCGTTTTTGAGTTCTTATAGTTTATTTCAAAGTTTTTATTCGATTTCACATAATTAGTAAAAAAAAAAAAAATTCTATGTCAAGTATGTTAGTATATGGTATTATAGTTTCATAAAAAAATTTTTAAAGTGGGTTCTAAATTTCTTACTTTTTGCATATGGCATTATAAAATATCTTTAATTCATTAGAATCATTTTGAAGAGAAAAAATAATTCATAAAATAATTTTGTAAAAATAATCAGTTTGATATATTATAAATTAAATGGATTTTGACTTATATTAGCTATATTATATAAAAAATATAAATGTAAATTGCATTTATTGTTTATCTCATTTGGTTTGAAAAGCAATTAATTATAAATGGATTAAATTTGAATGGTAAATTAAAGACTTTATGGCGACATTTTGGGAAATAGTTGTTCTCAAGGCCGAACGAAAGGTGAATTATGTTTCACATAATTGGTACATTTATTAAGGCACATGTGTGGTAAACAGATGACAGCACTATGTAACTTTATGTAACAGTCTTAAAAGTTCTGGAGTTTCTGCTGTATATATTTTTTAATGCCAGAAAACAAAAAGATTTTAAAATGGGTTAAGTAGCTTGATTGTTTGTTTTTATTTTGGTGAAATGTTCAGCCATCCCTCAGTAATTAAACTTCTTAATTGAAAATATGAAATTTTTTTCCACAAATTCATAAAACAATTTATGCAGCCTGACTTGTTAGAGTTTTGAAAATATTTTGCTCTCTTTAGAAATTAAAAGCTTTAAAAAACTAAAACATAACACATGTTCCATTTTTTTCTTATTGTTGATCAGTTTTGCATGAAGCTCTGATGATTATAAAAGTTATTTACTTTACAATAAAATATTAAGAGATGATAATGTGAAAACACTTGAAGGGAGGGATGCTTCTGTAAAAAACTTCGTGTGAGAGCTTGTATTCTGTTTATCTCATACAGGGCAGAAACCCATGAGCTAGCTTATTCAGTTATTGGGAATCAAATGCATAAAATAATTACTTGCATTTCATCTCTTCAGTAGTTCATCTTGGATAAACCCAAATTACAAGAAAGGATTATATTTAGTGCAGGACATTGATCAGGTTTATGTAAGCTGAATGCATTCTGAATGATAATCATTACATTCAGTGGTTTCAAACACTCTGCTACTATTAGTAGTCCCCTTCCCCTATATGAAGGCATTTTATGCGAATTTTACTTTTATTCTTAAAAAGCAAGATAACACTTTTATTGATATGGATATTAGCAATTATTTTTTTTATTCACCAACTTAAAAAAATATTGAATTTTCTTGGGTGTGATTAAATTACCTTTTTCTTGGTCATTCATTGTGTTTACCCAGTTTGTGTATTATTTTCTTGTAAAAAATATTTAACTTTTTTTTTTAGAAAACTGTATATACTTATGGCAGAACAACTACTGAAAAAAAATGCTGTATTATTAACATTATAGATTATTTGTTAAGGGAAAATGAAAAGGTGCTTGTTTTATAAGGCATAATCCAGATTCCTTCCTTATCCTAAAATTAAACAGAAATTTGATACATGTTTAGAAATGTTTTGACTTTATTAATTTGCAAATATCTCATACAGTGGATAGATAATAGTATTAAATGCTGGTAGTTTGGATTAGGTTGAGCTTTCAGATAAATGAATAGGCTATCTGTTTAGAATTTTTTAAATATGACTGGAATTGGTAATGACCTCCAAAAAGGCATCCTTATCCTTGTTAAAGTAGATAGCTTTAAATGTTTTGCCCTAACCCGGTATTTTAACTTATTATTTAAACTTATTTATAAATTGAGGGATGACTATATACTAATGTTGTATTTTCTGTGTGCATATTCAAAATTAGAAAACTTTAATGTATGACTATTGTAGTAAGTGTAAATGAAAGTTTTATATTTGTCATCTCAATTAATATTCTGAAGTATTAGTAAAATTTCTTGAATATAAAGGTGAGCAAATTTTATATGTTTTATTGAATGAGACTATCATCAAATAAAGTGTTTGCATTTTTTTGCACATTGCTTCTCAGAAAGTTCTCTGAAAGCATATAGTAGTTCTCCAGGAAATACATTTTAAGATTCCATGAAAATATATGCATTAAGAAAGAGTCAAAACTATTAGATATTTTGTTTTAACAATACTCAACATTATTATTTTAATTATATAGCTGCCAACTGTTTTTCATCACATCTTCGGTTTCTTGATTTTTAATTTTTACCTTTTACGCGGAAAATATTTTCCAACATTTAATGAAACTTATATTCTGCAAACTCCATTTTCAACCTTAGTAATTTTTGATTTAAACTTTCTTATTAGTTATTTGATCTGAATGTCTTAATGCAGAGTTTCTGAAACTGTGGGTCGTGGGACTTGCAGCAGGGTGTTGCCAAAAATTTTAGCAGTTTTGATATTTCTTTAACTTATTATAATAATTTTACAATTACCAAATATTTTTACACAATGTATCTGAAAATAGGTAAGACGACATAGACAAAGAAAAAAACGAAAACATTTCAACGCATTCTTTTTATAATATAAATGTTCATTTTACTTGCTTTGCACGTGACGCTGTCATTTTGTCTGTTACTTATTTAAAATTTTCACATTGTTTTATGTTTTAAAATTAGAAATTAATGACCTAAAACTGCAATAGTATATTACAGCACAAGTGAAAAAATTGACAGTTTCACTCGTGCGTGTCAGATATGCGCAATGCTTATGGGGTCACACAAAATTTTCATAAATGTTATAGAGTCCTGGGGTCACGACTAAAAAAGTTTAAGAAGCCCTGTCTTAATGTGTTGGAGACATTTGCAGATTCAAGTTATGTTAGTGTTTAATTTTATTTTACGTTAATATATAGTACATTGCTGTGTTTAGCCACCTAGTAGTATGTATGTTAACCCTTCGTCAGCTGCAAGATTAAACAGTTCTTTCTTTCCAAATATGCATGATGCCTGTCAATCGTAAATTTGTAATATGAGCTGTGTTCGTTTGTGCCCACTGTGGTATGTAACGGGAATGTGAGCTAAGCATGTTGATGACCATCGAAAGGTTAATTGTTAATTTTATTTTCATATTATTTAAAACACTTTGATGAATAAAAGCTTTTTTTTTTTCTCTTATTCAGTCTTTTGTCAGAAAAAAAGTTTAAAAAATACCAAATGAAATAAAATTAGTCAAAAATTTAGAAAATCTAATTAATGTATTTTGCATGATATTCATAATATTAGTAGTTCAGTAATTTGAATAATGCATTTAGAATTCTGTTGAAATACTGCTCATCATGAAAACCTCCTTTTAAACTCATGGTTCGTCATATTTCAGAATTGTCACCTAAAGATGTAAATAATACATTGTCAAAATCTAGATGTGATTTTAAAGTTCCTGAAATTCCCCATCTCGTCAAATGAAACAATTAATGCAAATATTCTTTAACTAAAATGACAAATCAATGTTATTGATTTACAAACCTGCTTGAAAGGAAAACCAACCAAATCAAATGCGTTGCCTACCTTATCATGAGCATGAGCTATATTTTTTTGTATTTACTAATGTGTGTAAAAAATATGCAAGTCTAACAATAGAGTAGAATGGGATAGCTGACAATAGACTAGTTGGCTAGCTCTGATATTTTTAGACAGAAAAAGGAAAATTTCTATGCAATGAATTTTAGTGTCAAAAGTCTGAGTACAAAAGGTAATTTTTGCTTTATTGCTGTTTGTTTTCACTTATGTGAAACTGATTTTTTTAGTATATACACAGCAAAATTAATGTAGGTTTTTCTTAAACTATGAACATAAAATTTTGTTTGGATTTCCCACTTGAATTAAAATAGAAAATGTCTACATTATATAATTTACAGCTTAAAAAATTTTATACATGTTTAATTTCATATTTTTTTGTAAATATGATTATATTGCAAATTTTATGCATTCCATTATATCACCAGTATGAGACCTCATACCTTAGATTTTTATGATACTGATTTTGATTAAAATACATTCTTATTTTCTGAAAAAAAAAAATTCATCTTACAAAAATGAACTACATTAATATTATATATATTCTTTTTTGGTAAAGGTGTGAGTGAATTCTATAATTTTCCTAAAATTGATTAGAATTTCTTTCAGTATCATAGGAACTAAGAAATATAAGGCTTCATGTCACAGTATACTATTTAATTGGTTATTTCTGTGCAACAAGATTGGCAGCTTTTGTATACCTTTTGGCACATTTTATGTTACATTATTTTGTAAAATATTTAGTTCCTTCTATTAGAAAACAAAACACTGATGAAATACATATGCTGTTGCTTAAAATAGCATGATGTAAATAATTGTCTAAAGATGGGAAGTACATAATAAATATTATTTGAATTATTTCATATATAGTGTATATCATTTGCTTTCCTTTTCTTTTGGATCAATAACCAACTAATAAGCATTGTGCAAAGAGAATTTGCATGGGGAAGTACAGTTCAAAATACGAAGCTTGTTTGCACATTTTTTAGATTATTTTAATTTACTATAAAAAATATTGTCTGCTCAGAAATTTTTTTAAACGCAGCTTTATTTTTCAAAGTATAAATAATCATCTGCTACTGGACAATTTTGTTTTCATGCAAAATGGCATTTTTAAAGAAGCAGTGGCTGGAAGACTATGTGTGTACTTCTTCCAAAGAAAATTATTTGTATCTAGTTATTAAAAAATTCTGTGAAAGTCATGGTGTTTTCATATCTAAAGCTGTGCTAGGTAGTATCAAAAAGAAAGGGGAAAAAACGTTCAGAGTTTGGCATCAAGTGGTAAAACTGTTCCAAATACATATCCAAGGAAAATACAGAATGGTTCGATTGTTGCAAAGGTAAGATCTTTAATGTTAAAACAAAATCCAACAAATCAAAGGACAGTTGCAAAATCATTAAATGCTCTGTCAGCTGTATACAAAGTGATTAATCCTGGTTTGAATCTTAAAAAGGCAAAAAGAACATAATGTGCATCATCTTTCTCCATGAAATACTGCAGAATTCTCTATGAGAAACATTTATCTTGATAAAAATGGAAAAGTGTTATCATAATAGATGAGTTTTAGGTGTATTTAAATGACTAATGAAAAGAGATGCATTTATTATAAAGTGAAAAAATCTAAAAGCATGGTTCAAAGAATCTAAAAGTTTTTCAAATGGATTTTTTATCGTCGTTAGTTTTTCATACAATGGCAAATTAAAAATAAAGGGAGTGGAGGAAGATGTTAAGATCATATTACCGACAACATATTTTATAACCAATTTTCAAATATAAAATACCTTCTTTACTCACATTGTCATTAATCAGCAGAACTGCATTAAGACAAAGAAGGAATCCCATGTCAAAATCCACTGTTAATTTCCAAGGGAAAATAGAATAAGAAATGGTATCAAAGCCATACAGTTCACCTGCATTCCTATTAAATCTCCTAATGTATTGCCCTTGGATTTTTGTGGTTTTAGACTTTTTTTAAAAAAGTGGATTGTCCAAATATCAACCTACAACCATCCTTGGACTTCGATGAAAGCTGTTCAAGAGGAATAGAATAAATTATACCATAAAAGGCTTTATTTTCTTGGAAATTATGGTTTAGAAAAATAATAAAAATAAGGGTTATCAAAAATTTAAAACACAAAAATTTCTGAAAGTATAATGAAAATAGTCTAAAAAATGTACGAACAGTCTCTGTATAATATACACAGTAAATAAAGAAAACATTTATAATTCCAATCAACAGTATGTGTAGATACAGTGGAAAACTTAAGCAATTAGAGAAGACTTAGATTCATTGTAGTTTTATTGAAAATGCAACAATATCTGTGCATCCTAAATTTTGCCCATAGGGTAAAGATGTTTAGGGAAGGACTGACAAATATGCAGATCAAAGTAACATTGGGATTTAATTGGAAGAAAAACACAGCAATATAAAATTAGGCTAGTTGGGTACTTGGTCACAGTTTTGATTTTGGTTCTGCAAAAATTATCCTTAAAGCATCCACATTTGGTGAACTGCATTTTCTTGCAGCTTTTTACATTAAAAAAAAAATTATGTTCTTTAGTTAATATTATTAACTCTGAGCCAGTTTTTCCTATTACTTTCAGAATTCTAATATCTTAATTCCCCCCCCCACGACCACCACATGTTTTGTTACTGTTTTCTTCAACACATTTGCTACATTTGTTTTTGCTTTTTCTGCCCATTGCTTTCAATATAAAACATCTGTTACTCTTCTTGTTTTCAAAAAATATTTTTTTTTTTCCCTTCAAGAGTTGTATTTAAAATTTGTGCCAAACTAAAGTTGCTTTTTTTTTTTTGTCTAATTTAAAAAAAAAAAATAAGTATCTGGAAGATGCAGTCACGCAGGAATAAGTAAATGGTGGAAGACGATATGTTTGCAGTTAGATGGACAACCCTTTATCAAACTGCAGCTTGAGTAACAAAATTAGAATATTATGCACAAACACTTGAATTTCACAGAATGTTGAAGTTAACTTGGTACCCATGATTGGCTTTCCCAGTACCTTATTTTATTCTTTGAATGAGAACTAAGCAGACTTTCATGACAAACTGGTTATTTATTACTCCATCTTTAATTTCTGTTAGAATTTCTGCTAATTTATTTAAAAGCAAATTATGATTAACACAGGAAAACATTTCTTGCTTAATGGCTATTCAGCAGAAAATTATTTTAGTATAAAACTTAAAAATAAAATTACTAGAAACTCTTCATAACTAACTATATTGTGTGTCCATGAATAGGAATAGTTACTATGAATTATCACATACTGCAGAAATTTCCTTACATGCATAACATGTTGCAAGACCTCGTTGAGCAGAATTTGCTTTGTTATCCGAGTTAGAGAAATTGTTCTGCAATTTCATTTGCCAGTTACTTGAATGTTGACAGAGTTCAGTAATGTGACAGTCAATATATTGTTGACTGAAATTGTACTGATTCAGAGTAAAAAGAAAAAAAAAATCAATAAATCCAGGAAGTGAACTTTTACACCGAATCAATTAGTATTAATTGTACAAAATACGATTTTCAATCTTTCTAGCAAGATACAGAAGTAACAGATATTTTCGGATATACTTAAATAAGTTGTTTTCTAGATGATTAAAGATTCAAAGCATCTCTCTTTGATTGAAATGACACATGTATTTTCTGTGAATTCACCTATCACTGTCTATGATTTTATTAGTAATTGTATTAAAAATATAAAATTAAACTAGTTACTAACAAAACTCTTGCTGCTCTTCATTGTTATTGATAATTCTATCATGATTTATGTTTTAAAAGTTTTATTGCCAAGTTATGGTGAATTTACATAATTATTTGGTGTGGCATTACCATCATTCTTAGTTTGTATTTAAAATAAGGCTGTGTCAGCATAACTGTGGATAGACAAATCTTAAGATTACTTGATTCATAAAAGAAATTAAGACAGGCAGGAGATTATGATCATGATTAATGACTTGTTGGCAACAGTTCAGACTAAAGATGTGGAAACATCCATTTCCATGTTTAAACACAGTTTATATCAAATGCCCATGAAAATAATTCGAATTGTTAGAGAGAAATGTGCTCACAGGTTGGTATTTTCATTTTTGACTTCACATGGTGAAGAAATAAAAATGAATAGGTATTGCTATTTACATGCATACATTAAAAAGGATAAGAAGAAAGATCAGCACATCAAAGATTATCTTAACATAATCTCATTTAACAGGATACATCTCGAATTCTCCTAACAATATATTTCAAGGCATTTTCTGTGTTATATAAGAAACTAGGGAATAAATATTGAGAAATTCTTTGATTTCGATAAAAATGACAGAAGTATGATATAGCATAGTTATTGTACATTGGTGGCTTTTTTTTTATTCATTTGATAGGTGCTATTAGCAGAGAACTGGATTTTTATATATCTACCTGTTTCAGTTCTATCAGCTGAAGTCCAATTTTTGTGGGGGGGGGGGGGGGGAAGATACAGTTTTGTAAAGTCTGCTCAAATTTTGTTTTTCACTTATAAAACTTGAATAGTCACTAAATATATGATAAAGTATCAGAATTTATATTTGATTACTATAAAACATTCAAAAAATTTAATTAGGTCTATCCTACATTGAAAGTATATAATTTGCTACTTTCGTCATATAAAAAATATGTACAATCAAAACTGTCAGTAACTTAATGACATATAATATGACTCTATTAATGATACAGATTTAAATAACTTTTATATTATGTATGTATTTCCTCCCTGGAACAGAAAACAAGTCTAAAAATCATATAAATGCATAGTGAAAGGTTTTCCTAAGTCTGTGTAAATTGCTACTACTAATTAATTTTATACAGACATGTATGTTAGAGTTGCTAGAAGCTACCTTAACATCTTCCAGAACTACAGCAGCAGTCAGATTGACTACCGGCAAAGCTTGTGTCTTTATAATTTTTTTAATTGCTTATCTTAAGGATGAAATTTAAAGTCTTTTCCTGAAACTACCCAAATATTCAGCAGTGAAAATTAAAAAGAATATGTTTTTGTTTTCCAAAACTGCAAAAGTGGTTAAATTAACCACTCTGTTAATATACTGCTAAGACCTCACAATGATGAGGGAAAAGAAAATGCTTTTTGAAACTGTTGCAACCTGTAATATTTGAAGTTTTAATAATTTAAGTCCTCCCCCAAGACAGTACATTCTTCTGCTGAGCAGCATCAGTGCAGTAATTTACTTTAAGCATCATTTAAAGCCACGTTTTAACATAAAAAACAAATGCATTTCTGAGTTGAAACATTTATTTCTACATTTCTGGAAGTTTTTATTCCCTTGTTTAGCTTAAAAGTGCTTTCTAACTATATACTGTGTATATTTTTTTAATATCTAAATTTTAAAAAAATGTATTTTGTTTTAAATATAATTTTACATTAATGTGTCAATTTAGGCTGCATATACTTCAGCTTCAATTTTTTTTTAAATTCTGAATATTATTTTTAATGAAATTTTGTAATTGAGTATCTTGTTTTTCTGCTTAGTAAATCATATAAGAATCATTAAGAATTTTCTCATTTTTTAAAGAATGAAAGTTTATGTATGGTATCAAAATGCCCATTCTAGTGGTTCTAGTAAAACATCTCGCTATTTATAAAAATACAGGTATATTATCAATTCTTATTCTCATTTTAACATCTTATTTAGTAGTATACTATATTTCTTGTATCTACATAAATTGTCTTACACCACATCAGAGAATTTCTTTCTCATTTATTAAAATTAAAAAATTATATTACTTTGCATTTTTTACATTTTGGCATAGGAGTTCTATTAAAAAATGCAAAAGAGGCGAAACTCAGTAGAATTGAATATTATTTTTGGTTTCTGAAAAAAGACAAATTCCCCTTGAAAAGTCAGGATCTTTCTATGGAATCAACAGCAATTTTTCTTATAAAATATTTTTATACTTAAAAGTTCTTTAATATATATTTCAACTTTTGCTTTGCACAATATGTACAACCTTTACTAAAATTTACACTTGTAAGAATCGCCCATTTCAATAGTGTTTCTTTTTAAATAATTTTTCATTACATTTTCTTATTTCCTAGGACATAATTAATTTCAGTATTTTAATATAATTATTAATATATATATATATATAATGTGTTTGTTGTGAAAGTGATGAGAAATAAAAACAGATCATTCTTTAACAGTATATTGAGTTTATTTCATGAAGTATTAATTTTCAGTATTTTATTGAGTTCATCTAAAATGCATCATAAATATAAAACTGCCAGAATTTTTTTTAAAATTTACATTAAAGTGAATATATTTTCATATTAAATTATTACATTATGCATAAAAATAATTAAAAATTCATAAAATGGACAAACACAATTTACATTTGGGAGAATATTTTGGAATGCTGAAATGTATTTGTATCCTAAGCAGCAGTTTATCAATATAGCATATATAAATTGATTTTCGAAATTTATTTAGTACAAAATTTTACTACTTAAGAAAGAGGGATATTTTAATTTGGAATATAAGTTACAAATTCTGTAATAATGCAACAAAGTATTCATAAATTTCTAGAAAACAGGACTTCTGAACAAATTTCAGCAAATATACAACCTTTATGAAACATGTCTTAATAAAAAATAATGTATCATTAAACAACAAATAGAATTAGCCTTTTAAATTGAAGGCGGAGGAAAATGGATGTCTTTTAGAATGACTTTATGGGAATTAACATTTATGAAACTGATAAAAAAATTTGTAATAATGTATCTTAATTAAATATAAGGGCTGAGTGAAAAATTTTGAGACTGCCTCCATTTCACATTTCTTGATAATAAGATGTCACTAGTCTATACTGCATGTCGTGAAGGTGACACATTCGCAGCTAGACTTTGGAAATTCTGCATTTGTATCAGCAAAATTATAGAGAGTGAATATGATATCTGTATGAATATACAGCAGACATGTAACTAAATTTTCTTTAAACTTCGAAACAGCCATTACAAAAAAGACCTGAAATGTTAGGTATGGCGATGAAGCATTAGAACTTCAAGGTAGTAAGTAACAAGCTATATACTGTGCATAGATCAACTAAGCATGTTCTGGCAGGTTATTCACCATGGTTGTAAATGTTCACATTAGAGATCTATGGATAGGTAGATGGTAAACAGTGACTACTATGTCTTAAAAACCTTTTGTGTGGAGATATGAGGAAGAAGAAAGTGGTTTTGCTACAAAACAATACCCAGCTGCATGTTGTTGACGTGGCAGCACTATATGAAATCAATTTCTCGAAATAAGAATACCCTGCATGTAGCCTACACATTTTCAACTTGATTTTTGGACATTCTTGATGTCGAAAACACAAATGTGTAGGAAGAGATAGATATCTTGAAATGAGGAAGTAAAAAATGCCATGCCTGAAGTGCTGAAGAAGATATAGAATTACATGTTTTTGCTTTGTTATGAGAAGCTTTATAGGTGTAATTCAATACAAAGGTCTCAAACTTGAAAAATTAAAAAGAATACAGGGCCTGTATGTCCTCAAAGAGAATCAGTTTCAAAACTTTTCGATCAGTCTACATATATGTAAAATACATAACTGCATGCAATCAGAAAATATATTATAAAATTTCTTTAAAAAATGCAGAGCAATCTAATCACACTGTCATGGTTAAAACATTAAATTTTGTGTAACTTTAAAATAATCAAAATTCAATGACTTATTCATCTAGAAGCAGTAATAAAAAATTTAAAGTTCAGGAATGAAATAAGTAAAGCAAATATTTATGAAACAGCTGCAGTTACTTCTAATTTACATAACTGGCTAATATAACAAAAATAACCTAAGAAATGCAATTTAAACAGCAGAACATATCTTCTCAACAATTTAGTAACTATCTGTTCATTTGTTCAGCACATTATTTCTGAGAAACTAGTTGCTATGAACTCATACTTTCAAGTGCTGATTATATTCAAATGTTACTATTCATTAAAATGGTTTAAAGATAAATTTAAATCCATTAACATGTTAAATGCCAAGCCTATTTTGCTTAGTCTAAGGACAGTCCCCAGGGAACAGTAGAACATTTAACATATTATAAAACGTAAGTTGATCTAAAAGTTTCTGGCACAAATACCTCTTCCAGGTATGTTACAGCAATATTATATGAATAAATTTGAACGTTTTGATACAAAAATCATATGCATTCTTTTCTGACCATTTATTGAATAAATGTAATGAGTCAGTTTGTTCCAATATGTTTAAAATTTAGTACTGTTCTGTAATTACATTTTTTTGTCACAGGTCTTAATCCGAAAAAATAAAACACTTGAATCATTTGTATGCTGATTCCTTTCTCCGCTATTACACAATGAAATAATGGGTAAAACAATTTCGCATGAGCTGAGAATCCATAAAATATAATTCTGGTGAAGTTGGACCACTGGGAGGCAGTGACATAAAAAAATATTGCTTGTGCCCAATCATTTAATATATAAGTGATAGGAGATTAGAAGTTAAGATAATAACAGCAAGATTAGGTCTATCTAAAACTGTTTTTTGCTTTCTACATGAATACCTTTCCATGAACAAAGTTTTTTCAAGATAAATATCCCAACCTTTTCAGCAATGAAAAAACAACAATGTGGGTTTAAGGAGTTAGATCATTCCCCCTTACATTCCAGATTTAGCTTTAAGGGATTGTTATCTGTTCTCCAAATTATAATCCCTCCTTCGTGAAGAGATTTGCTGATGATGGCATGAATAAAGCAGTTATGGAACATTTTGAGAGTAGTTCTATATTTTTTAGTATATTTACCCATCAGATTACTTTTTCAAAAACACATAGCTGCTCATTAAATGATGTCAGAATTTTTTTTTTTTTTTAGTTAAATGATATTAGAAAACAAGTTATTATGATTTTCACTATTTCTTTCAGAAATATATGAGGTCAGAAACTTTTGGATCTAGCTACATATATATTGATACATTTCAGAAGTTCTATTTTATCTTACTATCTGGCACTTGATCATGGCATACAATGATTATGAATTAGTAGTCTGATATAGTAACTTAAAGTAGAACAGGACCAGCCCATAAAATAAAATATATATATTATGGCACCACATATATCAAGCAAATCAGAAACAAGTTTCTAAAGATACTTACATTATTTCATCACAAACTATATTTTTCTTTTCACACATTGAAGAGAACACACAAATGTGAAAACTGTTTTTCTTAACCTCTAACATGTTTTCTACACAATAGCCAGCTACTAGTAAAAATTTGGATAACAGCATTTTTCAATCAAAAATGCATGCTATTGATGACACATTTTTTACACACAAAATGCATGATTATGTACATAAATAAAGATATGAACACACATACACTTATATATATTTATCAGATCCCATATAAGCAAGAACAGCAAAGAACTGGTCCTGCATTTTTATATATATTTAGAAAAATTTAAAACAAATTTCTAAGTAATATAATCACATTTAATTAATATTTTGATTCATTATAGATTTAACTTGTATGGATAAAAGCAAAATCATTTCTTTGAAAAAAAAACTAGTGAAATATTTAAAACTTTTCATAAATCCAAACTTTTAGACAGGTCATGAACAAACATTCTGTGATTTAAAGCATAAACATACCCTGTTCTTTGATGATCCATTCTTACAGCCCTTTTAATTTTTGCAATGCCATCTTAATATAAGGGTATTATTGTCTGGAGGCCTTGTGAGTCCAGAGATCCATATTTTGGCAAATTTATTGTTATCTTTACAAGAGTTGGCATATGTAAGATCCCAGGACACTACAGAGCCTGCAGACCCATAGTTCTTAAATTTATTTAGATGGCCTCACAGTTATGATCAGAACTCCTATTCTGATGCATAATTTGCTCTTTTTAACCTTTAATTGTATAATATATTGACAACTGGCATTACATTGTAAATTTGAAAGTAGGCCTTCCCCCTCCATTTTAATTTTCTTTTGCATATATGAAATATTACTTTTTATTTTTTCCATTTAAGTTTTTCAGAGACCAATATCTGCAACTGCCGGTATAGTGGTTAGTGAGTCTGACTGCCGTAGCGATGGGCCCGGGTTCAAATCCCGGTGAAAGCATGGTTGTAACTGTCCATTCCTTCATAGGAGACAATGATGATGGTCATGTATTAGGTGCTTCCATAATGATATGGCCACCATTTCCTACCCTTGTATTGGTGCAAGGCTAATGCCTATTAAATAAAGCATCTGGCCATTAAAAATATATGTATATCTATCTGCTACCTAACAAGACTGGATTCACATTTTAACAGTATTCTGGCCCCCATCTCATCAAATAAATAAGATATACCTAAGAAAGCTACTTACAGTAATTACAAAAAAACACAAAGCGGTAAACTTATATATTGGGTTGGAGGGAAAGTTCTGTTGTATTTTAAAGAAAACATTTGAATTCATTTATAAAAATATGTGTTTAATATTAATCATTTATATATGCTCCGTTATTTGTTACAACCTGTTGCCATCTTTCAGGTAACCTGTGAAATCTTGTTTTGTAGAAGTTCTCATCCTTGGAATTAAAATAGTCAGCAACTGCCTTAGAAACAAAGACTTGAATTTTTTTCCTGTTAGATAATTTTGCAGAGACTTGAACAGATAATAATCAGATGGTGCAATGTCAAGTGAATACTGTGGGTGACTAAGGACTTCCCATCCTAACGCATTCAGTTTTTGTTGTGTCACCATTGCAGTATGCGGGCGAGCGTTATCGTGGTGGAACACTATTTTGTTTTCTGGACGCTAATACTGGCCTTTTTTCTTTGATAGCTGCATTCAAATGATCCAGCTGATTGCAGTACAGATCTGCGTTGATGGTTTTTCCCTGTTTCAGCAAGTCGTAGTACACTGGACCTTTCTTGTCCCACCACAAACAAAGCAGTACTTTTTGTTGATGGACACTTGGTTTTGGAACTGTTGCTGATGATGTTCCTGGTTT
>KK119838.1:323057-347187 GCA_000611955.2 Stegodyphus mimosarum
AAAACTAATTCATGATTCATTTATAAAAAAATTACACCAATTAAATTAATATATTTTAGTAACTTTGTAAGTAAAAATGTAACATATGAAATAAGCATATAATATGGTTGCATTAAATTTTCCCAATGAAAAAAATATTAACATGAAGATGTCACTTAACAAAACTACAAAATCAAAATATCCATAACTATTTAAACAGCTTAATTTTATGTTAAGCAAGATTTAAAAGGAAAAAATAATATTAAAAGTAAAAATATTATAACTTTTGTATATTTATTTTTATTCCCTATTTATAAAATGAGTATATATTAATTTATTATTCACTTATTTACACATTATTAGCAACCAACAAAAGAGAAGCAAAACCAATTTCACTTTGAAAGCAGGTTAAAAGTCATGCTTAGAAAACTTCTTTTTATATATTTTGAAGGAAATCGATGCAGAACCTCTTATTCAAATCTGTTATCAGAAAATGTCTTCAACATGGATCAAAAGTTAAATAAGAAAAATAAATAAATATTGCCTCAGTTTTGAGGAATTGTACAGCTAAATCATCCTTGTAAAAATATCTGCTTTTCACACACGTAATCAAACATACTATAGCTCAGTGGTGTCAAACTCAAATTACATACTGGCCAAATGCATAATCTGAAAACAGCTGATGGGCCAGATTTTGCTTTTAGGGAATTAGATTATTTTAGATTTTGCTTTTTATAAAATTTTTAATAAAATAAAAGGATATGTTATCTAAATTTTAAATTTCACATACTAAATATTTATCAGATCACACATAAAAAATCACAATAATAACATAAGGGGGGAGCAATTCAAATTTATATTTATTTCCTATCTGAAATCTAAACTTTGATACTTGCAAAAAATTTGTGTTGATTATACTTTGTAATTCAAAAGTACTATCATCTAAAAACTAAATTTTCAGACTGACATTTATTTCAAATAATTCTAATACCTTAAATTAGCCACTAAATAACTTTCTTTTAACTTACATTAAAAATAAATTAAGTATGAAAATTTTGCAAGTGGAAAAAAGCTTGAGAATAAAAAATAATAGCCTAGTTTTTGTTTAATTATTAATTTTTTCTTTGACACATTTAGAAGAAATATATATGTTTACAATAAACTCTTGCCTAATGTGGACTTATATAATGCAATTTTGCACATATGCATTATTTTAATTGGTTCCATTTAACCTGTCCAAAGTAAGAATTTCAATTATACAACGGTAGGCTACAGAGTGTTGACTGTGTGATAATCCTCTTTAAGGACTAGTTTGAAAACTCATGCATTAAAGATTAGTTAAACATTGCTCAGAATAGCAAAATCCAAGCTTTGAAGTTTTCCTAATTCTTGATAATGCTCCAGGACATAGTGCTGAGGCTCTTACAGCAATACATCCAAATATAGAGGTTTTATTCCTTCCACCGAGCATCACTTTCTTTATTCAACCAATAGATCAAGGAGTCATTAAAACATTCAAAGCTTGTTATGTCAAGCATGTTTACATCTGTGAAAATAAAGTACTAGACAAAGGAAAGCATGACACATTAATGGCATTTTGAAGCAATTCAACACATTGTGAATTGCACTTTAGCAAAGATGATTAAATCATATAGAAATGATAACAAGTGAATTCATTAACAATGAATTCTTGCTGACATCAGTTCTGGTTAGAAGTTATGAAGAATTTATAGGATTTCCATCAACTGAAAACAAAGCCAAGGCAATTACACTCATAGCAAATACGTGGCAAAGGATTAGATATTCCAGATATGGAAGTAGTAGAAATCTAAGAATTAGGAATGATGATCGTGAAATGACAAATGAAGAACCGCATGATTTTATAATACTAGCAGATGGTAAAAGAAATGATAAAGAAGAACACCCTTGGATGTACAAGAAGTTAAACAGATTGTTAAAAAAAAAAAATTGCACAGGAACTGTCTGTTGTTATAGAGATTGACTCAAACGAAGGAAGAAGAGGATACTTTAAGAGAGGTATTTAAAAACTTCGCACTCTTTACTGTGAAATATTTAATGAGTTGCATCAGACATTGTCCAAAAATCATCAATTAAAAAAAATTTTTTTATCATATAAGTACTTTTTAAGCAGTAATAGAAATCCTTTCAATTAATATTTGTTTCATTTTTCAATCATAATAATATTCTAGTTTGTATAAATTATAATTTTTTTAATCTGAACTATGGCTAACCCATTTTTCCCTTTTAGACAGTTAACTTCGCAGAACACAATTTTGCTACACATGGAATGTGTTAGTGAAGTACCTCCCATTTGGCAACAGTTTAGCGTAAATGTAAATAAACTTCTTTATTTCTTAGTACAGCTTAACATTTATTCATATTTCGATTCTCACTATTTTTGCAGCCTTGAAGAAAAATTATTAGAAATTATCTGCATCTTGGATTTTAGATGCTGATCAATCAGTTGGGTTCTTATTAATTTTGAATAGTGAAAAAAATTATTAGCATATAAATGCATTCCCAAACAAAGCAATTATTCTTATTGCAAAATTATTGTAACTGAGAATATTTATATTTTGACAGATACTAATTACAAATTTTCAAATCTTTGAATAGGATTTATATTACAATAAAATAATTAGCTCCATTTGTAGATTTTCTCATGCATTATTCATGTTCATTTTTAATGGTAATAAAAAAATGTAAAATCGGACTTCCTTCTCTAAATTCTTGCCACAGTAATGCTATATTCTTCATATTTTTCATTTAAAACAACTGGGCAGGATTTAAGTTTGAAATATATGAGATGTTTTGATTCTATTTGGGCTTTTCATAATAGCAGTTTAATTTTAAAAGCTTTAATACAAGCATACATGCCAGTGATAAGTTTATTTTTTTCTCACAACTCTTTGTTGAGAATATTTAAATGGCCATTTAGGTTAACAAGAAGTACCATGTATCATTATGTAGTTCAACAGTGCTTTATTTACTTACTTTCTGTGCTTGTCATGAAAATTTTAATTTTATTTATTAAATTAAAAATATTAATATGAAGATGTCTCTGATGAACAAAACTACAAAAGCAAAATATACATAATCATTGAGAAAGCTTAATTTTGTATTAAGCAAGATTTAAAAGGTAAATATATATTAAAAGTATATATATTATATACTTTTGTATATTTATTTTTATTCTTTATTTATAATTTGTTTATATATAACTTTACCACTTGACCTTATTTAATAAATCATTTCTCTGTATGCACTTTCAATTTCTTCAAGTAAGGCAATGAATTCTCATTGACTCAGAGATGATCCATGGATGATGTTTACTGTTTTAGTTACTGTTTCTATAACATTATCTATCTGCAAACTTTTGCACAGAGAGCTTCTTGATGAATAATGGAATGTTTAATTCAAAAATTATTTGGAAATTTTTGTCTAATTTTATTTCTTCATTTTAATGCCAGTCCATTTTTTACTAACTATAGCAACAACATAATCACCTGCAAATTCAAGCATTTTATCCCAAAGTAATTTATTTTTTAATTTTAATTGATATCATAAATCAAAAATGATTTCATTAATATGTTCCAATACCATTCTGTCTGGCAAAATAATATTTTAAAATAATTGCTATTTGTTAGAACAAAAATGTTTAGCAAACTTAATCAAATAATCCTCAAATACTATCAGTAAATAGTTTTGCAACAATGTACACAAGAGCAAATTTTAAGTGAATTGTTGCTTTTCTAGTTTAAAAAAAAAAAACTTACCATTGTAAGCAGATTAAAAAACTGTAGCTTTCCCTCTCTCAATCTGCCTTCTAACATTCCACATTTTTCTTAATGATTATTTCATAATAATGACGTATAATTTGGAAATTCATATTCCCTTATTAAAAATTTAGCATGCAATTTTATTGCAGACAGTATCACAAAGTATATAATTTCTCATTCATCTTTAAACACAAGGCCCAGCTTCATTTACTTTTCTGTTATCTATCGTTAAAGATATGGTTTGCAGTTTAATCTCTTAAGCACTATAATATTTTTTTTTCCAACCTTAACTCAACAAGAACAATTTTCATATGAAAGCAACACTTCAAAATTATCCACAATTCTAAATGATAAGTACTGATATAGATCTAAACACAAGCACAGACGAACAGGTTTTGTAAACACTGCAAGTTATACTGTCTCCACCTATATGAACTGTGCAGCTAAGCTGTACACCAAAGTAACTAACTACAGAAGGAAACTATAAGTTTCCTACTGGATTGGTATTATATATACAAATAATGTCAATCCAATGGCATTATATATATATATATATAAATATATATATATATCAATTCAAAAGGAAAAACTAAAAATGCCAGAACACTGCCATCGAGGTGTTGGCACCAAATTAAACTAAATTTACTGACTGTATCAATGTTGGAAAGTTCTACCTTATCCCATATCCCAGTCATGTAACCTACATGCAGTCATTAAGACAAAGCAAACTTTCTCTCTTTTTTTTCCAACAGTAGTCGGGCACAGAAGTGTCCATACCTCTAAGTCTAAAACTATATAAGCACCATATTTACACTAAATACATGACTGAAATGTACTCAAGGGCCATCTACAATTGCTTCAGGGGCCTGCAGGCCACCAGTTAAAGACCACTGTTGTTTTGTCAATAAATATATGGAATAAAAGCTGAATATAATTTCTATTAAAAGTTATCTGCTATTAAAAATAGGACATATGGTTTTTGCTATAAAGCAACTTTTATATAAATTACACAAACTAAAAATCTGTAATAATATTTTATAAATTTTTTAGCATATAAAATGCTGATGCACTGCAGTAATTAATGATCATGTATTTATAGAAGTAAATTTATAATATGACATTATAAAATCTAAGGTAAGATGATATCAATAATAAATGCATATTACACCAATACTTAATACACTATATTTCTTTATACCATGTGTTTCTAATTTCAGCTGCTCAGAAAAAAACATTGGGCCAATAAAATTGAAATCACTAAGTATAATAAGATTAAAAATTTGAATTAGATGCACAAACAAATATTAAATTAGAAAATATTCAAAATCTTGACTGAAAAATAACAGACAAAATGTAAAATTAAGTAGCTCATAATTATCATGTGTATAAAAATCATATTATCATTTGTATAAAAAAGGTACTTCATATCATAAATTAATATCTTTACAAATAGAATTAAAAGCAACTGGAACATGAATGATTATTGCATCTATACAAAAAATGTTTTAAATGACACTTAAGAAAGATCACCTAAATTGTGTCAATTTTTAAATATTTCTAAGTAATTCAAGAAATAAATCATACACCGGGCATTCATTATCTTAAAAATAAATTAACATTATTTAAAAATCAATTTTTTTTAAAAAAATTCATAATCTAGTAACAAATCAGGACTCTAAACCAAAAAGAAAGATTGCACAAAAAACACAAAGCTTTTCTTCCCCCCCCCCATGCTCAATATAAAATAGTAACTATAAAATAAAATTATAAATCTATAACTTAAAGAAGTGAGAATCAAAATTTAGAGTTTTATTTACAAATATTATTCAAAACCACTTGTAATTATTTACAAACACTCTACAAATTAAAGAAACTAGGAGCTTGATTATGAAAGGCAGGAGGGCCCTGGTCTTGATGATAAAAAGGTGGTCCTCCTAAAATTGCTTGACAGGCAGGACCATAAACAGGTTCTTTATCTTGATGATGGCCTGTTGGATTTATAGGAGGATTATATGAGCATTTTGCATTTTCAGTTGGGCAAAATATTTGAGGAGGTATATTAAATTTTTGTGGAGGTCGCATAGGTAACATTGCATTTTCAGGTTCTAAATGTGTAAGTGCTTTCTGGCAATTTTTTTTCTTTGGAGGTCGATTTTGAGATTTTGGACCTTCAGATCGCATTTGATGGCATGGATCTTTACGAGGGGATAAAAATGTGAGATTAAATTCCTCATTAAAAACAGTTCTGTAAATATTTTCTTTAACAAAGGAAACATTTTTAAACTGACATTCTTCAAGATACATTCCGTACATCTTTTTAACATTAAGATCTGGTTTCAGATATTTGCCTTTTGGATTATGCGCATAGTGACTATCAAAACGAGGAAATTTGTTAATATGTTCTCGAACTCGATTTAAGTTCTCTTCACTTGTTTTATTTGCGGGAGTCTTCTTCCCACGCAAATCTTCACCCGGTTCTCTCTCATTTTCTTCTTTCCTAAGAGCTCTAGCTAATCGTCCATTAGATACAACAAATGTATCCAAAAAGTAAACTTTACATACTTGTCGGCTAATTCTTCCAACATTAATACGATACTGATATGTTACCCCTTTAGGTCCACGGTTTTTGCAGTTCTGGCGTGGTCGATGCTGTTTGACTGCTTCTCGTGTGACTAAACCACTAAGGTAAGCATTCTGTTTTGAGAAATCACCCATTTTCCAAAATTTGTCAAAGCACTTCTGTCTCTCCTCAGCTGTTATCTTGGTCATACATCGTTTTGAACAACCACAATCTTTATCTTCAAATACTTTAGCTTTAACCACTTTCCCTTTTTTTGTGACATACTCCTGGCCTGTGTTCCTTTTAAATTTCCGTAATTTTGTTTTGTGGTTCATTTCATTTCTCACACGTTTTTTACCAGTCGGTTTCCCTTTTTTACCTGTAAGAAAAAGGGCTGAAAGTTACGTTAATTTGTACATGTTTTTCTAAATGTGAAAATACCTACAATGTGTTAGGGACCAGTCCCCTTCCCTAAATTATTTATTAAGAATAAAGAATTAACTTTTAGTTCAATAATATACAAAGGATAAAAAAGGTTTTCCAATTTCTTAACCCTGTTCAGCAACATTTAGTTAAATTGCAAATTAATACAGAACTATTAATAAAGTTGCAAAACAGAAAATATTTGCATTCTCAAGTTCCATTGTATATTCTGCGTTTCTAAGTATAACCTTCTGGGCTATTGCATCATCCTAGATTTATTGGTACAAGACCTTTTTTACATGTATATTTTAATCATAATTTTCAAGGGAAAAATTGTCGGTGCTGCTATACCAACCATTTGCAGTTTGTACATATCTTTCCTGCATTTTTTTTTAATGAAATAGTTCACCATTTATGATTTCACTTCATAAGCCCAGGATTTTGTTTTTGAATATTTTCTTTCAATATGATATAACAAATAATTATATTAATTTAGGTATTTCTCTTCTTTTATATTATTCTTTTTTTAACTTTTCAAATTTGAAGACGGAATTCTTAATACTTCATTTAAACATTTGTTGATGAATATGAGAAGAAACATTCCATAATTTGCTTTCCAAATACGGAATTCTAGGGTTTTTATTATTTTTCTTAGTTCACTTCATTACAGCCATATTCTGGCTACTACTATATTTTTTGGGGCATTACAGTTTGCTGTACTAGAGTAAAATACAGCAAAAAAGCCCAAACATAAAAATGCAGATTGCCTTATAATCCTTTTCTGAAGAACAACAGGCCATATGACATAGATTTATGAAGTAAAAATTATCCTAATAATTACTTGACAATATGATGCTGTAAACTAGCAGAATAAATCTAATATTTATTGTACTTTTTCAATTAAAATGTCAAATATATAGAAGTAGAAATTATGTGTTTCTTAAATGCATACTAAACTTTTGGTACATAATTTTTTGTATTTATTTTACTCCATTTTTTTTAATCTTAAAGCATAGCTGCCAAACATATTATGAATTCTAAAAAATCTATATAAAGTCACATTTTGATTTTTTTGTATTTAATTTTAAACAACTATCATTCCTATCCCTGAAAGCCAATTATTTTGACGAGATAAATTATAAATGCTTTAAAGAAAATTAATTTCCCATTCTTTGTTCATTAATTCTTTTAATAATAATATTTGCTACAATCGTATTACTATTTTTAAATGTATAAGGATTTAAAGTATCCTTAAATAAAATAATATTAAAAACTGACTGGTTCCAACAAACAAATTTTCACTTCTTTATATGAGAATAAAGTATACTTTTTTTTTAAGAAAGCTATTTTATAAAATTATTATATCCACATACACATAGTTTGCTGCCAGCAACTAATCAATCATTATATGATGGTGAGAATTATTATTACATCAAATATTTTGTATATAAATATACATAAAAAAGGAAAGAATAAATCAAAAATGTTCTATGAAATATGAGAATTATATTACATTATTAAAAGCTCAATTCTAATACATAAACTCATGATTTAAATTTTTTTTGTACTTCATAACTAACACATTCCTGCCTAGTTTCTTCTAACGATGAGAATGTGTATTTGTTAGTCACTGACACAAGAAAAAAATTTAAATACAAGAAGTCCTTCTTACTACATGGCTATACAGTGATGCATTCATTCCATATTGTTCAATTTCAGATAATCTGAAAGTCACCTCCATCACTAATTTATAAAGCTGTCAATTTACATTAAGTTTTATCCACATTGAAATCTTCAATTACACACAAGAGATATTTTCTCATTAATTATAAATTGAAAAAACTAGGTGTCTGATGGTTGGGAAAATTGTGAGCACCCTGGTCTTGAGTGAAAAAAGGAGCAGTACTTGTTAAAACTGGCTGACAAGTTGGATTATAAACAGCAGTTTTTTCTTGGGGTAAGCTAGGTGGTGGTGGTGGTGGTGCACTCAGATGATTATAACCACATTTTGCATTATCTGTTGGACAAAACAGCTGTGGAGCCATTGGAAATTTTGGGTGAGGTGGGGGATGTGGTGGTGGTGGTGGTGGTGGTGGTTGAGGTCTAATTCCATCAAGTCCCATAGGTATAGGAAGTTTACAATTTTTTTTACGAGGAGTACTATTTTGAGACCTAGCACCATCAGATCTAGCCAGGTGAGATGGAGGATCTCTTCGAGGTGACAAGAAAGTCAAATTAAATTCTTCATTAAAAACACTTCTGTATATATTTTCTTTCACAAATGGAACATTATTAAATATACTCTGTTCTGCATACATCGAATACATTTTTTTCACATTTAAATCTGGTTTCAGGTATTTTCCTTTAGGATTATGGTTATAATGGCTGTCGAAACGAGGAAACTTGTTAATATGATCACGTACTCTGTTCAGTTGCTCTTCACTTGTTTTATTTGCTGGAGGTTTCTTCCCCCTTAAATCCTCACCTGGTTCTTTTTCATTTTCCTCCTTTCTTAACGCTCTTGATAATCTTCCATCAGATACAAGAAATGTTTGCAAAAAATATTTTTTACATACTTGTTTACTCACACGACCAACATTAATACGGTACTGATATGTTACTCCTTTAGGTCCTCTGTTGGTGCAGTTCAATCGAGGCCTATGTTGTTTAACTGCTTCACGAGTAACTAAGCCACTAAGGTACGCATTCTGTTTCCCAAAATCACCCATTTTCCAGAATTTATCAAAGCACTTTTGTCTTTGTTCTGTAGTTATCTTGGTCATGCAGCGTTTTGAACAACCACAATCTTTATCATCAAATATTTTTGCCTTAACAACTTTACCCTTTTTTGTTACATATTCTTGACCCGTATTTCTCAGCAGTTTTCTTAATTTTGATTTGGACATGATTTCATTCTCACCCTTTTTTCGTTTTTTACCAGCTGATTTTGGAGAACCTTTTTTACCACCTGAAAAGAAAAAGGCTGAATGTTACGTAAATTTATATTTATTATCCGTTTTTGATAACCTTCATATTAATGGGACTAGTCCCTATGTGGCACTTTTGAATGTATACATGATATGACTCAAAAAAGCTGAACACTTTCATTGAAGTACTGAAAGAGAAAACACTGTTTTACATAACGTTTATTAATAATTAAATTCCTGACTCTAAATCAAAACCCACAACTTTATACGATTTTATATAGCATCTATTAGCTTAAAGATTAATAATTAAATTTACTACATATTTCAATAATCTACAAATTTAATAAAATGATTTATAAATTATTACAGAAAATAAGAAAGGAAAATAAAGTAAAAAGAAATATCTTCTAAATACATTTCAATGTGCCAAATACAACTGATAGCATCAAATCAAAATTTAGTAACATTAATTATAATCAATAAATCTGTTTAACACAGAATTAAAATATATAAATAATATACATAAATTTTGACAAATATGAAAATCATAATTTAAAAGTGAATATGTTAGAAAATAATTAAAGAATAAATATGCAGAACGAATCAAAAAAGGAGAAGACAGTTCTACATTTTCTACTCCAGTTGGTCAATTAACAAAATTAAATTTGCATTTTTCACCTTTGGAAACATAGCTTTAGAGAGAAAAGTTGAGCTTTATTGAAAAACATGCTAATTTTTTTTTCCATAGTAAATCCATGACTAACAGGTTCAGTTAATGATTCCTGGGCTGAATGCCCTATTCCCATCAAATGTTAAGTGATTTACTAAACCTTGACAGCAGATAAGTTTGTATATCAATTCAATCAAAAAGCAATTGCGTATGTTGAGTAAAGTTCATAATGGGGAGGGGGGATATGACAACATTCTAGTCACAACAATAATTTGTTGTAGACAGTACGACATGGTGATGGCTACATCTTGCATTATGGTTGAACTATTGCTAAGGAGAAGAGAATGATGGCATCACAGATAATTTATTTGCATGTATCACCTTCTGCAAACTTGACTTGTGTCATCATTTATCCTACATGGCTTCTGCAAAATTAGAGTTCCATTTAGGAAAAGACTTTAGCCAGAAATAGCAAGAAACACAGAGTCTACCGAGGTGTATTATGTGGCACCATCTACAGGCAGTAAAAGCAATATTATGTGAATTTGGATATTATCTATTTCAAAATATACAAAATTTGCAGTTATTACCATGAATTCATCACACTGCAGTTGGCTATAATTATCAATGCATGTTGTGTGTCTATAATTATCAATACATGTAGGTCTTTTGCGGGGTGGTTCCAGGACTGTACTATAGCACAGACAAACAAAATAAATGTCCAGGGCCCAGTCAAAGCATCCACTCAGAAAAGAAAAAAAAAGTGTAAAATTTATATATAAAGATTTCTTCTTATTAAAATCTACAGGTTTCTTTTCTTCTTTAAGTGTACTGTTCTAAGTATCCACTGTACACAAACAAAACTGTGCATGACACTGGGAATGGGAATGCACGGTGTGCAGCGGCATGGAAGTCTAGTGAAAAACATAATTACACATAATCACAGTACACTCCACACTCAGTATGTGCATGAGATTTTAATGGTTCACCTATCTAAAACTGGTGATTGCCAAAGTGTTAGAAGAACAAGGATAAATAGAAACAATGAAATTCAACAAATACCAGTACAAAAGAAATAACAATGAAAACAAAAATAATTAAAAAATAATATAAAGCAGTACAGAGAAGATGTACAACTGGGGCGAAACCGAGAAATGATATTTTCGATGAAACAAACAACTTTCACAGAATGATACTCAGACTTAAAATGCAAAGATAAGAGTGCAAGAACATGAAAGTTCTACTGATCATAGGTATTTTTCAAAATTTAGCACCAAGAAACTTAGTTGAAGGACGTATAAACACTATCATTGAAAATAAGTATTTAGAAGGGGAGAAGTACTGTTACAGGTTGTAGCAACAATAAAGATTTTGACTAAAAATTTCCTTCCATTTTGTGGAAGTAATGAATTCATTTCAGCTTCCCATAGTAGAAGTTACATAGCAGCTCTAGAATATTTGGCACAACTTGGTATATTTTTAGCTTTGCATAAATAACAATTCAGATCAGTTGAAAGAGGCAATATGAGTTATCTTTTATCATCCATCTGCAATAAATTTATACAAATAGTGAACAAACAAACAAACAAACAAAATGTTAAAAAGATTCATGTCAGAAGTTAAAGCTATGAAATATTTTTCTTTTCTAATTGACTCTACTCTTGTCATAACATACATAGATCAATTAACCTTCCTATTGCATTATTTGTCAGAAGATGGAATACCAAAAGAGAGACTTTTTGGATTTTTACCTTTGCATCTGAATATAGTAAAATCTTGAGAAAATGATGTTTTAAATGATCTTGAAATATTAGGTTTAGATATTAGCAACTGTAAAGGAAAATGCAGAAAATATGTGTGCAAATACATTGGGCTCCAAAACATCGGAAAATCTTCAGAAAATGATGTTTTAAAGGATCTTGAAATATTAAGTTAGGATATTAGCATCAGTAAAGGAAAATGCAACAAATGTGTATGGAAAATACAGTGGACTCCAAAACCTAGGGAAATCTTCAGAAAATGATGTTTTAAAGGATCTTGAAATATTAGGCTTGGATATTAGCAACTGTAAAGGAAATTGAAGCAAATATGTATGAAAAATACAGTGGGCTCCAAAGCTAAAAAAATCTTCAGAAAATGATGTTTTAAAGGATCTTGAAATATCAGGTTTGGATATTAGAAACTGTAATGGAAAATGCAGCAAATATGTCTGGAAAATATAATGGGCTCCAAAACCATATTAAATATAGCCAAACAGATTTCCTTGCACTTCACATTCAATAAATATGATAATAAATAATGCTAATGAATCATGTTTGCAAGCAATATTATGTTTTAATTTGTTGGACAACGTTCATATATTTTTGGTGTCACTTGTACCTGGAACATATTTGTAAAACATTCTGCAGCAAATAATAAACATTTTACAGTAAAATATATATATATATATATATACCATTAGAGGCTTTGGTACATCTGTTACAATTAAGGGAACTTTCAGGGTTCAACTAACGATAAAAAACTCTGATTGATGCATATCTAGATGAATGTCAGAAATATTTTATAAGAGTGGAATCAAAAGAAATAGCAAATAAAACTAATTATTTAGAATTATTTTTACTCACAGTTATTTCGGATAAAATTCTTTCTAGAATAAATGAAAGCAGTAAATCCTTTTAAGGTCCTATTACGCCAATCCTATTTGTGGTAATTATTTCATGCAAATTATATGTTAAATATGTATTAAGTTATGTTAAATATATTTTAAATACATTATGTTATATGTTATACTAAATATGATAATAAGTTAGGAAATTGGTTTCTCGAAACAGAAATGGAGGCAAAATGCATCAGAAATAAAAGCTTATTTTGATTCTGAAAAAAGCTCCCAAAAAGGAAGCATTTTTTAAAGTTCATCCTAATGATGAATATGTATATTCATATTCAGAGTCAAGAAGCCTTTATATAAAATTTTATTTGTTTTGTTACAAAAATACCTTTTGAATTAAAACTATGTTTCAAAGACATTTAGGAGATTTTTAAGATATTTCATCCTTTCATGCAGACTTAGATGATGACTTATCAGATCTAAGCAAACCACAGTGCTAAAAAAATTGTACAATGAAGACATTGATACTGAAGAAAAGGGCGAGGAACAATTGCAATTTATGCTAACTTGTAAATGCCAAAACTTAACGTTGCCTCTGAGATGCTTATTATGCATATGTATCTTCCTTCTGGGTCTGCATACATTGCTTTAGTACTTTACTATGAATAGAAACTCTGTGGGCACAAAAACATGAGCCTGGCAGTTTCTAAAACCCAAGGGAAGATAGTTTCATACAGTAAGAACAAGGAGAATTGGTTGTAAGCCCCCAGATACTCTGCTGTCCACTGCATTCTGGTGCAGTACTGATGGGTAGCAAATTACAATGACCAGTCAAATTTTCAGGTTAATAGGGCTGCACCTTGCTAAGTACTGAGGTCAGGGAGTTGTAAAGCCTTGGGCCAAGTCTGTTGGTGGGATTATGGAGAAGAGTTTTATATAGACTGTAGGCAATCTGGTGTGGGACTTGAGTCTCTGGCAAAATGAGTGTATTCATCACAAGATGTCTTTTAGCTAGACTACAACCCTTTGCCTAATATACGGATTCTCAGCTAAAATTCTAGTCTTTGTAGTTGCATATAGTTGCAGAAGCAAGTAAAAATTTTGCTATTGTTTACCTGTATCAAATGCAAAGTTCATAATTGGTACTAAAACGTGTAAAACATTATCTAGGAAATCATCAATCCAATTAAAATTAACAGTTTTAGTTCTATTACTGTATTCATACATAATCAAATAATGCAACATTTTGAGTATGATAAAATTATACAATTCTATATTTTTATTTTTATTGGAATAAAAGTTAAATTTTTTTGTTTTATATCAGAAATTCTTTTATGATAAAAATTAACATAGGCATTAGTTTTTGTTTGACCCAGGAATTTTTTTATTAATTATTATCTTTTTTTTTAAATTTTTATTTATTTTTTTATTTTTCATTTGCATTTGTTGAAGTGTTTAGGCAATATTTTTTGCAAGGCCTATTTCTGGCCTGGCATGAAAAAATGTCTAAGGCCCCAAAATAGATTAATCCTGTTTTTGCTTTTCAATAATAAATCATAGTCGCTGATGCTTTGAATAATTTCAAAGTCACAGCATGCACATTTCTTATCAAATTTATCTACTGAAATGAAGATTTTGTAATCAAGTTATTTAATATTGATAACATTATATAACACTATATTTCTGATGAACAAGGTTATATTAAGGATCATTCTAATGGCCTTGTGCTGTAATCTTTGAAGCATCAATCTGTCTGAGCATTCAGGTGTAGCCCAGACTAGAGAAGGATACAGCATGATGGGTCTAATTATTTGAAGATAAATGAGTTATTTTAATGCATATAACGTGGAGAATTTCTCCCTACTAATGAGCAAATACTCATCAGTGCTTTGAATGCTCAATCCTTAGCCTGTTGAATCTGACTCCTGAAAATTAGTTATTTGTCAAGTACAACTCCAAAATATTTAGCTTGGTCATCATGTGGTAGAATCTCCCCATTTATGTGCAGATCTTTCGTGATTACTTTAGATTTTCCGAAGAACACAGTTGTACTTTTTTTTGCGAATTTATTTTCCAGTTTTAAAACCAGGGTTGGATATAATCAATAGCATCTGGCAATTTAGGCTATGCATGATGAGGATTTCTGGATTTAGTCAAGATGGCAATGTCACTGCATAACGTGCAAATTGAGTACCTTTTATTGCAGGCATATCATTAATGTAAATTTTAAAAAGCAGCGATCCCAAAAAGGATCTTTTCATAACGACTATAATTCTAGTTGCAGAGTATAGTCATTGGTTTTTCAGATAATTATTGATCGCATTTATAACAGACTGATTTATAATACATTGAATACACTTCATAATGCAATATAGAGAGCTAAATTTAATCAATTTGTGAAGGAAGTCCAAGTGCTCAAGTTCTATCAAAAGCTTTCTCTGTACCCGGAAAGTGTCACAACTGTTTCCATCTTATTGAAGCTATCTCCTATATATGCAATTACTCTAGATATTTGATGAACAGTTGAATATCCTTTTCTGAAACTGAACCGAGTTGGTGAAAGGATATTTTCTGAGATGAATTTCCCAATTCTGTTGCTCTTGAAAAGCTTAGATGTAGACTGAAGTGAGCTCAATAATTAATGGACAATAATGAATGGTGATCTTACCATCTTCACTCAGTTTTTTAATTACAATGATAATAGCATGTTTCCAAGCCCGTGGAAAGATACAGAGATGAAAACAAACATTAATAATATTATCGTTACAATTCCTTTATTCGGAAGTGACCTGAGTGTACTGTTGAAAATCTTGTCATACACGGCTGCTTTTCTTCAGGATCAGATTTCATATTATACTTATTTCAGAAGGGTTGGTAGGTAGGCTGAAACCATGTTTAGCAGATCTAAGAAATTATTAACTTCCAGTTTAATTCCTGTAATTTTCTTCTGGTCATATCGTTTTCTTTAAATTGATTTTTCTAGATGGTTGCAAATAAATCTGCCATATTCTTAAGATGTGAAATATTGACTTCATTGCCAATAACGAAGCCTAGTATATTTTCTTACTGATCTGACTATTCTCCAGATAGAATGATCACCATGGAATAAATTTTCTACAAAATTCATCAAACACTGATTTTTGTAGTAGCTACAGAGCTTTTTAACTTTTTTACAAACCCTGTTGTTTATCTTCTGGATCAAGGGTATGCTGCCTAATTTTTTGAAGATTATTTTTAATTCTTATTTTATTAACAATATAATTAGGAAGTGTGATCTTCTTATTAGGCATCTTTATAGGTAGCTTGTCATACACAGCAGTTTAGAAGTAAATTGTAGAATAGCTTTATCCACATCTTTAAGTATTTGTAACCAGGTGTTTGCGCTTAAACTGTGCTCCAGAATATAAGTGAAATCATCCTAGTTTACTTTACTCTGTGGGTGGCAGATTATGTTGCAGTCCATATAGAGTAAATAAAACTGTGAGATTATCAAAATGAAGATCAATGTCGACATATAGATAAAAAATTTGAGAAAATCAAAATATCTAGCATATTTAACTGAAATCTTGATTGCGAAGAATAATGTGCTGATTCAACAGGTCCAACTACACTGACTGACATTTAATTATAAAGACGAAGTCCATTTGGATTTTGACTTTGAGAATACCATACCAGGTGTTTGCTATATAGGTCACTTGTGATTATCATGGCATAACTAGGACTATAAATATAATCAATTTCATATACGTTTAGAATTTTCTCCAGTGTTTTATGTACTGATGCAATTAGATAAGGATTTGAATTACCATTATAAATGAGACATGAGTACATTTCGTAGATGTGCCTCGTTTAAGAGCAAAACATCCAGATTCTTCTGGAGGAGAAATTGAATGACCTCCACGTGCAGTGACTTGAGGCCATTACAGTTAAACAATGCGAATTTTCTTTAATTTATATGCTGCCTGTTTGTACAGATACTTTGGATAGGGCTATTTAATCATTATTGATAAGGTCATATAATCTTTATGCTTTAAAAGCAACTGTCATCTTTTTAGAGAAAGATTTTTGTTTAACAAAAGTCTCTATAAAGTAGCCTTTTTTTGGCAAGATTTATGACTGGCTGGATGTAGGTTGTTACAAAGGCATATATCATTTAATAATCTTTTTTCCCCTTTCATTAAGCAGCCACGTGATCTGTGATTTTGAGCATAGTGAACACACCTCAGTGCATTGTGGTAAGCTTTATGGATATATTGTTATCACTGGAAATTAAAACATTGTGTGGGCCCAGGGCATGTTTTATATGCTTAAGTTCTAACAATTAAACCTATTATCTTTCTGACATTAAATATTTTCTTCCCTTCTTCTGTACGAGGCACTTCTAGAATACTGATATTTCCATAGTGAAATCATTGCTCACGAACTGTAGGTGCTTAACTTTGATTACAGGAGTGGCCTATGATTCCACATTGACCTTGATTTCATCTTTAGTCATGTCATTAGTTAAATATTTAATTATGAGTCTTACAGTTTCATTAGAATTTAAAAGATAAGTGTGATAGACAATATCCCTATCAGACTTAATCCTGTACCTTTCGACAGTTTGCAACACGATGCAGCTTGACTTTCAAAGTGTTAACTTAGAGATTTGTAAGTTTTATGTTATAGCTGTTTGAAGTGTTCTCTAGCTTATTTGTGAGTCAGAGATGACATACAGAAAGATCTTCCCTGCATATTAATTTGGCTTTTAGAAGTCAACCGTGTCCATTTTGGCCTGACTTTTATAATTTCCTTCTCAGTTACGATTGCCAGATTCAGCAAGTTATCACTTTGGAGATTACTTGGTTGTTTACACTCGTGGCTGTGCTAAATTCTTCCCCCCCTAATTGAATTACCCTCCCCAGTAAAGATAGTAAAACCATGAGTCTCTTATGCACAGATGACTAAAAAAATGCACCCAAAAGGGAAATTCTGAGTCAATATTAACCACATCTAAATCACCTACTACTGTATCTAACACAAGTTATAATCTTAATAACAAAACGGAACAAAATGCCTCTATAAATAAAAACATGCAAGTGTCTGAATTCCTGAGTGTCTTCAAAAGTATTTCTGGATTGAATGAAATTTTAGGATGAATAAAATCTCAGTAATGAATACAGTATTCAAAACCTATATGCCTAAATTAAAAATGCTATCTGATCCTGTAGATAAAATGTTTCCCTTCTTTGAAATCATCAACAAAATTGACAAAGTTCAGAATAATATACCAAAACTTATGTAGCAAAAGCATATTTAATTCCACTCACACTAGTAATCTTTCCTGACTTATGGCCGCAATATATTTTTTCCATTCAAATTATTCATGAAAATTAATCTTTTGCAAATTTTTAAATTTCAAAAATATTTTTTACTTTGTATTTTTTAATTACTTACACCTTGCTCAGTCACTTTCCATTGTTTCTACATTCGTAACTTACAATCTCCTTTGCCCCTTCCCCACTTATTTTGGACTTTCTCTCCAAAATTATGTGGTTCTGAAAGAGTCCCTTTCCAATGCCTGATACATATGAACTTACATTCTACTTCCAAATACCTACTGGCTTCTCGTTGATCTGACCAGATGCCATACCACATCTACTCACCGACTCCACATTATTGTTTGATAGCTCAACAGTAATTCTTCATGCTCTTATACCAACATGGCTTATCATGAATTAACTTCAATTCAGACGACTTTTCAATCATCATCAAAGTTCTGACATCTCAGTTCTATAAGTTCATGTTAACCACAAAAAAGATATTGTTAATTTTGCCAACATGTTATACAGAGGATGTGGCTTATGCCAAGGAGCCTGTAACAAGTGTCCCTGTGCACTTAAGGCTTCGTCATTTACGAGAAATGGCTTTCTACTTCTCACTACTGATTTCTCTCATACTTGTTTCCAATCCTTTACAACAACTTTGCTTGTGCTTTTGTTTCTAAATTTAACAGACATGAGAAAGATATTGAACCATGTTCAGTTAGTTATTTTCTGAATTATCACTAGAAATCCAGTTAGAGTTTTAACTCTCTTGATTTCATCTGCTTGCAGTGGAGTTCCATGTTGCTTGTAATGTTTTATTTCATTAAGAACTAACTTCCTTACACTGAAAAGCCCATTTGGTAGAAAATTTTCATCTGGTGATAGACACAGAATTTGCCTGAATTTCCCACTGTAGCCAGAAGTTAAGTGCCCACTTGGACTTCCAGAATCAGACACAGACAACACTAAAAGGAACACATCTAAGGTTGGATTTTCTGTGTATGTCTGTCTGAATTGGTACTAAAAAAATCTGGCATGCATATTAGTGAGCTTGAACCCGAAAGATTAATTATCTCTTCAGATCCTACAGAATTACAGGAATGGCCTACAATTCCAAATTGAAAATTCCTACATTCTGCTGAATTTTTGCTGCTCATTTTTTTTCTAAATTCTAAAATTTTGCTGTTTGGTGTGGCCGTACCGGTTCTAGCACCAACCCTGCTCAGGAGCTAGCACTTTTCTGAGCTTAATGTCCCAATGTTGCCATATCTACATGTCATCTTACTCAATTTAAACTGAGAATCTAAAATCCGGAAATTTTCGACATACAGCACGACGAAGTTCCACATTTCCAATTCCAGATCACAAACTTTGTACTGCAGTTTCAAGTAGAATTTATACAAAGGATTAATTTTCTCTATTAGTGAAAATACTAGTGTCCTTATATACAAGAAATAATATCAATAATTTCTTCATGAGTGTTTCCACTGTTTTGAGGTTTTCTAGCTTATTGCTGATTACATAAATTTGGACACATAATTAATCTTGAATATTTGAGTTCTCACATAGCTTTGACAAATTCTGAGAAATTGTTGTTAAGACAGCTTTTC
Source organism: Stegodyphus mimosarum (assembly GCA_000611955.2). Classification (NCBI taxonomy): domain Eukaryota; kingdom Metazoa; phylum Arthropoda; class Arachnida; order Araneae; family Eresidae; genus Stegodyphus; species Stegodyphus mimosarum. The sequence goes on from KK119838.1 coordinate 342,941, forward strand.
TTAACATCAAGAGAATTAACTAAATATTAGGAGAAAAAAAAAAAAGTTTTTCACCTGTAACGTAATTTTTTATATGCCTATTATATTAGATCGCATGGAGAGAGCCAGATACTGGAAATCTAAATTCGTTTCTATTAAGTAAGATAAAAATAATTTTTCAGTCCCACTTCTGGCCATCGAGAAAGAAGTAATGAAATAGCATTAATTATTACTACTGCTGAGGACTTGTGCATGGAATTTAATAGGACTACCAGAATATTTTCGGTTAAGTTATAGGCTGGTTTATGTGGTTAAGAGTTTGGGGAAGAGATAAACTTTGTGATTTACTGAGTGGAAACATTTTACAACCACAATATTCTTACGGATTTCGTATTTACTTAGAATTGCAATTACACTTGTTTTATTTTCTCATGCAATGCAGACGATTTTTGAAGAGAAAGCTGCATCAGAAAAGTAAAAATACAAGAATGCATGCATTTAATATTTAAAATATAAATATCTCATAATTTCTGTTGCCATTCAGAAAAATTGAGAAAAAAATCGAGAAAATAGGTTTTACCAGAATGTCCTAGTGAATAATTAAAAAACTTATAAAAGCCGAATTAAAACACCTCAGCTCAGTTGCTATTGTTTTAAGTGAACTGTTTGTTTACTTAATACTGTTACTGATTGTAGCAAATTCGCTGCGAGATTCAGTAAGTTTCTCTGTTTTGAATTGAGTTCTGTTTGTTTGAGATATTGTGATATTGTACGAATATCTCTGAGGAAATATTTCAGCATCTTGTTTTATTTCTTGTGAAAAGAATAAATTTTGTTAACTTTTTAACACCTTGTGCCATTACGAACCCGTACGCACATAACAATATGATGATGTGTGATTTAGATGACAACTGGAGCAGACTGGATTTTCTAATTTACCTGAGTGGGAGCAAAGGGCAATTTTATGGTACCCTGCACATTTGCAGTAGGGACAAGGACACAACTGTTAGAGGAGTGGTACCATTTTTGGCAATTATGGCATTGAGACACAAAGTTTTTGCTAATGAGTTTTTCTATTTTGATAATGAATACAGCCATATTATTAATGCAGTATACTTCCTCTATGTTGGTTGCAAATAATAGTTACACTTGAAAAAGGTGGCATAAGTTATCTAGTTCTGTTTTAAGCTACCTGCACTGTTTTATGAACAGTGAATCTTTTGGATGTTAATGTCCGAGATTTCAGTTTTATCTACATAAGTAGGAAGGGCCCTGATGATTACTTTTGTTATGTATTGGTGCTTCTTTGGATTATATAGTGTTCAACTTGCTTTTGAGGAATACTTTAGTGAGGGTATGACTAAGGTGCATCTGATGTTTCTGCTACAATTTTAAGAAATCCTCCAGCAAACCTCTGAAAAAATTTGCATTTGTTCTGTTAAAAAGAACTTTCAAGTGATTGTTAAATATAGTTTCTTGGAATTGTTTCACCATGCATAGTAGGACAGATATATCTTGAGTTTGCATATCAGGTTGCTACAGCATGGAAATGCTGGCATTATTGTCAGTATAATTTGCAGCAGCAGTCTAAGTACTGATACTAATAGTGTAAGAGACTAAATCTAATTTTGACCAGTAGTTAAAACATTTTTTGAAAAATATTTTGTATTATACCGCTTAAAAATTTGGGTACATTCTAAAATAAATATTTTTTTACAAAAATAAATAAATAAAAATTTTTTATTTAAGTATTTCAAAAATATGTTCAAGTTTATATATTTAAAAAAAAATTATGCTAAATCTGGACATTATTCCATTTTGCTAAGTTTTTTCCACTTGCACTTATTTTTGGTTCCACTTTATTTTCAACAAAATTAAACAGATTTTTAGCAGTTTCATATTTTAATTTTAAAAAAAAGTCTTATTAAAATTTTAAGAATATCATTTTTAAGGTATAATAACTGATTAGAATTGAACGCTGATTTTTTTCCCCTTTTACTTTTGATAACATATTATCTGCATTTAACCCATAGATGCTTTAAATGAGCAAGTTTTTTTAAATTTTATTTTATATTTTTTACCTAAATATTTTTGGTTTCTGCTTTTAAACAGTTGATTACATATGCTATAAAAATAAAGTTAGATTAAAATAAAATAAAACAGGTACTGAATGTGTATAAACTCCATGATGATTTGAAAGGAGATGCTTCCCAAAATAGCATGCTTCAGTAAACTTTTTGAATATGGAAATTTGACAGAAATATTTAACTTATTGCACTTCTTTTCCAAATTAATTATTATTTCACTTAGCAATTTTACAAAGGAAAATAAAAAATTCTTAATGTTTCATTGAAAAATTTATCTTTTACTGCTATGGTGAATTCTTTGCAGATGTTATGATGGAATACTACGAATCCTTATAATTTTACACATTTTTAAATATGCAATCACTTATAGATAGAAAAGATTAATAATTTTCATTTAAGATAAAGTATACTTGATATTTTCACTACAAAAATGAACACTGCAATACACAAAAGATATCCCATTCCAGTTACATAAAACAATCATTATGTAAAACATTTGATTTTCCGATATTTATACTAAACTAGTTACAGGCTAAATATTTTCTAATTTTTACATCACATGAAAGAAATATGAAAAGAAATTATGTCAAAACTTAACAGAATTTTGAAGATATTTCTTCAGTTTGATTTTTACACAGTACCTTCATCTAAAGAACATTTCGAATTCGAAACGGTTTTGATCTCCCGGAAGGAAACTGGAGAACATCAGTAACATTCGAGGCACTTATTAATTTTAATTTAACAATAAAATCCTGTCCATCTGCAATATACACCAGAATAGCACATTTGTGTAAAATCATTGTGACAATGAGTAGATTTTGTAAAATTTGGTCAGAAATTTATGAAGAAATTCAAAAATTTATCTTGGTGTATTTTTTTCAGTTTGTACCCAGAATAATTTACTTGGCGAACTTCTTAATTTATAGCAACCTACTTTTTGCATTGCAGATGAGCAGAAAAAAGTCATCGTTCATACTTTAAAATAATTTTAACACAGTTCATAAACCACATTTGATATTATTAAAAAAAAAAAAGATGCCAAATTCCAAAACACGCCAATATGTAATTTTACGTATATCTTCGAAAATTTTGAATAAAAACCTTTAATTTTTTACAGGTATGCCTAGAAATACCTGATACTTTAAGATGATGTTAAAAATTTTATAGGTATATACAAAATATATATATATATAATATACAAAAAATTTTTCAAATAAAAAATATTTAAAAATTCAAATTAAGAAAAAAAATCATAAAAATGTGCAAATTATATTTGAATTAAGCCTAAATTTCAAATTTGGTTAGAGTATATTGAAGGGTGCCCCTTGGATTATCACTAAGTTGTTGTTTCATTTATTACCAAATTGTTTCATTTATGGGAACCCAAGTAGTTGAATGTTGTGGAAACCCTATTATGACGTAATTGGTTGTGTGACTGCAGTGAATTTGACTGATGGGATGTGTTGTTGGATGCTGGTCAGAAAGTACATTGCTTACTTTATGGTTTACATGGTAAAATGGTTGAAAATGGTAAGATTAATTTTAGATTTCTGTACAATTTGGAATGAAATAGAAAATACATTAATTGAGTGTGTAAATGAAGATTCACTTAGTAGCCATGATAAGTGTCCTGTTTGTAGGAAGGAAATGCGTATGGTCGAACGTCAGAGGATGTGAGCACTTTCCACAGCATCGAGCGTGGATCATAAGTACTTCTGCTCTCCTAAATGGCTGACATAATCCCTCCAATTGGCACTGGGTGAATGATGCTGTAGGAGAGCACCAACAGGTATGCAGCCCAACCGGTATAGTGGTTAGCGTCACTGACTGCCGTGCCGAAGGGTCCGAGTTCGAATCCCGGAGAAGGCATGGATGTTTGTAAATGTTAGTGTCGGTGCAGCTCAGCAGTACTCTATATATGTGGTGAGCCGAAAGTCCTCTCATGTGGTTTGGTGGGAGGGAGAGGGGTGGGAGACCCTCAGTCCTGTCCCCACGGAGTGCTCTCCAAAACTGGGGGGGAAGAGCCAAATTACACTGTCATATGTTGGGTGCTCAAGGCTGTTGCCAAAAACAGGCGTAAATTTGCGCTCCTTGCCCTGAGGAATTTCGTGGGCTTGGGCTGACTATGTCAGACAAGTGAGTCTAAGCAACAGCAGCATATTTGTCTATACTAGTTGCGTT
>KK119838.1:350934-364053 GCA_000611955.2 Stegodyphus mimosarum
TTATCTCAACTGAAATATCAAAAGCTCTAAACTACCTCAAATGGTAACAGTATCTCCTCCAGTAACAAAAAATCATTCTTGTGTCAGAATCTTTGATGGATGGATTGCTTCTCTATAAAATTGGAAAACAATTCTTTGATTCAGTGCAAAACAACCTTTTTTAAAGCTTTTACTTTTAAAATTGTGAGATAATTGCAAAATTTTTGCATCTGTATAAAAATGTTAAAACACTTTAAAAATAATCAGCATTAATCCACTAATTTAATAACAATAATTAAAAGTAAATATATGAAATTCAAGAATTCAATACTGTTAGACGAGATGTCAATGCTAAATGACTACGGAACTTATCTTGATTATGCAGACAAAATTTAAAGTATGTGAAGCATAAATAAAAATAAACTATGATGAAAAATATAGGAATTTCAAAATGCGTAACTATATTTTTTTCGTTCACCATTAGTTCTTATAAATAAAAGTGCCTTAACTATGCCTAATTAAGAGTTTATGCAAACTGCCTATTCTCCTCTTAGTTTATGTAAAGCACCCATCTAATTCTTTTTATTTGTGTAATTTCATGAAAAAATTTATTTGTAAGTCCTATTCTTGCTACTATTAACCACTGCTGCACAAAACCACATGGTTTAGAAAAATTTTAATGCATTAGACGCCCCCTCCCCTCTCCAGAAAAAGGAAATATATAACAATTTAAAATTTTATTAATAATACTGCATGCGCTAACATTTAGCATTCCAGATTCAATGTAAATTAGCATCTGTGTCATCTTTGTCACATTCGACAGGTACAAGTTATTTGCAAGCACGACGGTATGATTAATTGGATGCAATTCACATTAAATCAGTATTAATATGTCCATACCTTTCTTAACAGGTATATCCACATCCACTACAGGTGTCTTTTCAGGACCACTTTCCTCAAGGCTAGGTAAATTGTTTAAGGACATCATTTTTAACACTTGGAAAGTGAATTTAAAGGTCTAGAGTTAAATATGGCTGAATGCCGCAAGACGGGAAAACAAATTTTAGAAACAACATTTAGGCTGACAGAATGTCATAACTTTTAGTAAATAAACTATTCTGTCTGTTCTCTACATGAACATGTGACTTATCAAATGCTTACAACTAAGTATTTGCACAGAGAAAAGAATTTTTTTTGTTGCTGACAGATTTGTCACATCCATAACAATACGACGCTATGAAAAATGTCAATAATCATTATCGATATAATACGAATGATATGTTGAAAGACTCATAGCATCGCAAATTTCATAAAAATACACCTACATGACCATTACAGCCGTTAACAAAATGTACCTTATGTTGTTTTCAATTAGAATAAGCTTGTTATATAAAAATAATCTTGATTACAGCCGTTTTAATTGTCACGAGAATATTTTATTTCTGCAATTGGGGGTAAATTTATTTAGCGAAGTATTCTTTTCCGACCTGCGGTAGTTATTAAATTTCAAAGTGTATTTTATAGATATTAAACGGAATCGCAAGTTTATTATGAGGTTTTTGCCTATTATGACCGGAGACTTCCACCATTTATTAATAATTAGCAGTTTTTGATAGATTCATTCTATAAGACTCTTAACACTTCGCACAATATTTCTAGCTAAAAGTAAATGAATGATTGATTACGATAAGAAAGCTTAAGTTTTAAAATTTTGTACAGACTTTTCCTGATTTTGAAATGATTTCGAAATGCGATCCTCATCCTTAGTAATAAAAGAAAATGAACTTCAATTTCACTTGCATTAACAACACTTTTGACTTGAATTTTTTATAGATTATTAACCCATTTAAGAAGTCTGCCTCTCTAAAAACCTATGTCTCTGAAATATTTATGATAATGTAAATTCATTCTTTATTTCATAAGTTTTTTTAACGCAAGGGTGACCTCTAAAATAAAGCTTACTGTCTCATTTTCATTTGTATAAAAAAAAGAATTGTACCTTTTTTACCTATATTCTCTGTTTTCATTTGTTAATAAATTGATTTCAGATATGTTCCCTAAATTATTTTGTAATTCGTTTTCAGTAATTTGTTATGTCGTTAGATTTTGTTTGGCAACAGTCATCAATCACTTGGCGGGTAAAACGGAGCTATATTTATTTGTGAATTTCTGACAATCATAGATAAAAGCTGTAATCATAAATTATTTTTTTAAATCTTTGTTTTTAAATTTAAACCATTTTAGCGATCATATTATGTTTTAAAAATAGCTTTAGGAAAGTAAGTATGATATGCTTCCAATAATCCGAATTAATTATTGCTTGGGTAGGGGAATGAGTGGTATTTTAAAATAAAATGTAAGCGCAGTAATTTTTGGTAGATTAATATACTGAATCAACCAAAATGTGCCATTAAAAAGAATTTTTTGATTTCATGATCAGTGCCAGTTCTACAAGCATATTCAAGTGAAGCTGGTGAATTTCATAGAATGGAAATTATTTTTACATGATCTTATGAATGTTATGTTTTGTAATCTGTAAAAATGTTCCATTTTTGCCTTCTATATGAATTTTTTTAAGCTTCTTTATCTATGACTGGCGGGCGAAATATTATGAGATTGAAAATGTTGTATGCTTATATGCTGTAATTTTTTTTAAATTCAGCATGTGTGCATTACATTTTAGAAAGACTAGACATTAAGGAATTAAGTTTTCTTAATATTTTGGTGTAAATTTTTTGGTAGCAGTAAATAACTAGATTAAGTTTAATGCCTTTATAGCACACCTAATATTTTAATATTTGTTCTAAATGTATTTTTATGCTACATGGTTTATTTGTGAGTTTTTCAAACTATTACATATCATCAAAAAATTTTCATTACATTCATTGAGAAAAGTTCTTGACACTATATAATCAAATGTGTTATAAATGCTATGTCAATATATAATTAATTTGAGATTTTAAACACTTTTATATGTGTCTAAAGCTGCTGTCGCCAACTGGTGGTCTGTGAAAAATTTTTGATGGTCTGCATAAAAATTGGAGCATTATTTATATTTTTATGGAGATTCAGTTTCAAATATGATCAACACAAAGTGTGTTATGGAATTTGGATTATGCTTTTTTTTTTTTTTTTTTTAATTTTTTTTTTTTTTTTTTTAATTTTAGCTACTGCTTTTAGCGAAATTCCTTCTGAGTTTAGTGACTTTTACATGTGTATCTAGCAACATTTGAAAGGGAGAGTTGGTAACCATGGGCATGTTGTGGTTATCAAGAATAGCACAAGCTAGAATTCTTTTCCCCTCTGAATTACAAACATATACTATTGCAGTCACGTTTTTATTAATACATTTTATCTTGTATGTCAAAAGAAAACTTGATTGACTTTTGTGAGAACCTTCTACATTCTTGTTTATAATCTCATCGTCCCATGTTTCCGTTTTTGTACGGCATTTGGAACATCTGAACTTAAAATTACATTTTGTGAGAAAATGTTTCTTGCTGAGACAATTCAAACACAGTTTATTAATTTTAACTATTTCAAATCTTTGATTTGGATTTAATTTTAAAAATGAGTCACATTTATATAGCGGATAATTTTTATGTTTACAAATATCTTTAATTTTTTGCCATAACTCTTCAGTTTGTCGATATTGCTTTGTATTGCTGGTTTGTTCTTGCTGTTCGTGAAGTTCCTTTTCATTGGTATGGAAGTGTAAATAGAGACATAAGTAAGTGATGATATAGTGTACTTTATGAAGATTAAAAATAGCCATCTTGACTATTATTTGATAAGCCCAGGTACAAGGTTTCTATTCAAGAAGATAAGATTTTTATACTTTTCATATCATTTTTCAGTGTGAAGAAATATATGAATAGTGTTTTAGTAGTTACTCGTAATATTTAAAACTGTGCATAATCAGCATTATTTAGTAGTCCAATTAAGTGGACAGTAGACCATTTTTTTGTTTTTCTTCAATTATTAATATAGAATAAATAAACTTTGAAGCATATAGTTAATATCATTGCCATATTATTTATCACAAAATAAAAGTAAACATTTTTTGTTAGTTTTTTTTAATTAAATTTTCTTAATAGGAATTTTAAAATGCTTTCTCTATTCTATTTTTTACTTTTTTTAATTGGGTTAACCTAGTAATCACATAAAAGTTTATTTGGTAAAAGTTTACAATTGGGTGCCCCTTGTTTTTTGACGCCAAGATCGGTGCCAGGAAGGCACAATTTCAAGATGGCTGCTACACAAAACCAAAATAAGAAGTCAAAGAATTTCACAAACTCCGTGTCCATATACACATCGGCCTATTTTCACTTAAAAAAACATCAGAGAATTGCACAAACTAGTCACTGCACATTGCCTTGACTTTGTCCATGGGCACATTGATTTATTTTCACTTAAAAAAATCAAGAAGCTAAAACAAAGTTAAAATTCTCATGGTAACCAGAAATGGGGTTTCATCGCTAAAACTGGACAAAATTTTTCGCCAATTGAAATGGCACCTAATTCTACACTAGAGCCTTTTATTTAAATAATTCTATTAATTGATTAATAATTTTGTTAATAACTTTAAAAAAAATATTTTCTTGTACTTGCATTTTAAATTTTGTTTCGCACTTACACCTGTAATTATACATTTTATTTTACGAAGGCCAAACATTAGCGCTTAAGGCATTAGTTCCCGGGCTCACCAGTACTTTTTAACAATGTCCTCATATCAAGAAAGTGCAATACAATTATTTAAATGTTCAAAAATTATATGCTGATTGGAGTCACACAAAGTACAGTTTTGGAAATCCACCACTCCGATTCTGTAGAGGTGGTCTCGCAAACAGTCATGTCTGGCAGATGTTTAAATAGAGCTACCGCTGTCTTTCTTGGAAAACTGGGAATTAAAGTTGTCTCTTCCCCCAGAATCCTCCAACTCATATCCATAGCACTTTGAATTATATCCTAGTTAAGAATAATTTTTCATTGCGATGACAATGCCCTAATTATCAACAAATTAACCGATGGCAAAATCTGTAGTATGGTTCTAGATCCAAAAAATACCACTACCAACAGTGCGGACAGAAGTGAAAGAGAAGTTATTGAAAATGAAAAAAATTCCATTGACAAGTTAGTCGGAATTCTCAACACAGCAATTAGGTTTTGAACGATGGAATTTTTAACAATAAAAAATTTTGTCTGTCTACAGAATTAAAGAGAAAATATTAGTGTAAAATAAGCAACTTAAACAACTTACATTGAAAGAAATGTTTAATAAAATAAACAAATAAATATTAAGCATTTTTTTTGTAAATTTTGTTATACTTTAGATCATAAATGCTTCATTATTTCGTAAATCACCACTTAATATTTTTAATTTTATAATTTCTACATGCCATCTTAGAAATTTTATAAACGGATTATCTAATATCTGGAAAATTCCCAAATCCGGAATCCCCGAAGCCTGACGAGTCCAGATCTCTGACTACTTAAAATACTGTTTCTTAATTTTACATTTGATGCTAATTAATAACTTATAAGGTATTTCTCCCGCCTTTTTAGAGTGCATGTCTTCGTGGTGTAGTAGTCAGCGCACTCGGCGCATATTCGAGAGGTCTATGGTTCAAGTCCCGCTGAGGGCATTTCTCATTTTTCATCTCTCATGCTTTCAAAAATACCTAATGTCTCTGCAGTGGCATCCGAACTAAAAAAGTTAGGGTATGATGATTCTCCATCACCAGGATTAGGCGATTGGGTCCCCTAATCCCCAGTTGCCCTTTAAAAGGGGGAGTATGTAAGGTCTCCCGCCTTCTTAGCATGCCTTCGTGGTGTAATGGTCAGCATGCTTGGTGCGTATTCGAGAGGTGTGTATCTTGAGTCCTGGTGAGGACATTGCTCATTTTTCACATCTCCTGCTTCTAAATAACCTAATGTCTCTATAGTGACGCCCGAAGTAAAAAAAGGAGGTGGATTATGATTCTTCACCACCAGGATTTGGCGTTGGGTCCCCTAATCCCCAATCGGCCTTTAAAAGGGGGAGTATATAAGGTATTTCTCCCACCTTCTTAGTGTGGTGTAGTGGTCAGCACACTCAGCCTGTATCTGAGAGGTCTGTGGTTCGAGTCTCAGCAAGGGCATTGCTCATTTTTCATCTCTCTGGCTTTCAAAAATACCTAATGTCTCTACAAACTAAAGAGCAAATATAGTTACAAAATATAATTCTATAGTTTGAAATCAAAACAGGAGTTTAAAAATGATTTTTAAAAAGAAATATGACAAGTCGCACACTGGACACCTGGAAATAATAAACCATAATTTAACTGCTATATTAATTGAAAAAGGTTCGCCATCACTGATCTAGAGTTTAGTACTCATTAAGGATTTACTGTATGTAATTTTCATAAAATTTATGTAATGCATGTGTAATGTTTTGTGTTTTAACTAAGGTTTGTAATGCACACATCTAATGTTAATAACCATCTGAATGCTTAAACCAATCTACTGATGAAATATTTTTATATTATTCTGTCTAATAAAATGCCAGGTTTACTTTTCTGATATTTCTTTTGTTTAAATTAATTTTAAATCCATGTTTTCTATAGCTATTGGATGTTACAGCATTAGTTTAAAACATATAAAATTTGAAACTTTTAGTAGTCTGTGAAAAAGATCTTGTTTGCTGTTCCTTATTCTTTGGTGCATCAACATAACACAAACACTAGATATGTGGATATATTTTATAAAGCAAAAGCATGTGTAAATGTTAATTTATATAGAATATTTGATGTATTTTTGTTATAAATTTGTTTTGAATTCCTGCGAAAATGAGTGTTATTTTCTTGTCTTTATAACATAATCTTCATATTTTATAGGTTTCACAACATGTGTGATTTTGAATTTACTGTAACATCTAGATTAGATGAAGTGTTTTCATCATCATACAGAAAACAATATACTGTCAGAGAATTGCTGTCAAAGCAAACAGTCACAGTTGAAATTTTACGTATGTACTTTTATTCTGAAGTGTTATATAGAGCTTTTATATTTTAAATATACTGTCACAGAATTTATCATAATACAAACACTCACAGTTAAACTTTTATATGCATAATTTTATTTTTAAATGCTAAATGCTTTTATTTTTTAAGTATGCAGTCAGAGAATAGTCATAGTTGGAATTTTATGTGTTTATTTCTATTTTGAATTGCTAAATGCACTTGGTTTTTTAAAATGTATATGGATGTTAATAATTTAATGATAAATATTAATATTGATTTGGGAATAGTATAACTTTCTGTAAAGAGTTATTGATATTTCTGCGCAATATTCTTTTTTTTCATTTGTATGACTTTTCAGTTTCATCTTATTTTATAGGTATAACTAAGTTTTATCAATAATTTGAGTTTAATGTATTTCACATTGTATTTGGCCCTACAAACATTTTGCATACAGGTAAAAAATATTAAATATGTGTATGTGGTACTGCATGAAATTAAAGGAAATAATGGACTGTCTAACACCATTTGAAAACTGCAATGAAGTAATTGCTTGTTTAATTACAAAAACACATGAAAATTAATTTCCACATTTGATCACAATAAGGCAATGGGTTGCAAAGAGTGCACAACTAATTCTATTCACTTATTTAAATGAAATTTTTAAAAAATTTTTGGAAAAAATTATGGTTTATGAAACTACAGTATTAAAAATCTGTAAGGATTTTGAGATAAGTAACTGAAAGTTGCTAAGGAATACTGCATAAAAAGTGATTTTCAGATAATATCCTCATCTGTTTAATTAATTGGCAAAACTGAAATGAGATCAGTATTCATAAGATAATTCTATAAAGGGTATTATCAACATATAATTGAACACTTGAATATTAATTTGATAAATATGTTAAACCATTCAAAACTCAGAGTACTACAGTGCACTGTATTTGTATGATAGTAAAATTAAATGATTTCCTATAATGAGTAATACAGAAATTCAAATTAGAAAGTAATGAACAAATATGTATTCAAAGTGAATGCCATATAAATAAGTAACTTGCTTGAAAATGAGTATATATATATATATACACATATATATGCAGATCGTATTTGTAAATCTGCAAAACTGAAAGCAGTATCTAGAAGATGCTATGGCTACCTTAGACAAAAATTATAAAGAAAAAAAGTATTTAAACACTGAACGTTATTTTAACGTACAGCAAAAATATTTTTAAGAAGCAATCTGACAGAAATACTGTAGTAATTAATATATTTAATATGTATGCAGGCTGAACCGGAATTGAAAATAAGCAAGAATTTTTAATTAATTTATTTATTTGCATGTGCATGTGTGCATACGCAAATTTATTATGAGAGTTCAATTTTTTGTATGTAGAAGGAAAAACGAGATGTAAATATCAAAGACTACAACAAATAAATATGTGGGGATAAACGTTATATACAAATCCTAGCAGTGTAAGGAATTATAAGAGTAATTTTTTTAAATAATAATGAAAACTTATGAACTTTTACTAAAATCTGAAATGAATAAATAATTGTAGCATTTCAAAAATAATGTATAACATATCGTAAATAAATTGCATGCATTCCAAAAATGCATTAAAAAATAATGAGTAAAAACGTCTATTTAATGTATAGTGATGTTACTATAAAAACATACCATTAAGGAATTCCAGAAAATTTTGTTTTAATTAAATATGAATTTGATGATTCAAATCCTTTTATGCATACTGTTCCTTAACACTCCATTGGGCGCGTTGATATACAGATACAGACATGTCAAAATCTCTGTTTTTGTCCCCTTAAACTTCTCACGACCTTGACCTTATCAGTATCTGCCCATCTGGCCACCCTGTCCTTTGGAATGCAGTAACGGCCAGTTCAGTGTAGGAGTATTTCCCGTTTTTAAGCTTATTTGAAAATTTGTATGTGTCAGATACACGCACCTGATAACGTTTATCTACTGAAGCTTTATGGTAGTATCGAGATTTCTTATAGACTTTTTATTTATTTTTCGCATGATGAATGCTAAACACTTTTTAGCTTTGAATAATCAAAAAGACCTTGAACTAGTCCATAATATTCTGTTTAGTGATGGAAATGACGAATTAAATGAAGAATTTGATGAAAGTGATGATGAAGAAGTGGATATTTTAGAAACATTTGAAGTGGATTCTGAAAGTATTGAAAGTGATTATAATGACTCAGAACTTCATGATGATGCTAACAATGGTGATTTTTATGTAGGAAAAGACAAAAGCATTAAATGGGCAAAATCGCCCGAAAGAAAAAATGTCAAAGTTAGATTGCAGAATATTATCACAAAATTACCTGGAGTAATCAGAAATGCGAAAGGTATAAAAACTATATATGACTCTTGGAACTGTTTTTTTTTTTCTGATGAAATATTGGAAATAATTGTGAAATACACTAACAAATACATTTCTACAATTTCTGATCTTTTTAGTAGAGAAAGATGTAAGACTAACAGATATCATTGAAATAAATGCATTTATAGGTTTACTTTTATTAGCTGGTGTTTTGCGAAGTGATTGACAAATTTTGGAAGAACTGTGGTCTACTCATGGAATGAATATTGAGATGTTTAGAACGGTATTGAGTCTGAAGCGATTTAAATTTCTTCTAAGATGCTGTAGATTTGATGATAAAGGAACAAGAGCAGGAAAACAGATAAATTAGCACCTATTAGAGAAATTTGTGGGAAAATGTAAGTGTAATTATTGCATGGGACAAAATGTTACGATCGATGAGAAATTAGAAGGTTTTAGAGGAAGATGCCCTTTTTGCCAGTACATTCCATCAAAACCAAATAAATATGGCATTGAAATTTTTGCAGCAGTTGATGCTAAAATGCTTTATACATTGAATTTAGAAATATATGCCAGAAAACAGTACAAAGTTCCATTTAGTGTCAGTAATTCTCCACTAGATGTTGTTCTGCGATTATCGGAACCAATTTTCAACAGTGGTCGCAATATCACCTCAGATAATATTTTAGTTTCATACGTACTGAAAAAAGGCAAAAATGTTTTGCTTGTATCAAGTATGTACTTTGATAATGCTATAAGATGCAGACACTGGAGATGAAAAAAAGCTCGGTATAATTACATTTTATAATGATACAAAATGTGGTGTTGATGCTCTGGATAAGATGTGTGGAACTTATAATTGCGCTCGCAGCACAAGGAGATGGCCGATGATAGTATATTATTCGATGCTAAATATTTCAGCTATAAACGGACTAGTTGTATTTTTGGGAAATCAGGGTACTGTTCAGAACAGGAGACAGTATTTGAAAATCCTGGTGAAGGAATTAGTCAATGAAGAAGTTGTTAGGTGCATGACTAAACCCAATTTATCAAAGGATTTGCAAATGAAACTTCAAACCTACAGACCAACTGCTGAAGAAGGAAAAAAAGCAAAGGTTCCCAGTAACCAAAATAAACACAAAAGGTGCTCTACATATCAAACAAATAAGAAAAGTAGATTGACCCAATATTCCTGCATAAGATGTGCTGAATATTTTTGTTTAGAACATGCAGTAATGATGTTCAAATGAAAACCAAACTTGAACTTAGAATCGAATTAAAGTATAACTGATTTATTTTGCATTTTATATTATGTATTGTTGCGAAAAATTCGCCGGCTGCGCCTGTATGTAAGCTTTTCGGCATAGCACTAGGGTTGCCATAAAATAGTGTATGGTACGGTTGCCAGATTGACGACTTTATCGCCCATTTGGCGACCAAATTGGCGATATCACATGGTCCAATCGGGAAGCTTCTAGAATAACTTCCTGTCGAGATATTTCTCGAAACGTGTGGAACTTAAAGAAAAGCTATATAAACCCCTGCATTTCTGAGAGCCGGCATTGTCAGTGTGTGATTAATTGTGAAGATTGTGAGAGTTGTGAGTATTGTGAGAATCGTTGCTTACTGTGAGTGCTAAGCTACGCGAGAGTTTTGTGAACGGAAAGCGATCGAGATAGTGCTTTGCCGTGAAGCTACCTTTACAGTATAGTTTGACAGTGTATTGGTGATTGTTCCACGGTGTTTATTATTAGTTTAGTGTTGCCGTGAAGCTACCTTTACAGTTACAGCCTGAAGCTGTGTTGCTGATTGTTTCAGCGTATTTATTGTAGATTTTCGACGCTTTTAAAGGTAATTTTGGAACTGTGCTGTAAATAGTGATTCCTGTAAATAAATTGTGCTTTTTATTGTTCTGCATCGTATTTTCATCGGATACTCTCAAATCCACGAACCCGTATAACGCAACAACTGGTGTCAGAAGTGGGATTTGAGAGTGAATGCCAGTCACCCATCTACAGGACAAAGCAATGGCGAAGGAAATGAAAGCTTTGATGGACATGTTAGCAGCTCTGAAAGCCAGACAAGATGAGATGATAGCCGAGATGAAGGCCGAGCGCGAAAAGAGGAAAGTCGGCCGAGAAAAGGTACGAGAGCAACTCCAACAGATGAAAGAGGAGCTTGCAGAAGAAACTGGAACCATAAAAGAAGATGCGAAAGTGCCAAAATTTGCGTCTGAAGAATCAAAGGAAGGAGAAATAAGGGGAATAGCTAATCAACTGCCTGAGAAAAGTCAAGAAATGATGAATGAAACATCTAACGGGGTTAAAGGAAAAGAAGGAAAGCATGAAGAAATAAAAGACGGGAAAGAAGCTTTTGATTCTCAAGTGCCTGAAGTAGAGACAGAAGAAAATGAAAATGCGACTGTCAAGATCATAGAAACTGATAGTGAAGTTACGAAGTCGCAGTTAGCAAGTATTGAACCATCTGAAAACTCATGTGACTCTGAGATGGAAGAAGCTGATGTACAGCTTACGCAGAGTGATCCAGTATTGCAAGAAAATTTACCTACTTCGCAAACTGTATGTGTGTCTTATAATGAAGATTGTGTAGACATGGACTCGATTCTAAACCAGGATACTTCTGTTTGTAAAGGATCGGATTGTATTCATGACCCTGGTGCAAACATCGGAATTGGTTCCCAGGAAACGGAGGAAAATAAGCATGTAGCAACTGCTAAAATTACCAAGGTGAACTGTACACACGATGCGAATAAACTACAGAGTGGTGAACGAACTGTTTCAGATCTTCCTGTGCACGAAAAGTCTGAAAGGACTGAATCTTCAGACTGTGATATGAAAAACAGAAATACACCTGAGAACTGCAGTGGAAAAGTATTTGACCCGGGTATAACTCAGTGAAAAGCCTATGACTAAAAGGTACTGGGCTCTCTGGGACTCACTTCACCTTCGAAATGGAGTCTTATATCGACTGTGGGAAAGCGACGATGGAACTAATAAAAGATGGCAGCTGCTGCTTCCTCAAAACCGAATACCTGATGTCCTGAAAGAAATACACAGCAGCCCAACAGGAGGGCATTTCGGCTATATGAAGACATTAAACAAAGTTCGAGAGCGCTTCTTTTGGAGTTCCGCAAGAAACGACGTTGAGAAATGGTGCCGGTCTTGCGATGCCTGCGCAGCCAAGAAAGGACCGAAGGAACGCTGTCGCGGAAGACTGCAGCGATACAACGTTGGAGCGCCTTTCGAGCGAATTGCCCTTGATATACTGGGACCTCTGCCATGGACTAAAGATGGCAACAGATACATTCTAGTTGTCATGGATTATTTTACGAAGTGGCCTGAAGCATATCCAATTCCAGACCAAGAGGCTGTCACTACGGCTGAAGTCCTGTTGCAGAACTGGGTATCTAGATTTGGAACTCCCCTCCAGATTCATACCGAACAAGGCAGGAACTTCACTTCGGCTGTGTTCAAAGGACTGTGCAACTTATTGGAAATAAAGGAAACACAGACCACCCCGTTACATCCGTAGTCTGACGGCATGGTGAAGAGATTTAACCGCACAATCTTGAACCACCTATCGCTTATGGTTTCCAAGAACCAAGAAGACTGGGATCGTAAGCTGCCCCTGTTCCTGCTTGCTTACCGTAGTGCCGTCCACGAGAGTACCGGCTATTCCCCTTCTCAAATGCTCTTCGGTCGTGATCTCCGTCTTCCGAGTGACCTGCTTTTCGGCCGTCCTCCGGATCTACAGTCCTCTCCTGAGGAGTACGT
>KK119838.1:365012-394102 GCA_000611955.2 Stegodyphus mimosarum
GTGTTTATTATAAGTTTAGTGTTGCCGTGAAGCTACCTTTACAGTTACAGCCTGAAGCTGTGTTGCTGATTGTTTCAGCGTATTTATTGTAGATTTTCGACGCTTTTAAAGGTAATTTTGGAACTGTGCTGTAAATAGTGATTCCTGTAAATAAATTGTGCTTTTTATTGTTCTGCATCGTATTTTCACCGGATACTCTCAAATCCACGAACCCGTATAACACAACAGTATTTTTATGTCATATTAATTATTTGTGAACAACTGCCATATTTTTATTTTTTTTTCAGCTATATTAACATGTTTCATTGTGTGTGTTTTTAAATGGCATTTGAACCTGTGTAATAGTGATTATAAATAATAAATAAAAATATTAAAAAATAAAAATAAAAAGAAGAAAGGTCTGAGTGTAAAAGCCTGGACCTGAAAAGTATAAAAATAGAAGATTTAAAGTAATACACATCACTAGAAAACACGTAAAATAGAGATGTATCTGACAGATACAGCGCGTCCGATGCCGCAAGTTTCGAGACGTGCCCGACAGAGTGTTAAGCTGTGTCACTTAAAATGAAAGTCATGATCGTTATATCTCATGAAATGTAAAAATTCTTTCATATAAAATAATGCATGTGCAATGAAAAAAAATGGGAAAATTCTTCTTAAAATTATGCTTTTACTGTGGATTTTGCAGTGGTGTTTTCAAGCATTCTGTTTAACAGGATTTATTAAGTATACATGATAGAATGTAAAAATAATGAAAATTGCAGTGCTTTTCACATTGCTTACTTTCCTTACTAAACTGAAATATCTTTTATCACATTTTAATGCTTACTTTTAGGAAGAAAAATAATGTTTACAATTGTTTCAGCATTCCCACAAATTCTAAGCTTAAAATAAACATCTGCTTTTAAAAAAATATTTAATTGGAAAGTACACATTCAGTATTTCTGATGCATTGTTATATTTACTATTTAGAAATCACATAGCAATCTTCTCGATCAGTGTGTCGTGCCACTCGAATTACATCACTCCCAGCAACCAATAGCAATTTTTTTTTTTTCATTTCTGACCTAACCTTTAGTATACTGACGAACCTAGCTTTTTCATTGCTTTTGGGTGGGATGTAAATAATCAGGCAAGTATCAATCCTTCTGATTCATTTCAGTTTTTCAATAGCCTGCACATAAACTGCAAAACAAGCTATCAGTGTCGTTATAATTTAAAACATGGCACATTGAAAAAAAAAGAAAAGAAATATTTCATGTCTTTGATGCAGTACATAAGTCATGACCAAAAAGAAATTCCTCTCTGGCATAAAAAAATGCTCTAAAAATGTGTTGTTTTATGTTAGATTTTCATAATTTACAAAAAAAAAAGTTTTTATATTTATTAAATTAATTCTGACAATTTTTATATTTTTAATTATGCTGTTTTTTGGAATTTGCTGCCTCTGTCAATTCTCCTAGCACTTTTGTTGTTATTGTAACTTATCTCGCTTGTCTGACAGTAGTATCAGAACAAGCCTACAAAATTCAATGTGGCAAGGAGAGCAAGTCAGTGCCTGTCGTTGGCAACAGCTTGGAGCACCATACATATGACACTTCACTCAGGTCTGCCCCCAATTTTGATGGAAAGCACCTGCGGGGCGGGTTCGAGGGTCTCCCACTCCTCTTCCCCTACCACCAACCTCTCAAGAGGACTTTCGGCTTGACATATATTTAATGCCTTCATGCCCCAAAGACACTGCACATTTACAAACATCCATGCCTTCTGCGGGATTCAAACCTAGGCCCTTCAGTACCGCAGTAGGATCCCCCAACCACTATACCGTCTGGGTGGCTCTAGGACTTTTAAATTGAGGTGTTAAAAGAAGAGGAGCATTTACAGCTTGTATAAATTTCGTTCATTGTCTTTCCCCTGACATTATTAATCAGGTAATATTTAAATTTGTTTAATAATTTGATATTCCTGTCGAAAAATGTCTGTAGTTTTTCCATAATAAATCATACCACCTTGGTATTTCTTATCTGAATTACTTGAAACTTAAGAAAAAATAAAAAGGGAATAATATTAAAAATATACATGTATATGTAAGTAAATGTGTTACTTTAATTTATTATATGTTATAAATTTACTTCATACTTACAAAATTATGTAGATTCAGGAGAGAGCAAAAATAAAAACAGCAAGCTATTGCCATTTTAATTTTATCAAGGTCTACATCCTTTTGTATATTCTTTTACAATTTTCTCTCTGTGAGTACAAAATAACCTGCTGATTTCTCAATTTAAAATTGCAGCTAAGGTAAGATAATTCTTATAAGGAAAGAAATTTTTTCCTTTAGCAAATATGTTGCATGATAAATAATTTCTTATACAGTAACTTATTTTTCCTAAACTGATTAAAATTTACTTGGGTATTTATTACATTCAACATTTAAAATTTTATCACTATTATTTACTTATTTATTTAGAATTCAAGAGGTCTGTATATGAGGATGTAAATGGCTTTATTTTCAAGAGTTTTGATGTGTACTGCAGCCTTCTGAAGTAAGTATGTCCAGCAATTTTAACTCGTGCACAAATATATGTGTATGTACGTATTCTTGAATACTATTTTTATTATCCTCACAACATCATTTTATTTATTTATTTATTTATTTTTTAAATATGTTTCTGAATGCTTATACTGCAGATATTAGATTGCGTAAGAATTTTATTTTGATGTATTTCTGCATCTTTGTGGCTTATTTTTCTCTCCTGCAAACAGAACTGTTGATGAAACTGGTGCAAAAACTGTATCTGTGCTTACGACGGGGCATGAAAGAACGTCATTTACATGTGTGTTAGCTTGTGCCGCAAACGGTGACAAGCTAAAGCCGATGATCATTTTTAAACAAAAAACTATTCCAAAGGGAGATTTTCCTAATGACGTAATTATTTGTGCAAACGAGAACGGCTGGATGTGCGACACAATTATGCATGAGTGGCTACAAAAAGTTTTTCAGTGTCGTAAGGGATCTTTTTTCCAACCAAAAGGGTTATTGATAATGGATTCCATGCGTGCTCATTTACTTGAGTCAGTGAAAACCAGATGTCAAAAATTGTCTACGACTGTAGCAATGATTCCTGGTGGTTTGACAAAAATCTTACAACCATTAGATTTGTCAGGTAATAAATCCTTCAAAGCTGAAGTTCGAGAGCGGTGGGAGCATTGGATGAGTGAAGGATTGCATACGTATACCAAAAGCGGTAAAATGCGTAGAGCATCTTATGGGTTGGGTTGGGGTTGGGTTATTCAATTATGGCAAAGCACACGAGGGCTATCTGCCTAAAGGGAGGGATGCCTTCGTGGAGGACTTTCTAAGGGAAACTGGCTCGTATACACGTTACACATGGGGAAAACCACGAAAACGCCCATGCAGCCAGCCCGTTCGCGGGATTCGAACCTCGGACCGAACTACCAGTGTTCAGCGTCTTTACCGCTCGGCCGCTGGTGGGCCAGAGCATCTTATGAAGAAGTTGCAAAGTGGGTAGTAAGTGCGTGGAAATCGGTAAAATCATCATCAATAATAGCAGGGTTCAAAGAAGATGAAATTATATCCTTAGATAAAGAGACTGTAAACCAAGAGGATGAATGTGACGATCTGAAAGACTTGGACTTAGATCAAGATTTACTAAATCTTTTTAATTCGGATAGTGAGGAATCAGATTTTGATGGCTTCATATGATGTATCGGTTGCTGTAATACCTTTTCTAAGTAAAATTTAAAATTTCTTTTTGTCATCCAAATTTAATATTTCGTTGTTGCAACATCTTTTATAATATAGTCTGAGTATTACAAATATTGACTTCTTTAGTGGGTAAATAGAAGTATATTCGTGAATGTAAACATTTCTTACTTTTAATTTATTTTTGAGTTATGGTTTCATTTCATGCATTTTTCTTAACTGATATGTCATATATCAAGATAAAGGTTGAGATTTTGCATCTATACGGCCCACGATGATGTCACGCGCAATTTAATCTATTGCGACGTTTCTGTGTAATTTTAATTTTTTTCCTGCCACTTTTCTTGAGTGAGCCGTTTACGCTGATGCGGTCTTTCTTCCGGAAATTACGGTAATTTATATAACAATTATATATAATTTAAGGATAAAAAATGTCATAACCTTGTTTTGTTCGATTGTTTACATCAGAAGACTTTTGTTTTAAGTACTTTATTTATTGTTTTGCATAACAAACATTGAATGTAACATATGATACAGTTTTTTCCCTCCCCCCTTTTTCTCTCTTTTGGCATACCTCTATAAAGAGAGGATATATATAAAAGATTGTGCCGCTGGTAATTTTTAAACTTTAATGAGAAAAACATAGAGCTTAAAAGATTACTCAGGCTTTCCATTCTCCTCCTTTTTTCAACTTTTGTTTATGGTTTTCCTTGCCTCCACTTTTCTGACTAATTAAAGTGTGATGTTTCTGAGATATATGTATTTCTTGTTTTTACTTGCATTCTTAATTTGGGCCTTAAGGTTAATTAATTTGGGTTATATTTTTAATTGTTTAAAAAAGTTATTTTAGTGCTTTTTCATCCTCTTTTCTTCTGTGTAATCAGCTTGATTCATTTATATATGATTCTATTAGGTATAATGAAAATGATTCAAATGCTATGTATGTATATATGAAGAAAAGAATACCATAGAATTTAAATCTACTAAACTGATAAGCTACTAACATGAAGAAAGCACACACACACACACACACACACAAAAAAAAAAAAAAAAAAAAAAAGCATGAAATTGTAAATTAATACAAAACAATAAAATAAAAAATTAATAAGTCAAAGCAATGAAGACAATTATCAACAAACTCAAATTTCTGAATTATATCTGAATAAATTGTCGAAGGAATAGAAATAGTAATTAAAGAAATAAGCTAAAGTTTAAATTTTCCTTTAATTAAAAAGAAGAAAGAAAGAAAGAAAAACATTCATCAAGATATACCTAGTTCCGATGCGACTTGAAATCTGTACTTTATATTTTGTAGTAAAGTTGATAATCAATAAAATTAGTAAAATAATTAGGCTTAGTTTTCAATGAAATTAAAGAATTCCGTATAGAAATTTTTAATGAGACATATTTAATGTGAAATTATGAAATACAAATTGATTGTTAACTTTACTACAAAAGTAATACATAAATTCTACAGAAAGATAAAATTGTCCAAGGAAAGATGAACTTGATTTTGCAATAAGTTTTAATATAAGCGCATAGCAAAGAGAGTAAGTGTACAGATAAACACAGTTAGTCTCAAGAAGAATACTTAGAAAGAAATTTTGATGAAAAATATTTTTAATGTAATACAAAACAGAAACATTGAATACCAAAAAGATAAAATTATCTAATGAAGTTTTGAAAATTTTTTTGTTACCTTTTAACATTTAAAAAAAATTTTATTTTAGTTTTAGTTTTCATTATTGTATTTTCTATTCTATTAATTCACCTGATTTAATGTTTACTTTTTAAAGTTTTTCCTTTATTTTAAAAATAATTTTAGCATTTTGTATATTTGCAATACGTTAGCGACTTATAAGGACTTCCAGTTTTTATGGCTGATATTCTTAGTTATTTGGCCAATTTTAGCTGTTCCTTTTTTGTTTTTCGATGTTTCAATGAATCAAAAGTCATGCTTATCAAACTTTCAAAAATTTTAGAAGTTCTAAAACAGTATCAATGGCTAATTTTTTTAAAGAATGGTATCTCTATGCTGTTAAAAATAATATATCATTTTAAATTTTGGTTGCAGTTTGTGCTATTAGCTTAAGTAATTTGGTTCAAACTTTAGCTTTTTTTTTTTTTTTAGTAGAACGAATTTTTATGATTGAGCATTACTTAACTTTTTCTTTTTTTTTTTTAGTAGAACGAATTTTTATGATTGAGCATTACTTTTCCAACGCATAAATTTGACTGCGGTGCCATCTTTCTTACACTCTTTGTTGTGATTGCAACATTTTATTCCAAACTTCATTTATTTTATCTGAATTTGGAGAAGACAGACAGCCGTATCATTTCTTATGGTGAATCCTTCCACTTTCTTGAAATAAGGTTACCAAGCAGAAAATCGTTGTCTTATTAGGTTCACATGTAGGAAGGTCTCATTAAATGCTTCAACAACTTTTCTGTAAGAATGCTCAGTCATAAAAATTCATTCTGCTTAGGATAAACCAAACAAATGGTTTTAAAAGAATTACAGCATGACCTGAAACTGAAATTTCAGTGGATAATACTTATAACAGTATCCAGGAGTTAACATCCATTGAAACATTTGCTATTAATATCTGTTCTGGAATTTCCACAGTACCCGTCCCCAATAAAAAAATTTGAGTAACATAACTTTTGGATTACTCCCCCCATTTGGGGGAAGGGGTATTCCAAAAAGAATTTTTTTTTCCATTAAAATTTCCTCCAGATATTCATTTCGATTAAAATTAAAACTGACTGTCTTTGACTATGTATTTGCTATTTTTATTGGGTATTTAAATTGAAATTTATTGCAAAACTTTAGGTTTGTAGTTTTTTTATCAAGTCACATCGTTCCTATACAATTCTGCCTTTTTTGATATTTCATATTAAAATTTTCATTATAAATTTCTTTAAAGAATTCTTCAATTTGATTCAAAACTAAGATTGAATATTTTACTGTATAATAAATTTATTGCAAAATACACTTTTTTTTTTCCCTATTCATGCCATGTCAAGTTTTATCTTGATGAACTTTTTCTAAATTCTTATAATTTTAAAAAGAAAACAAATTAAATAAATTAAGAATTAAAGAAAAAATAAATGAAATAAATAAAAAGAAAACATAATTTCCATTTTAATTATTTAATTGTTGTTCCTTTGGCAGCTCATCTAGATATTCAGAAACATGACTGTCTTGGTACTTCTTACTAAAGACCAGAAATGTATCAACATTTTGTTATTTTATTGTGTTGTATTAATTTACTTCTCTTTTAGGATTGAAGTACAGTTTTCTATTTCATATTGCTTTTTTTTTTTTTTTTTTTTTTTTTTTTTTTTTTTTTTTTTTTTTTTTTTTTTGTTTTTTTTTTAGTGCTTTCTTCATGTTAGGAAGCTTACCATTTTAGGTAGATTTTATATTCTATAGTATTTTTTATTCACTTAAGTTTTGCAGCATTTTGTGCAACATTTATAATTTGCCATTAACTTTTTTTCAGATTGATCACTGTAGAAATGTATGCATATATATGCACACACATGTATTTATATATGCATACAAATGTACAATATTTTGAGAATTTGTTATATTGCAAAGTACATAACTTTATTTTCAAGTGTTTTTTATATTATTCATGTTCCTAATGTTTTTTTCATTTTGTATTATGTAGGCAGTTTTCTGAATTCGATGAAAATTTAAAATTGACATCCCTCAGAATACTCCTTCAAGGTAAATCTCAGAAATATTTTCATTTGTTTTTATATAATATGGATAATTTTTGATAACCCCTAATGAAGTACAAAGGCTCAAAATATTTTTATTATATTTCATTTTCTAATTATGAGGGTCATTCAAGTCAATCCGGGACTTTTTTATTTAACAAAAAGAAAAAATTTCAAAGTGCGGAAAGTGGATTTATTTTTCTACATAACCTCCAGCTACAGTTATATACTTATCACAGCATTTAACTAACGCCTGGAATGCTTCGGCATAGAGATTTATTATTACCATGGAAACATTGTAGGACATCATTCTTCACTTCATCATGAGTGTTGAAATGTTTTCCTCCAAGGAATTCCTTCAGGAGATAGAAATAACTTGGTGCTAAGTCAGGGCTATGGGGGGGAGTAACAGCTGAATTTCTGAATTGTTTGGAATATGCGTTGAGCGGTATGCAGTCGTGCATTGTTTTTCAAAAAGAGATCACCCTTTGTGATCAAACCTAGATGTTTCGTCCGTAAACTGTTGTGCACATCATGCAGAATATGGTAGTAATTCTCATTGTTGATTGTGACACCATGGGCTAAAAAATCAATGTAAATAATTTCCTGTTTATCCCAGAATACATTTGCTATTACTTTACCAGCAGACACAACTGTTTGAAATTTCATGGGAGGTGGTGAGTCCGTATGCTTCCACTGCATCAATGGTCTTTTGGATTCTGGGGTGAAATGGTGAATCGATGTTTTGTCACATGTCATGATACGATTCAGAAAATCCTGGCCTTCCCTTTCATTGCGTTTTTTCAGTTCTCTACAGACTTTAACTCTTCTGTGTATGTCAAAAGCAGACAGCTGCTTTGGGACCCAGCGTGCACTCAATTTTCGGAACAACAAATGATCATGAATTATTGTATTCACTTTTCCTAACAACACCCTTGCAATTTCGTGACAGGTTGTGCGACGATTGTTCAGGATCAGCTGTGCCATGTGCTGAATGAATTGACTACCATGGGCTGTGATCCACCACAACCGGGATTGTCAGTAATAGAGATACGGCCATCTTTGAAGTGCTTACACCATTCAAATGTCTTAGTGCGACTGTCTCATCACCATACTGAGCCTGAAGTCATCTGTAAATTTCGGCAGGTTTTTATGCCCACGTTCACTAAAAACTTCATCACAACACGCTGTTCTACGTAGACGTTCATTCTGTTGTCCGCCATCTTGAATAACAGTCTATCCAAAAGCGCAGGAAATGAGCATTGTCTACCAGTAACAGGAACTAGGAGCCAGTTTCTATTGCATACAAAACCTCCAGCCTAGGCATCCATTTAAACGAAAAGAGAAGTCCCGGATTGATTTGAAAAACCTTCATATTTCTAAAAAGAAAATATTTCACATTTTCTAAGTGCATTACTTTTTTTATACTCTCATCAACTTCAACTAGTTTTCTTTACTTCATTAAATTGTAAATATCTTAGTTTCAGAGAAAGTGGTCAATTCAGTTGCTTCTATATTAGATGATGAAGATGAGGAATTTGATAAAGATATGTGTTTTGAGAAAAGGAATATGATAAAGATGATAATTTTTTTGCTTTGCCATTTTGTAAATATGATTGAGGGAGAGATTTCAAAAAAAGCAACTGCAACGAACATTGGGAAGGTGAGATTTTGCTTTGATTATTAAGCATAATTTCATTTGAAAAAAATGAAAGTTTTTTCCTTATTATATTTCTTTTTTATATATTTTAATTAATTTCATGTAACTACTCCCATAACATAATAGAAGTTTTTACCTTTTCTTTGAATTGTTCTTTCACATACACTTTATAGGTAATTAATTAGAAAGATTAATTCTTGACAGAATTTTTAATAATTTTGTTTTACAGAAGCTGTGTTATGGTTTAATAAATACTAGTGAGACAGGTTTAAATTCTCGTTAGGTGGTGATATCCATGTATATAATGCATTGAATGCAAGGAAATTGGAAGTTTCTTTTTTTACATTAACACGAACATAATATTAGATTTTTACTATCATGATTAATACAACATTCCTTTCTATCTAATATCTTACTCACGATTAATATAAAATTTTACTGCCGTTTTGTGTTAATGTGCAATGTTAGCACATCAAAACAAAAAATTTTGTTTTGATTATTAATAACTATGTGAAGGCACAGTGGCTAGCGTGACGTGCAGCAGTACCACAGGTTCAGGGTTCCATCCTCGTGCTGGGCAAGGTTGACTCAGCCTTTCATCCCTTGAGGGACTCGATAAAATGAGTGCCAAGTTCGCTTAGGGATTAAACACCGAGGGTCCTGCAACAGGCTGACCACTTGTCCAGGCAAAGATGCACAAGCATCCCGGAGCCTACAGTCTAGAAAGCAGACATCAGAGCACTGCTGGCCATGGCTCTCTATGGGCTGTTTGTGCTGCCGAATTTACAGGGTGCGTAGTGGTCCTTACAAGTGCTTATAAGTCCTTATATTTGAAAATAAATCATAAAAGCCCTTATAGGTGCTTACTTTTTCTCTAAAGCACTTATTTCTAGTGCCTTTTTATTTTTTTAAAATGAACCCCCCCCCCCGTATCAAGGCGGAAACTAAATAAACAACTTTTCTTTTTTATCTGGAGCATCAGATTGTGAATCATACTCCCGGAAATAGCTTTTCTCCCCTTTCTTCACATTAACCTTTGATTCTGGACAGTAAAGGCAGATGCACGTCCTTCTGCTGTTCAAAGAATTTTGAAAGGGGTAGAAAATTGCGGTATATTCCACATTCTTTTCCTCCCACAAACAGACTGTAGACGTTTGAATTTCTATCAAGATTTTAATAATATACAGTCTCATTCTGCGTGATCAGCTCATATTCACATTATTTATTGATTGTATATGTAGGAATATTTATAAGAATATATTTGCAATCAGTGCTGAAGTATAGATAAACTTCAAAAACAGGTAAGTGTGTTTTTAACACAGATTATTTTTCTAATGAAGAATATGCTGAATGGCTTGTACAAAGCGAAAATAATCGCAAGACCATGTGTTCTTGGGGTAAAACTGAAATCATAGCAAGTATGGGTGAGCATGGGAGAGTCTGCTTTAAATTGTCACATAGATCGTTAGTAAGCTTTTTTCTATTTAATTATTATTAATTCTAATGTGTGAAATTAAAAAATTAAAATCTCTTGTGGACCGCTCATTTATTTATTTTTTAAATTTTCATTTTCTGCTTTCGAAGAGCTCTTTTCATACTATTCATGTACTATACCCCCCTTCCTATTTTTTGAAGTCTCTTTCTTTCCTTTATTTAGTTTTTTAATCTCCGAATACCGGCAGCTGTTGATTCCGATTGCGTAATATCACGTGTGGAAGAATTAATGTGGGCATTGCACAAAAATGATTGCTATATTTTGCAAAGATTTTGATATTCAATCTGAGATTTGCTTATGAACACTTAAAAGAGTTTTACTGCCCTTGCTGAGCAGAATATTTTTCAATTTCGTTGGGCTATTTTTATATGTTTATAAATATATTTTTACAATCTATATGTTTATGGTGATAATTGGGCTACAGATATTTTTTTTTAAGCAAGAGCAACATTTGTTATCTACTGAATGTTAAATTAAGATCTTTATGATATTTTATATTCTACTTATTGCAATGTGACAAAAGGTACAGAAATACTTTTAAAAATTATATTTAATGCACATGTCGAAATGTCAAATGCATTTAGCCAAAAAATCTAAAAAAATGGCTACAATCTATCCCCCCTCTCTTTTTCCAGTTACGCTAGACTATCCGGAATTTTCAGATATCCGACAATCAGCAATTTCTGAGCATGCCGGTTAGTTAAACTTTTACTGTATAAATGATGACTGCATGAAGCAAGTTCCTTCTTCTGATTTCAGAACTAGTCCTCTTTTTTTTTTTTACTTATTTTTACTTAAATTACTTTACAATATCTGTTAAGAGAAAACTATCATATTATGAGAATTTCGAAAATGTTCAGAATTTTGGTTTAAGTTAAATTATTTAAATATTGATATGAGTGGAAAAATAAATAAATGTGCAATAAATTCTTTTTATTTCTAGGTGCCAAGCATAAAATATTTCTTAAAGGGAAAAATATAGATATTGGTAGAATAACAAGCTTTTCCCCCAAATCAAATCCTGTTAGTGTTGCGCCTTCCAGTTTCCAAATGTTATTTGTGCTTCGTGAAATTCAGATACTCTAGATCAGCGGTTCTGAACCTTTTGACTAACGTGTACCATCTAAACAAAAATTGAAAACATTTAATACCACCACTACAAAGTACTTCTACCACCACCACTTTTAAATAAAGCTCAGATCGCATAAATTTATGAGTGTTAGAGAAAAAACTCAATCAGGATATTGGGGTTTTAATTTTTGAATGTAATAGTTAAAAATGCTTTTCTTCTTTGCGTACCACCGGTTGAGAACCCCCACTCTAGATGATGCTGTAGGAGCTTCAAAAGATGTTTTTGGATGCTGAAATTTTGTGGTGTTTGAAAGTGGTCATAAGGTATTACTCTTATAGATCTAGGAGTTCCATGGGCAAACTTTTTTCAAGTATATTCCCTAACAGTGTTATAGCGAGATGCTTTTCTTGTAGTGAGAGAAAGCTTGCTTATTTCTGCCATTTTGGATTAAAACCTTATTTTCAGAGTCTCATGTATGACGAATTTAAGAAACTATTCCACTTTACCTTGTTATTTGGCGAGGCTTTGAATAAAACAAATTTAAAAAAAAAAAAAAAGCAATTAGATTTGCATCTCAGATATTGGCAGTCTGACCAAAATAAAATTTAACTTGATTTTTGACCTCTCTTTTCATGGGACATCCAACAGCTTCTAATATTTTTGAAAGTTTTCAAATGACAATTAAAAACCTAGGTATGAAAAAGCTGTTACAAATAAGTATGGGTGGGCCAGCCATAAATTGGAACTTTTATGAAACCATCCAACATGAATTGAAAAAGGAACATTGCATTGAACGTATATCTATTGGTAGTTGTGGCTTGCGTGTTTTGAACCGTAAAGAAGCATCCACTACAAGCTGGGAAATACCTTCTATTTTAGGGGCACTGTACCATCTATTCAAAGATTCTCTAGCATGTCAAGAAGATTTTTTTTAAAAACAGCAAGTGTGCATAAGACTTTGCCATTGAAATTTTGTAACCATAAGCGGCTAGAGAAAGTGCCAATATGTTTGTGTGCTTTCGAAATTTGGGAAGGTATAAAAGGTTATGTCAAACTAATTGAGAGTGGAAAATATGCAAAAATAACTTGCAAATCGTATAAAAAAATAAGAGATGCAATTAAAGACAAATTAATGCCTGTAAAATTCCGTTGTTTCATTTGTGTGGCTGAACTGGTCAAACCCTTCTTGGAATTATAACAAAGTGATGAACCACTTGTTCTTTTTTTTGCGTTTGATTTACACAAATTAGTAAAGCATTTTTTGCAGCGTTTCAAAATTATAAAAGAAGAGTATTGTGCTACTGTTTGCATAGATCTTAAAGTGGCCCTCATATATTACAGAAGTAGGCCATCAGTGATAAAAAAAAATAATTTTCTCTAACCGATTAGCTTTTCTTTGTAAATTAAATTAAACAATACCTCAAATAGTGATTTTCATTAGTATTGTTTTGATTTTGTATGGTATTTATGTTTTGTACCTTTATGTCTTAGTTTTGACTGAACTTCAAAAAAAGTGTGTTTTATTATTGCTATTATTTTATTGTAGGGCAGGAAAAAGAAAACTTCACTAGCTGTAGAATATCCTGACTGGCCTGAGGAATGCTTGAAATTTCTTGTTGTTATCAAGAAATTATTTCAGATGCCCATTAGAAAGTTTTGGGATCCTCCAGTTATTGAATATGAGATAGTCAAGTAATTATTTTGTTTTGAAAATACATAATTATAAATTTATTTTTAGTATTAATACTGATGAAAGGTTTGTTATTATTATGGAATTTTAATTCTGTGAATATAAGATAATGAAGAGTCTTTGAATGCCTTTTAAAATTATAGTTGCTATTATGTTATATGTATGTATATTTATTTTGTGATTGATGCATATGATCAAATAACTATGATTTTCTTTAAAAGTGGTGCTGTCACAGACTAAAATCATTATTTCTGTATTGGTGGGAAGGATTGCATTGTGAAATGTTTTGCCACAAATATTTTTCACTAGATCTCAAGAGATACTGATATTTTTATGTAAGTGAAACTAAAAAATGTATTTAGCAGTGATGAGGAATTTAAAAATTAACTGAAAAGGAAAAATGTCTTTTGCTATAAAAATTATAGGCAATTTTATTAATATGTGGCAAAATAAATCAGAGAATCTTTAGTGCGTTATCTCGATGGATATGATCTGTACAGAAAATGTCAACATTATTCTTCCAGTCCTGCCAAAGGAAATTGTAATGGAAATCTTACTTCAACATAAGCAGTAGCTTGATTTATTTATTTAGAAAATCGCTATTATTGCTATGTCAAAAATATTTTATTGTAATTAAAGTAATTATGTTAGAGAATTTGACTGTGAACCTGAATTATAATTATTATTTTTCTTGTAATAGAACTGAGTTGGATTTTTGTGTTTCACAAATGAGTATTATTTCTGATTGTTACGAGGGTCAGTCAAAAAGTTAGTTGCACTGCTTAAGAAAACAAAACAGGATAGAAATTTTACAATAACTTTATTTGCATCTTAAAGTTGCATTCAAAATCTACTTTTCAACGTAATTGCCTCCATTATTTAAGCATTTGTCTAGGCATGGTACAAGGTTTTCGATGCCTTCTGCAAAGAAATCGCGTCCAATATCTGATAACCATTGTTGGGCTGTAGCTTCGGAATCCGAATGGTACCGTCTCTTTGAAAGTTCTTGTTTCAGGGGACCAAACACATGGAAGTCAGGAGATGAAAGGTCTGGGCTATAAGGAGAGTGATTCCACACTTCCCACCTAAACTTTTTCAGAAGTTCGCACGTTTGTTTTGCTGCATGCGGTCTTGCATTGTCATGTAGGAGCACAATGCCTTTCGACAGTTTACCTGGCCGTCGATTTTTAAGTGATTTCCGCAATCGTTTTAGTGTTTCACAATAAGAAGATGCATTAATTGTGTCACCCTTCAGCATGAACTCTGTATGCACCATACCTTCTCTATCGAAAAACAGCGTCATCTTCACCTTTCCTGCAGATGGAACAGTTCGACACTTCATGTTTCATTTATTTCTGTTAATGTGATATTCTTTATATTAATACATATTAATAATTAGTATATTAAGTATGTAACTTCAAAAATGGAGGTCATTATATTAAAATGCTGATTTCATGTGAATTTTTTTGTAAAAGTAAGCTTAACTGCTGTAAATTTATGGGCCGGTGGCGACGTTCCATTTCCGTATGGTCATCTAGTAAATTCAGGGAAAGGAGGAGATGTTCTTATATAGCATGAATTTACGATGAAAATTAAGAAACCAATTTATATTACGAGCATTTAAAATCCAGTGTTGTTGTGAAAACCAAAAACTGTGGACAATTTATTAATTTTCTATTATAGCCTGCATTCTGAAAGGCACAACAATAGTTATATACACCTTCAAGATTTTTTTCTGGCAACATTCTCATCTAAGCTAATGAAAATTTATGTTTTCAAATAAATATTTCTGTTTTGAAATACATGATAATGAATCATCCAACTGACCAAGGATTTGTTCCTGAAAGAGCATTTTACTCGTATATGTACCCAGAAAAAAAAAAAAAAAAAAAAAAAAAAATAAGTCACAACTACAAAGCGCAGCATACAAATGTGGTGTGGTGAGTTGTGTAAATGATTAAACTTATAGCACCAGTCAGCATTGTGGAGCGATACAATGCATGTCTGAAGTGTGCAGTTGGTAGACTAAAAGGGCAGGTATGACGAGTGACAACTATTTACAACTGTGCTACATAAAACATTGGAATGAGAGGTGTCTTTAAGACATACTCATGTCATCACGAGCAATTGTCAGGCTTTGAGAGGGGTTATATCATAGGGTTAAAAGAGACCGGGTGGTCAAACAGGCAGATTAGCCAGCATATTAGTTGAAGCGATATGGTCAATATCCATTATCCAGCACAGGATGTTCTTGAGCCACCAATGCACGAGGTGGTCAAGCAGTTAGAAAAGCTGTTACTTCCATACCAACATTTTGCTGTCATAGATTCAATGCCATTTCCCAACTTCCAGGGATACAAATCGTATCCCTGGAAGTTGGAAGAAGACTACATGACTCTAGGCTCAGATCTCGACATCCTTTAAGACACTTCCCATTGACATGTGACCATAAGCAGTATTATCTTACATGATGCCACTCTCACTAAAGCTGGACAGTGTCCGATTGGAGAAATGTGATCTTCAGTGATGAATTATGATTTTCTCTCACAGCTGATGATTGCCAGATACGTGTTTGGAGATGGAGAGGTGAGTGATCCAATGTACTATTTGTTATCAAGCAGCACAAAGCCAGAACACAGGGTATGATAGTCTGGGGAGTGATCAGCTGGGATAGCCGTTTAACATTAGTCATGCTGTGATGTACCCTGTTTGCTTACAGGTGTATTAATGACATTTTGCAGCTGATCATACTGCCTATACTAGCAGGTCATTCAGGTTCTGTTTTGCTGGAGGACAACACTCGGCCACATACAGGACAACTTGTCATACCCAACAGTGTTTTCGATATGTTAATGTCCTCGACTGGGCTGCCAGGTCTCCAGACCTATCACCTATTGAACATCTTGGGCAGGCAAATTCAGCTGTGTACAAATACATCTCAACTCACTATCTATCACAGAGGGACCGTTCCAACTATAATTCCCTAAAGGGATAAACTGTTATTGCCTTTTCCCGCGACGGGGGAAATACAGTCAGAACGGAACTGAACGATGATATTATAAGATGTATAAATTGATCCGGCACTGTTCCGCATAAAATATTTAATATTTGTTTTAAATCATGTTTGTTATTGTTTTCAATAAATAATCAAAAACAACTACTGTAAAATAAATGACTCAACCCTTCAAAAATGATGACACCACAATTTGTGGTGTCATCGTTTTACGTCGTGATGGTGATTAACGCTGACCTTCTGATGGAATGTTCCATTGTTTTGAAAGTTTCTGATTCACGACCATGGAATTTAGGTAGGTCCCTTTAGTTTCAGTTCTTGAAGTGTTATACTTTTGTATGTGATAGGAAGTTTTGAATTTGTAGTGGTGATTTGATTATTTAGTTGTTGTAAATTTAGTTTGAAAGCAGCAGTTTATGCAAACATGGGAAAGGTTAAGGCAGAAACGAAACTGCATTAGACAGCTTTTTTGTAATCTTTTGACAAAAATTGAAGACGCAATAAATAAACCTTTAAGTGAAATTTATAGTAAAGAACAAAAACTTGATGGTCTTTGTGATCAAAGAAACCAGTTGATTGAAAAGATAAAGAATCTTAAGGGTTTAGATAGGGAAATAGAAGTGATAATTGGCATAGATGAGTTAGAAAACGAAATTGCTGAGAATGAAGAATATCAGGAACACGGTATTCAATGAAAAACAAAAATAGATAGGCATATAGAAAGTGCTTTTAACGGGGCTTCGCAAAATGAAATTCGGGTTAATGAAAATGTTATGTTGGAACAGCGAAGAAACGAAAGTAGTGTAGTTAGGCTTCCGAAATTAAGTATTGAGAAGTTTTATGGCGATTGTAGTTCTTGATTGGATTTCTGGAATTCCTATGAAGTAGCTATTCATAATAACAATTCCTTAAGTAAGGTTACGAAGTTTCCGTATCTGAAAACATTTTTAGGAGGTACTGCCTTGTCAGCAGTTTTGGGATTTTCGTTCACAAATGAAAATTATGATTCCTCAATTAAGTTGTTAAAAGAAAGATTCGGAAGGCTAGATTTGATTATAAGCTCGCACATGAATAAACTGTTGCTGATTGATTCCGTTAAGACATGTGCGAACTTTCCAGCATTGCGAAGAAGGTATGATACGATTAAATTTCAAATTCGATCATTAAAGTCTTTAGGTGTTGCAGCAGGCACTTAAAGTAGTTTACTTTGCCCAGTAATACTACAGAAAATTCTGGAAGAGTTAAATTTGTATTACAATAGACAACGTGAATCGCGTGTCTCATTTGATATAGAACACTTAGTTGAGTTTTTGAGAAAGAAGGTAGAAATAAGAGAAGCGTCGTCTTTATTATCAGATTAAAAAATCTTTAAATGAAATTAAATTCCTTTTAGTAATAGAGGAATGAGTCAAAATTATCAGAATAAATTTTATGTAGACTCAAAACGAAATGTTGCAAAGGCACGCATTCCAACAGCGGCTGCTTTAACACCCGTGGCGAATAAAATATGTAGTTTCTGTTCTGATAAATCTCACGTAACTCAGAAATGTCCTTTACCATTAACTGAAAAATGGATTTCGTTAAAAATACAGGGACGATGTGACATTTGTCTAAAGCATAGACATGCATCAAAATTTTGCTGGAAAAAAGACCAGCTGTGCAAAATATGTAAAAAACCTCGCAATTATTTAATATGTGATAAGGCTGAACCGACAAAGAATTCAGCCGAATCAAATGGTAAGGAAATGGACAACAATTTATCTACCGTACAGTCAATGCATTGCTTCGGAAGAAGTAAAAGGGAATCTGTAAACAAACCCGAGAACGCAGGAGCATCCCGGATTTTATTGCAAACATTCAGCGCTATAGGAAAAACAAACAAAAAAAGCGAAATGCTGAGGGTGTTAGTAGACGGCGGGAGCAACAGAACATTTATACGAAGAAAAACTGCCTACTCATTAGGATTGAAGGTTACCAGATGTGAAACGTTTGAAATATATGGGTTTGGTAGCGAGTGTAAACCTAAACAGCAATATAACATAGTTCAACTTGATTTGCGGAATAGAATCAACCCTAGTAAAAAACTCAGCATAGAAGTAGTAGTAATTGATGCGATTACGCATGACTGCATAGAAGTTCCTTCAAAGTGGGTTAGAAACATGGCTCTAAGTAAGGAAATAGAATTGACCGACATTGGAAATGTGAAAGAGATACGTATGGTGATCGGCTCATTACATTTGGGAAATTTTATATAAAAGAAACATAAGATTAGGGAAACGATTAGTAATTACGGATAGTTTGTTTGGGTTTGTAATCCAAGGTAAGGAAATGGGATCAGATGATCATGGAAATTATGATAATGATAAGACTTGTGTAAACCATATTTCTGTGAAGGAAGAAACAGAATTTGAAAGAGTTCGGAATCTGTGGGATTTGGAGGCTATAGGAATAAATCAGGAGAAGGAAATTATGCGATCAGATGCAGATGTCATAGACATGTTTGAAAGAAATACCACGTTTAAAAATGGGAGATACGAAACTAAATTATTATGGAAGGAGGGTTGTAACACATTGAACAGTAATTATGAAGTTGCAGAAAGACGTTTGATAAGCTTAAATAATAAGTTTAGGCATGATCTGCATCTGTACTTTCGTTATAAAGAAATACTTAATGAGCAGTTAGGAGATGGTATTATTGAGCAAGTTGCATTTCATGGAGATAATGTTAGAAAAATTGGGTATTTTACGCCTCATCATGCTGTAGTGCACGAATCAAAGGAAAGTACAACCTTAATCCACATTTGCTCAGGATTCTTCTAAGATTTCGTTATCATGCAATTGCATTTTGTGCTGATATTCAAAGAGCATTTTTAGAGATTGGCATAGTTGAGAAGGATTGAAAGTTTTTGCAGTTTTTATGGAGAAATGAGGGGGGAACCGAACTTGATTTCAGTGGTCGTGATATCAGAATTTTAGGAATGACACGTGTTCCCTTTGGTGTCAAATGCAGTCCTTTTATTTTGACAGCAACTATATGACTCCATTTAAGGAAATATGAATATTCACACAATGAAGCTTGTTCTATTTTGAAAGACCTTTATGTTGATGACTTAATAAGTGGGGCATCAACTGTTGAAGAAGCGGTATCTTTAGCAAGAGACTCTAAATTCATATTGAGTGAAGTGAACATGAATTTAAGGCAGTGGTCTTCTAATTCAGCAATCCTTAATCAAAGATGGAAAGAAATCGAAATGGAATGTTGGACACCATTGAATCAAACAGATATACCGTTAAAGGTATTAGGATTAATTTGGGACGATGATAAGGACACTTTGAAGATAGATCTGAACCAATTTACAAAATTTAAATATGGGACACCAACAAAACGTATAGTTTTAAGTGCATGTGGCATGTTGTTTGATCCATTAGGTTTAATTACATCATTCAGTGTTAGAATTAAATTGATAGTACATATTCTTTGGGAAAAGGGCTTAACATGGGATGAAAATATTCCAGCAGAATTGGAGTCTTATGTTTTAGGAGTGGTGCAATG
Source organism: Stegodyphus mimosarum (assembly GCA_000611955.2). Lineage (NCBI taxonomy): Eukaryota > Metazoa > Arthropoda > Arachnida > Araneae > Eresidae > Stegodyphus > Stegodyphus mimosarum. The sequence goes on from KK119838.1 coordinate 384,952, forward strand.
AAGTAACCGAGCTTGAGAGGCTTGTCATACCTCAACCATATTTTAATGAGCTGGAGATTCAGCAGCTGGAAGTACATATATTTTCTAACGCAAGCCCAAAAGCTTACGGTACGGTCGCATATTTCAAGATTAGATATCATGACAAATGCACGACAAGTTTTATAATTTCAAAATGTCGTCTAGCTCCACTGAAGAAAATGACGTTGCCGCGTTTAGAATTATTAGGAAACTTGATTTCCGCACGATTGGCTGATTATATACGATCCACGTTTTCTTTGAAAGAAAGTGACATTTTCATATGGACAGATTCCACAATATGTCTACATTGATTTGGAGATGTTGCAAACGATTGGAAGCAATTTGTCCACAACAGAGTGTTGGAAATCAAAGAAAAGACGAATCCATCAAATTGGAATTTTTGCAACAGAAAACTGAGTCCAGCAGATAAACTCACTAGAAGAGTAAGTGCACATTTCTTAATTAATGATGAAACATGGTGAAGGGGGTCCGAATGTTGATATTGATACATTTGAAGCAGAACGGAGAGAAAAGGGAGCTGTATTGCCTTACCAGCATATGCTGAACTTACCGATAGCTTGTTAAATTTGCATAGGTACAGTGACTTATCTAAGGTTCTTCGAATCACTGCCTACGTCCTACGTTTTATTAATCACTGTAAGAGGAATTCTGAAAAGTTTAAAGCAAAGACTAACTGCAGAAGAACTTGCAAGTGCTGAACGCTATTGGATTCATTTTACACAGCAAAGGGAGTTTGAAAAGGATTTTATTAAACTGACACAAAACGAATCACTTAGTTCTGATTCCAAACTATATGGTCTAAACTCTATTCTAACTGCAGAAAGACTTATATGTCTTGTTGGTAGATTACAACATTCTGATTTTAAGTTTCAAGAAAAGCATCCATGGATTATTCCAAGAAAATCTAAATTCACTGAATTGTTAATTAAAAGAGAGCATGAGAACTTGCTTCATGCTGATGTTTCAGATAATTGTATGATGATAATTGTTTTCTTTCTATTTTCATTTAGCCTGTGGTAGTTAGTAAGATAAAGTGTACAGTAGCACCTAGTATGATGAAAATGTCCTTTATATACAATGTATTTATGTTAAGTTGTATGGTACAAATTTTGTAAAAGTATAAGATGTACTATTTTATTGTAAGATTTGAATTTATGATAAACGCCTTCGTCGCGGGCCGGAGGATGTTCCAACTATAATTCCCTAAAGGGATAAACTGCTGTTGGCTTTTCCTGGGACGAGGGAAAATACAGTCAGAACGGAACTGAACGACGATATGATAAGATGTATAAATTTATCCGGCACTGTTCCGTGTAAGATATTTAATATTTGTTTTAAATCATGTTTGTTATTGTTTTCAATAAATTATCAAAGACAACTACTGTAAAATAAATGACTCAACACTTCAAAAACGATGACACCACAGGGACAATGGCAACTTAATAAACTCCATACCCAACTGAGTATCATCTTGCAAAAGTGCCAGAAGAAGTTTTACCACCAATTTTCACATTCTTGTTACTGTTAAATAAAATGCTTTTTTTTTCCTCCGATTTTGATCATTTGTTTACCTTTTCGAATATTATACTAGTGCCAGATTTCACGGTTGTGGCTGTGTTCTTTCTGGGTTCATATATTTTTTGCAACAGAGAAACTAAAGGAATAATTATGTTGTGTTAAAATTTGCTTTGTTGTGGATAAGAAATAAATCGGTATTTTCCCCTTTCCAGTTTTATCACAAATACTGTATTCAGGCTTCTGGAAAATATTGAAATCACAAAGGACAAAGGAATGAGAAATGAAATATTTCGCTTTTTGGGTATTATACTTGTTGAATACAAGACTGGTTTAGGTATTAATATTTTATAACTATATTTAATAAATTTATATAATTTGCATCATTAATTTATTCTGATGGTGATTTGCACATTTACTTAATTATATAAACTTTTTCTTTTAGGCTACAGTATTAAGATTCTTCAGTTAGTTCAAGATTTTGAACATTTACCAAATGTATTAGCTGAAGCAGTTGTTTATTTTTCAAAAGAATATTCAATTGATACCTTAATTTCAGATATATGCAGGTAAAATTATGATGATTTTTAGAAGGAAATGATAAAGTTAATGTTATTTCATACTAAAAGTTTTTTTTTATTATTTTTTTTATTCATAATTGTTATTGTTAATCAAGAAAGTTTTTCTGGGTACCACTGTAGATTTATCCTGGTATCTTATGTTTTTATCTAAAAATAAAAATATTGTACATAAAACATAATATCTTATGTTTTTATCTAAAAATAAAAAATTCTTATATTTTTCATTATAACTTTCACAAATCACAGCTAAGTTCTCTAATGTGATATCACACATCTTAAAAATAGGTTAGTAAAGAAATCAGACACTTTGATTAAAGAAGTGCATTATTTATTATTTTTACTCAAATGCCAGTTTTAGAATTTACCTCAGTAGTCGTAAATGATGAGATATTACACTGATTTAAATTAGTGGTGTCCCTTGTAACAAACACATTCCTTTCCAGGACAATGTTCATAATGTATAATTCTGGTTCTCATTAATATGGGAATAATTTTAATCCATTCTTGATATCAATCTAATATTTCTGAGACTATCAAAAGCAGCATCAATTAAAAAAAGAAATCAGAAAAATTATTTACATACATTTATGTGTGTATACAGTCTTATAGCTTTTCATCTGTATTTAGTATGGATATTCCCAGTCTCTCATTCATTTTGGAAGACTCATTTATCTGTGACCTTGTAATGAATCTGTTTTTGGTTTTTGCAAGGTGCAAATTTTTACATGCTATGTGCAGATTGTTCTTTCTTCTTCCACTCCTTCCATAGTCTTGAAATGTTGCATGGCATTGTTACTGAGCAGATCTCCCTGTATATTCATTTCAGCTTGATTGGAATGCTGTCGCTTGACAATGATCTAGAACAGGAATGGCAAACCCACGGCACATGACAGGTATTTCGGTGACATGCCATGGGTTCATATTAAATTACTTTTATTCACTTACAGTCACTGAAAACAAAATGAGGAAATGAATTTCTGAGGGAGAAAAGAAAGTCTCCAAAACTAGCAACCCTCAAAAGTGGATTTAAGAATGAGTGTGAGGATAGGCTCCATTATGACATTTTCCAGGATGGAAGGATGACTAGTGCTCCCATCTACTATGGAAGTCTCTGCAGAGGAGACTGACTTTTTCTTTGAGAAGTACGTGAATAGAATGAGTTGTAAAGAAAGAATCCAAACTAAATTGCAAATTATGACATAGTTTTGGTTTCTTATATTTGAATATGAAGTGGTATGCAACAAAACTATGTTTAGAGATGTAGCGAAATGATTTTTTACGAATGAGATCACCCAAAATTCAACATTTTTATATAGATTCAATGCTCCATGTCAATGTGAGAAAGAGTTTCAGAGTCTGAAACTTCTTGTTCTTTAAAGGAAGGGAAGCAGTGATTAAGCCTCTGTCTATAACTGCACTAAATATTTAATCATGGCTACCCCATTAAGTACAGACATTAAATTAAATTTTCTGTTAAGGTGATGGGATTGGTTACTTCAATGAACCTTTTTTTCTTTCATTTCTTTTTTTAAAGCCATACACAAACAAGTGATGCAATGGAGAAAAAAAGAAATAAATTACTCTTGTTCATATATTAGGTTGAGCAATCCTGCTTGAAAGAGGGCACTCCATGTTTAGAATGTTCCAGAGGGGGTAAGTATTTGTTTACCCTTCCCTGCCTTTCGTACCAACGCAAGGAATAGCACAAAAATAACAGCTTGGAAATACAAATCTCGTGCCACTTTTTCAAGCTACAGACAGTTTTCGAGTGCACTCAAGTTAAGGAATTTTAATTTGTGTGTATAGCTTATTTTTTGTGTTGTGTGTTAATTTTTTTTTTTTTTCCAGAGGGGGTAAGTATTTGTTTACCCTTCCCTGCCTTTCGTACCAACGCAAGGAATAGCACAAAAATAACAGCTTGGAAATACAAATCTCGTGCCACTTTTTCAAGCTACAGACAGTTTTCGAGTGCACTCAAGTTAAGGAATTTTAATTTGTGTGTATAGCTTATTTTTTGTGTTGTGTGTTAATTTTTTTTTTTTTTTTTTACCGAACATGAACGGGCCAAATATGCTCCCCCCCCCCAAAAAAAAAATTTAGCAAGGACGGTGGCCCGAATTTTTCAAGAACAGTGGACAGCAGACTGTGGGGTAATAGAAAAAAAGCAGCAAAGTTCTGTGTTGCTTGTGCTCCATAATGTTTGTATCTCACACGTTTCCTGTAAAGCGTCATTTCAAGATAGATCATAAAAAAGCTCCATGCAAAATGAAGGAAGAACAGAGTTTATAGCACAAACGTAAAGCAATATGCAAAACAAACAAGTTGTTTTGCATCTTCTTTTAAGCCAAAGAATAATATCACTGAAGCGAGTTTCCATGTGTCTCACTGCATAGAACAGCATGGGAAACTTTTCTGATGGTGAGCTTCTGAAGATGGATTTCTTAATCACATCTGACAAATTGCTTGAAGATTTTCCCAAAAAACAACAAATAATCAGCAAAATTAAAAGAATTACCTGTGAGCAAAAGTACTGTAAAGGGTAGAATAAAAAAAAATGGATGAAGATGTTTCAAATCAAATAAAGTCTGATTTAGATAGCATCAAGATATTTTTAATATGCCTTGGTGAAAGCACTGACATGACTTTACAAGCAAGGCTAATGGTTTTCATTCAGTTTGCTTGAAGAAATGTAATGAGAGAGGAATTAGTTACACTGGAGAGTTTAGCAGCCACAACCATAGGTAAAGGTATAATGAGTGAAATAAAGCTAAAACTTGCAGTGAAAGTGGTGTTTGACTTAACGAAAATTGTGTCTGTAGCAAATGAATATGGTAGGAACACATGATAGGTTTGTAAAAGTTCTTGCTGAAGAAGTTTAATACCCAATTGTGCAATTAAATTGAATTTTCTATCAACAAGTACTATGTGCAAAAGCTAGTATGAAGCCATTTCAAAATGTTCTGTCTGTAATAGCTAAAATTGTGAACTTCATATTGGCGTGTGCTCTTAATAAAACCAGTTCTTGAAGTTGTTATAGGAAGTAGAATCTCATTATGGGGAACTTGTTATGTACAATAACAGTCACTAGTTGAATCATGGGCAAGTTCCTCGCAGAGAAAAGGAGCAATAACTTCCAGAACTCGCGCTAACAGACTACAACCTTTTCCATTCCCTGGACACCCATTTTCGTGAAAAATCCTTCAACAACCGGCCAGACGTCTAAAAGGCCTCATGGACTTCTTTGTGTCTAAGACTGCTGGATTTTACTGCGATAGCATCGCACAGCTAGCCACTCGTTGGCAAAAAGCATTGAATGCCGATGGTGATCACTTTGAATATTAGCGATGATTATTATTTGTTTTATGACTTCCTATGTTCCTATTTGTTTTATGACTTTTATGACTATGTGTCCAAAACGGCAAGAACTTTTTTTTCCCCCTTCACTTAAAAGAAACTTCAAATTAACAGCAAGTTTTCCCGATAAATTATCATCTGAAGGCAGAGTGTTTAAAAGCTATTCGGTTATTTTAGAAAATTGAAAGGAAGTGTTATCAGCAAGATTTATTCATTTAGTTTTGGAATTTGGAGAAAACCATGCGGTTTATCTCAAGACCTACTTTGCTAAAAGGAATGATCTGAAAGTGACATTTTTTTAGTGGCTGGATATTGACAATTTGGAAATGGAATTGACAGAATTTCAAGTAAATTCTACATTGGTGAACAAATTTGTCAAACTTGGTGAAGCATTAGAAGAAGTGGAATGTGCGTATTCTAAATGCTGCATCCAGAAGTCTAAAAACTTAATCCTGGAGCAATCCCCCACAAAAGTTTTTGTCAATGAAAAAATTTGCAGTAGCATTTCTTGCAATGTTTGGGTCCTCATACACTTGTAAGCAAGTGTTTTCATCAACGACCTATATAAATCAACTGTAAGAAACTGACTTGGTTGAGATTTATGTGAATCTTGTGTGCTCGTGTGTGTGTTGTGCATTGAAGACAACATGTTAATGACGCAAATATAAGTGACATGGCTAATAAGGTTCAGCAACAGATGTCACACTAAATGAGATTAAATGCATGTAGTTATTTGTGCATGCTATTAAATGAATGTATTTTGATTTAACTTCCTAATGATTTTGTGTGGTTTGTAATGTAGATCTTGTGTGGTTTGTAATGTAGATCTTGTGTTTATAATGCAGTACTATTCTGCCTGTGCATTTTTTATATGAAATACCATTATTTTTGTTTTGCAAATTTTTTTCACCAGTGATCAGGCACTTACCACTTTGGCATTTACCAACCTGTATGGTCAAACTTATTGAAGATTTCATAATCTCATCACTGAAGACATTATAACATCATCAGTGTACATCGAAAAGGAAATAATAAATAACAAATAAAAATACACACAGTGGCATCCCAAATTCATTTTTTCATATATGTAACTTATTTCAAAAATTCTTTTTAACATAAAACTCTTTTAAAAGTGTAATCACTTTTGCATGATCTCACAAAAAAGAAGGTAGTATTCACATTGTAGGCTTCCTATTAAGGCAGTGTATTAAAAGTACATAAATCCAGGTAAAAAATGCCAGGAAATTTTTTACATTAAATCAAGAAAATAAATTTATCTGGTAGCAGTTTTTGGAAATTTGTGCTTTCTTAGCGAAAACCCTGGCCGGTCAGAGGGTTAGCAATGTGCGTGTGTAAAATAGTAAATGTATTTTGTAATCAAATTCTTTTCATTTAGGAAACCTACAATGCCTCCCTCCTTGGAGAATTTTCATGAAATAAAATTGAGTACCACAGCTATCAAATTTAAGATATCTTAAATTTGATAACAATGCTTTATTTAATTTACGTAGTTATCAAATTTAAGATATCTTAAATTTGATAGCTATGTAAATTAAATAAAGCATTGTTATAAAGGATTTTAAAATTTTTCAAATAAATATCTGTTTTATGAGAAATTTATGCTAATGAAGGTAAAGGGTAAACACAAGTGAAACTATTCTGCAAAGAACAATTCAACTGCTAGCTTTTCCCGATGACATTGATATCATTGGGTGATCTAAACGGGTTATTGTAAAGGCATTTGTTTCACTTGAATATGCAACAGGGAAGATGCATATAACCATTAATGAGAATAAGATAAAATTTATGATGGTAACAAATATAATTATAGACCTGCCCCCTTTAAAGATCAACATTTGTACTTTTGAGGCTGTTAAGCAATTTAAATATCTGGGTGCAATGATTTTAAGCTACAACGAAATTAAAATTTAAAACAGGATGCCTATGACCAACAGATGTTTTTATGGACTTAGAAACCAACTTAAATCCAAATTAATTAGCATAAAAACCAAAATAAGTTTATTTACCTGAGATGTGCGACCCTGTATGGAAGTGAATACTGGACAGAGGAAGATCTACTGCTGATATTTGAAAGAAAAATTTAAGGAAGATTTTTGGACCAGTGCGGCAAAATGAAATGTGAAGAATATTATATAACCATGAAATCTATAGGAAATATAAAGAACCTGATATTGTCAAAATTGTAAAGGCATCTCATATTAGATGGCTTGACCATACTTATAGATATGATGATGCATTTACTACTGAAAAGATACCTTCTCAAAAATAGAGGGAAAGTAACAAAAAGGAAGACCGCCTATTAAATGGCTGGATAGTGTAGAAAAGAATTTGAAACTGATAGGGGTAAACCAGATAGAACTGGAAACTCTGATGCAGGATAGGTTCAGATGGGGAAAACTTGGAGAAGCAAGCTTGGCCTGCAGCAGGCTGCAGAGCTCAAGAAGAAGTTAAAGTGTATAGCTCAAACTGTCAACATATATGTGAAGGCTACTGAGTTAGTGAATAACTTCAAAGTTGCAGAACTGCATTTCCATTTCCAGTTCCAAATGTGTAATAAATACATTTTATAACTAAAATCTTCAGAATTTAAAATCTGTGTAACATTGCTGAGGATGCACTTTGGCACTGGAATAAAATATACATATTTGATTCAAAACCCAAGCACAAGCTCCTCTTGGTATGCTAACCAGCATTAACCACCATACTGACCAAGATGGCCATTTAGAAAATAAGTTGTGCTAATGAAAGAAAAGGAGAGGGAACGAATTTTACTTGAAGTTGCTTTAAATTTTGATTCTTTCAGATTATTATTTTTGACTTGAAAATGAAAGAAATGAATTTTTTTTCTTGTCCTGAAAAGGCTATGTGCTTTATAAAAGAAAACTAAAAGTCCTTAGTCTAATTCATATTTGGGAATAAAATATGTGTTAATTTTAATATAGACAAAAAACTATCTTATTTTTTAATCAGTTTTAATATTTTTATCTTTTATTCATAGTTTTCTTGCCACTTAAGAAAGTAATCAGTTATAAAACTATACGAAAATACTTAATTGTATTGAGGTTTATTATTCTGATGTGTGTTCTTCAACAAAATACAGAACTAAAATTTAGATTCTAAAATGTAGTTTTCAAATTTTATTTTGTTTTAATAAATAACTGTAATTTGACTTAATCTCAATTAATTTTAAAGATATAATGAAGTAGCACATCTTAGTTTTTATTATCCTTCCCCAGAGTCAAATATACTTTGATATTATTTTGAGGCAGTATTTCTATGTAGTCTGATAAACTTTGCATAAATTAATTGCTTTTGATTTTCAGTTACTAATTTTGATAATACCTAATTATTCAATATATTTTCTCTATTATTACATTCATGAGAGAAATACTACTTTTTTTTATAAATATTGATTTCATGTTCTTTGCTTCAAAACTTAATTATTAATTATTAATTTATTCTCTTTGAGAATGTTAAACTGTGTGTATGTGAATAAATTTGTAGAATTTGTATTTTAATAAAAGCATAATTTTTTGGGATATTTATGTAGTCATGTTGGGAATTAAATTTATATTATAGAAATTCATGATTTTAAGACTGAAAGAAACAAAGATTCCTGTTTATTTTAAGAGCTAAAAATA
>KK119838.1:402167-418450 GCA_000611955.2 Stegodyphus mimosarum
CCTAATTGTTTTATAATTACCGCCCGATAGACCGGAATTTTCGGTAGTCCGGCACCGAGCCGGTCCCGAACGTGCCGGATTATCGGACTTCTACTGTAAGTAGCCACTAACTTGCCCAGCTGTTTAAAATAGTTACTATAAAAAAGAAATATATATATATAAGGCTTTTAATAAATCTATCTAGTGTAATTTCACAGGTCCACCTGGTAATTAATCAAAGAGATAAATAACTGTGTTTATTGCTTTTAAATCTCTTAGTTTGTTAATCAATAACAGACAGATTAAATTTTAAAAAAAAATAAATAAATATCTTACACATTGCCAAATGGCAACAAACTGACATGTGGAATTTTAAAATATTTTATGTGGGATACGTTCAGAATTTTGGATAAAGTGTTAAATGTTGCCATACTTTTTTTTCACTGTACTTTTTCTTTGAAAATAATATGTGGTGATAACATTTGGTGGCAACATCCTCTTATTTGTGTTCCCAGATATTTTAATATATATTCACTGTATTATTTCTTTAAAAATGATACATTACAATAATATTTAGTGGCAACATTTGAAAAGTGATGCTGACAAAAAAATTGAGTTTGAAGCCTAATAGCTGTAATAAATTGGACCTATGTAAAATTACTGTAAATTGATACAGTATAATTTAAAATCTATGGCAGTTTAATGTTGCATTCTTGCCTAATTTTAAATTTAACATTGTTATGTTTCTCATGGAATAAACAAACTGATATTATATTATTACGCATACTTGTTATGTAAAAAAGTAAATGTGTATAAATATAGAACTTCAATTACTTTACCTTTGGCAAGTGGAATAGAGTCTAACTTTATTGATAAAGTGAATTTTTAATTGATTCTCTCCTCTCCGAAGCCTTTATTTTTTATATATGACAATTAACATATATATAAAAAGAAATACACATGTAGTTAAAAATTACTTATGTACACTTCATGTTCCTTAGTTCTTTACTGAATTTTAAGAAACAGTTTTTATATCTATTTTTAATTAATGTGTGTTGATAATTCTTTTTCTCTCTAGTCTCACGTTATGAGAAACTGTGCTTTAGCTATGATAGGAGTAATTCTTAGTTCAACTTTAGCTAATGAAAATATTTCCAAAAAAGAGCAGAAACTAAGGGAAGAACTTTTAGAGCATGTAGAGGTAAATATTAAATTATATATTATTAGTAGAAGTACTGTTGTTTGAAGACTTTTGTAAGCAATTTTGTCACAGAAATGTTATTTAAAATTAAATAATTTTTATCTTTGCAAAAAATGTTTTATTTTATTTTCTGTTCGCTAAATCAGATAATTTGTAATTTTACTCTCATAAGTAAGGATTCAAATTTAGATGCGAATATTATTTTTGTCTTTGTCTAAAAATTAATTTTTTTATATTATTAAATGTATTTTTATAACTAACATTTGAAATTCAAAATACATGAATATTCTTCATTAATTTTAAGTCCAAAATTATATTTATTTTGCTGTGGTTTTCAAAATTCGATCATAGATTCTTAAATTACAGAGTTCTTTAAGTTATTTATAGAAATGTTTCTTTCTCTTTTAAGTTGGGAAGAAAGTGCAGTGAATGTTGCTAATGTTTTTAAATATTTTTAAGAGGAATGTGTTTCAATGAATATTTTCATTCATTTCATAGTTGGGCAATACTTTTAACTCCTAACTAAATCACCAACATTTTTGTTTGTAAAGACTAAAATATTTAAGAATTTTTGTATAATTTTTCTACTGAAAATGTTTTTCGCAGGGCAAAAATTCATTTTGTTTTAGGTTTTCTTAATGACAAAGAACATAAAAGAAAATTTTCATTGGATCTGTTCTCAAATTATAAAGCAAATTTTAGTAATAATTAACAAGCATGTTGAGTTTATAAACTCATTTAAAATATGAACTTTAATTAAATAAAAGAATTCCCAATTAAGTCAAGTCATAATAAATCTCAGTTTTATACTGTTCTTAAATAAGTAATTTATAGCTATAAGAAAATGAATTCCTTAAATTGGCAGTGTGATTACCATACTGTACAATTTATTTCCTTTTAAGCAGGTTACGATGTAACTATCATTTTCTTTCCTGCTTTTAAAGCAATTGCCTGTCTTTCATTATCTTAGCTTCTAAATAGATTTCTGGATGATCCATCCTTGCTATTTAGAGCAGCTGCTGACTAGTCATTGTCCCCAATCAGTTTTTCAGCTTTTTGGCAGACAACAATTTAATTTTGTGCCAACATACTAGGAAATCAAGCAGATACTTTTTCACTCTCAAGCATCAAATCTCTGTCTGATGTTTTCAGGGTGTTTATATTTTCCTTTCTTGCTCTCTTATTCAATTCTTAAAGTGGTTCTTCATTTTAAAGGTCTCAAATGTGAAGAAATTAATAAGTTACTGCAAGATTTAGAAAAGGAAAATTTCATTGATATAGATTTTGGCTTTACAGATGCAGAAAAAATATTTTTTAGTAGTCTTTTAATGAAGATAAATCTGCAAATAAAGATTTTGAAGACAACTTTTAATAATTTAGCTGAAACACAGTCAAATGAGCATTATATAGTTAATGTGGTTATCATGTCTAGGAGCAGGTAATGCTGCAAGTAACTTTTCTGAGAAATGACCTCCTTCTTCCATTGGCAGGTTCCTGGCTAAAACAGATTTGCTAGAATCCAAGTTATGTGTCCTGACATTTTGCGATTGGTTAAAGTTTTGCTTGTGGCTGTATATCACTTCAGTTTTCCCCAAAGAATTGGTTTTTCACATAAAATAACCAATCCGGGATCCTGAAAGCAAAATTTCCAATAAATGTTTCATTTGATGCACAGTCACGGATAGTTTTCAAGTCTTATAATGGTTTAAGACATTGAGTTTCACTAGAAATCTTCGTATAATGCCTGAATTTTAGGAAAGTCATATTGCTGTTTATTTTTTAAATTATATTTTTCAAACTGATTATTTAATATTTTGATTATGGAAAATAATCGATATGCATTGAATACATATACATTTAATTGGAAATGGAAATTGTATAATATTTAGTAGTGCCCCTGTGAGGAAATTGTTACTCCCCATGCATTGCAGTGCATGCTTTGGGAATCGTTGTCTTAATCAAACAATCCAACTCGTGTTTACACCTTTTTCCTTCAGGCTAGTAAATACTGTATTTATATATGTCATGACAATGAGTTGCTAAGAGGATAAGACCATTGACCTCTGGTTGTTCAACCTGGGTTCCAGTGCTAGTGAATGAGCAGGCTTTATGGACACTTTCCTCATGTCTAATATGAATATGAGCTGTTTCCTCTCAAAAATTTATCCAAAAGTTTTAAGTTAGGTTAAATAATTAAAGCAAAACAACTCAAGGGCTATTTTTGAGATAAGGTATGTTTGGGGATGAAACTACCTCGTATTCATGCTATTTAACTTTTATGCAGGCAACCCGCTTGCCTAGACTTGATTCTGGGTCAAACTACCAGGGTTCAGCAATCTTACAACTTAACTGCTGAAAGGTTCCTTTTACTCTGAGGTAGACAGCTCTAGCATTGTTGGTTAAGCAACAAGCTTTTACTTACTACAATAAAAAGAATACCAAAAATGTGTTGCCTAACTTATAACATTTACTTTATGCATATATATTTATTCTATAATTGAAACTTCAGTGATTTTGCATTATATTTAAGGTAAACAGGTTTAATAACTTTAGCTCCCATTTTACAAAATGGATAAAACCACTTTTATCATTTAGGGCCTGCTTTGTACTTTTATATCTGATGTTATTTTGGTCTTTTTAATCCTGAGTGCGTAAAACCATTGAATTAATTTTGCTTGAAGTTCTGTTTTCAGGTAAATGAGAGAAAATTGCTATGTAATCGTTTTTGTGATTTTTTTTTTATAGTCTTTCATGATAACATCCTCCCAAAATTATTTAACACTAGAAGTGCCAGAGCAGTCATTTTGACTGCTTTCATCATTTCACTGTGGATTCCTAAAAAACCCTTTATCTTAAGAAGTCACAAATTTTTGGATTTTCCTAAAGAACTTCGAAAATTATTTGTACCAAATCTGAATCGAATAAAATTAAAATCAACAAAGATATTATTAGTTATATCTGAAAGCACTATAAGCAGTCACATTGACTGCTAGTAATACTAAAAGTCCATGAAAGCAAAGACAGTTTTGAAGAATGAAGAAAACTGAATAGTATCTTTAGAAGAGCTTGATGCCTTTATTGTTATTATATTTATGCAAGAGGAGTATATGGGTGCAAACGTATATGTTGATGGCTAAAAATACAGAACAAGCCTGTGACAAAATGAAAAAATATATTCATAATTTTAACAGGGCATAGATGTGTTTTACAACAAGGTTGTGATGAATTTACTTTGTTGTATGTATCATATCTCACTAAATTAAATATGATTAAAAACTGTAATGTGAACACTCTACTGCAAGTATTTACCTTCTTTTAATGTATATTTACTCTTTTTATTTAAAACATTTTGGGGTCAAAATGCTAGTTTTTTTTTTTAATTATTTTTATTAATTTAGAGTTCATTTTCTTTTTATCACAAAAAGATGTGATGGAGATAGCCAAAAATTGCCTGGAACACTTTTTTATGCATCTGTTTTGATAAATTGCTACCCTGTACTGTACAGTGATTAATAGGGGCTGATTGTCTGTCCAAAACCAAAGACAATGTATGATTCCTGTGTGTGTGTAAATATAATGATTCCTGTGTGAGGCTAGAATGTCTAGGGATTGTCTCCTGTTGGTTCAATGTTAGTTGCTGTATGTAGTACACTGTGAACTGTGTCCTAAGTGATTAAATGACCAGCGGATAACACATCAGCAAGTGACCTAAACTTGGATTTCCCTTTTCTCTCTCTCTCTCTTTCTGTTGGGGGGAACTGATGAATTTTTATTAATTTTGTTTCTAATTTATAGTTATAGGTTCTTCATTTTTCCAGTGTATTGCATTAGTATCGTTAATTTGTCGAATATCAAAACACTTTTTTTAAATTCTGTTTAAATTTCAAATGAATAAGATTTCTGGGCTGAAATTTTGTGGATGCTTGTTGGTTATCTTGTATCTGGTAACCATTGTCAAAAATACCTCCTCTGATACTTGCAAGCATTTGGCAACCCTAGAAACTGTTTCAGATTCTTCCAAAAAAATTAAGTTTTTATTTCTTTTCTGTCCTTTTCCTGTTAATTATCTCTCTGTTTTTTTTGGGGGGGAATAAGAATGAATTCAAAAAAAAAAGAGAGAGAGAGAAAATCTCAGTTTTTGACCTCGAATTTGTTATTGAGACTCAAACTCTGGAACATCTAAAATGGAGAGATAAGCAATAATGAGGTCACCACTTGTCTTTTACTTATCAGAGTTCATATAGATGTAGATACAAGTCACAAGGAGTAAGAATCTGTTTCATGCCATTTTGAATCAGAATGCCAAACATCTGGAAATCAAAGGATCAGACTTCCAAAAGGCACCAATAGACTGTTTGCTGTGTATTGGCATTCATTAAATAACCAACAATTATTATATTGTAAACATACAATTTTTTTTCATGTTTAATATTTTATACCACTTTAATAATGTGTTTATCTTTATAGTTTTTAATTGAACGAATATCGATAAAGTATCTTATATTACAAGCATAGTTTTCTTCTTTTTCTGCAGGCACGCTTACTGGATACAAATTCTTTTGTCAGATCAAAGGCCATTCAAGTTTTAAAGATGCTCCTGGAAAAGGAAGCATTGGCTTCTATAGAATTGTATAATGTTGCACAGCTGATATGTCGCCGATTGCAAGATAAAGCCAGCAACGTCAGAAAAAATGCAATGGCATTTTTAGCCCAGTTTATAAATATAAACCAATTTGCTTGCCTGGTAAGAGTATTTTAATAAGAATTTTAATTCTGAAATGCGTTAGTCAATATATTATCTGACAGTAGTATTTTAAAATAGGAACTTGCATAGTCCCCCTGTTATAGGTATCTGAAAAATCCTCAGCTTTTAAGGTATTTCTCCCTCTTTCTTCGCATGCCTTCGTGGTGTAATGGTCAGCACACTGAGCCGGTATTTCAGAGGTCCGTGGTTCGATTCCCGGCGAAGGAATTGCATATTTTTCATGTCTCCTGCTTGTAATTAACCTAATGTCTCTACACTGGCGCCCGAACTAAAAGGGTTGTGGATGATGACTTTCCACACCCAGGATTTGGCGACTAGGTCCCCTAAAACCCTAGTCGCCCTTTAAAAAGGGGAGTATATAAGGTATTTCTCCCTCTTTCTTCGCATGCCTTCGTGGTGTAATGGTCAGCACACTGAGCCGGTATTTCAGAGGTCCGTGGTTCGATTCCCGGCGAAGGCGCTGCTAATTTTTCATGTCTCTTGCTACGAAATAACCTAATGTCTCTACAAGCTTTACTCAAGAAATAATTTTTAAGATTCTTAAAACTAAGATAGAAATTATAACCTTTATTCATTATTATTAATCTGCATTTAATTTAATCATAATATGTATACAATTTAGCTAATTTTTATAAACTAAGCTAGATTAATGTTGATGTATGTAAGAAAAGCTGATATTTTGAAAATAAAGCCCTAAATTTTAGCTTGAGTTTCATAAATTTTTTAACAATTTTAAATATTTCAACATTATTTTTATATATTTGAAATTTAGCTGTTGTTAGCCCAAAAGGGCTATTAATTTCAAAACAACATTTTGCATCAATTCACTTTTCAAACTCTTGCAACCAAATATTATCGCCGTGTATCATATTTAAAAATAAAAAAACTAAATAATGAAGAATCTGCTTTAATGTTTCTCGCATTGTAAAGAAATGGTAGCTAGAGCCATCAAATTTTGAATGACGTATTCCTGCAACCGAACATGGGCACTTGGAAACCTGAATTTGGGATTTCAAATTTGTTTTATTATCTATTTAAAATTTTGTAAAATTTTAACGAATTTTTGATTAACAAACTCAATGATTGCAAAGCAAGCAATAGCAACACTGTACGGTAAAAAAAGAATTTTTATCTCCAGCAAGACTGTGTATTGAAAATTCTAAAGATATGCTATTTTGCTATTTTTAAATATTTTGTTGATATTGCTGTTAAACTGAACTTTATATGTTTTAAGTGCATAGAATAAGATACTTATAAAATAAAGGTAAACACACAGAATGTTAAAAAGATGCCCATAATTATGCCCCATTTGGGCATAATATAAAAGCTGAAAGCTTTCCGATTCCCTCTCCCCCTCTTATTTCATATTTCAACAGCTATTTAACGGATTACTGGTTTATTATTTTTTTTTGATTAATTGTGGGATATTTTTAATTAACATAATGGAATTGTATTTAGATACCTTTGCCTGTACTGAAGGAAAGTTTTGAGACTGAATGTAAAAAGCTAAAGGAAATGCAACCAATGGAACCTGTCATTTTTGATGATTCTGATGAAGAAAGTTCTGGTAAAAATACTGTTTTTTTTTAATATATATATATATATAGAAGTGAAAGAAATAAATATTGTTGATTAAATTTACAATTACAAATTTACAATTGATTAAGCTTACTTTTTGTAATTTATTAATATTATGCTTTAACTAGAAGAGAAACATAGCAGTGTAAAAATTAAAATTTGGCAATAAATTTGGCCTTAGATTGGCATAGATTTTGAATAAGTTTCTATAGATTTTGAGAGTTATCTGACAATAGAATCCTTATGTTCAGGAAACAAACCTTGCAAAAATGGGCAGATATAGGAAAAAAATTTATAAGAAAATCAATGGCGCAAACAAAAGTAAAAATTGTACCACCATATATCATGATTCAATGTGGCTAATGGTGCAAGAATGACCTGCAATAATATAAAAAACAATTATTAACAATAAGTCTAAAAATAATTAAATCATTAAGGATATTTTATTACATTGTCTCAGCCTTCCATACCTTGCATGCTTGGCATTTCACTTCCACTGACTATTAGAGCATAGGAAGTGCCGTATATCCGAATGGGCATGGAAAATAATGTAACACTGTCTGCTGAGGAAAACAATAATGAAATATGAAAAAGCTAAGGTACTAGAATTTTAAAAACATTGGAAGAACTCAATTGGAATTAATGTCAGTTACTAAAGGTTAGTTTTCATGAGTGTGACAGGCTTTAAGGCAATTTAATTCATCAACTGAAGAAACTTTTTAGGCAGTTTTCTCAATTTTTTCATTCTGTAAAAATTATCCACAAGTTGTTTTTGCAACTATGTTAATTTTGTCTTTGCACCACATATATATTATTGTTGTTGATTCCTGAAGAAGAAAGACCTATGTCAAATCACTCTCAAAATTGGTAGAGTTTCATGAAAATCTAAGATTTTGAATCTGATGTCTTTTTGCGTAATTTTAATTGCATGCTTTGATTGTTGCATATAGGATTGTTTTGTGTACTGTAACATTGCCGCTGTATGTCTAACAGTGATTCAAAATAAAATATATTTTTACATATGTTTAGTTAACGTGCAGCATGTCTATTCGATGTATAGATTTATAACTTATCAATTTAAGGTTTACAGAATGGGACTTATTTTTAACATTTAAGTATACAGTGAAAATCATTTAACACGAAATCGAGGGGACTGAAATATTTTTTCGTGCTAAAGAATATTTGAGGAAAATTAAAAAAAAAAAAAAAAAATCATATATTCAACAAAATTAAGTTTATTGGAGTATATTTTATTTACATAGTTATGTATATATGCATGCATTTAATAAAATTCAATGAAACAGAAGCATGCACAAGAACTTGATGAAATTTAATACAAAATTTTCAAATTTTTTGAAAAACAAAACATTTATTGAGTTTTGGGAAAATAATCTATTATTCTTTGCATTGTTGTTTTTAGCATCAAACTGTCAACAAATTGTTCAATGTCATCCATTTTGTTATTTGTTTCACCGTTGGAATGTGCGTCTAAAATAACTGCACATACTTTTCATGATGTTCCTCACTTCAGGTGACGTAGGAACAGGACCTGCATTATTCATTTCCTTTTTTTCATCAGAATCTGCATCAATGATATTTTCTGAGCTTTGAACAAACTCCAGAATGTCTTTGTCTGCCATAATTGGAGCTCATTTGTTGCAGTAGATGAGGATAATGTTTGTGCAACAAATTCTTCCGATGATACAGTAGGAAAGTCCAATAATATAGAAACTTTCTCAAATATTTCATTAACTATTGGCTCAGTTTTAATATCCTCCTTCTTCATTTCTTTTGGTGCCAAAGAATCTGATAGTTTTGCGAATCCTGCATGATGAAAACAATTTTCAATCGTCCTTGGCGTCGCTGAATTCCATGTTGAGTGCAACATATGAAGAGCATCTAATAAATTGATAAAAAAAATCTTCATTTGCTTCAACATCTTTTATCATCAGACATCTCTCGCTTCATATTCTTTAAGTATTGAAGGCAACGTAGACTGAAACCAATTTGCAATCATGGTGGGTGCAACTTGATTAGCTTCACCACAAGCATTTTTAGTACTATGCCATTTCTTTTCTTGAAACGTTCCAATCACCCTGCATTTGCAGAAAATGTAATACCCATTTGTTTAGCTTCTTTCTAGCATTAAAGGTCCTGATATGGAAGCATTCTGAGATCTCACTTGTTTGAACCGAACAAGTGAAGCCATCTCTAAATCTCCGTGCTTGTTCATTCTCATCCGTTTTTGCTCTGGCTCAAACTTACTCCATTCGAACATTTCTGTAACTTGCTCTCTTTTTTTTTTTTAATTATTGTTGATAATGTAGAGTTAACAATATCAAAATCTTTACGGATTTCCATTTTTGTCTTCTTTCTGGTCAACAGCCTTAAGATGCTCCATCTTCATTTTAAGTGAAATAGCAGTTTGCTTTCCCCCTAAGCTCTTTGCCATTTCACTCGTAAAAAGATTCTTCTAAAATAGAAGAAACAAAATCTGATGTGTACGCCACATGACTTCCTAGTATGGAATATTAAATTGTATGCAATTTTCCTGCATTTCATTTAAACATATTGAATTAACAGTTAACGAATTTTGAATTAAATCTTCTTCATGGATAGCACATAAATCACAATAGAATAAATGCACTCTTTTAATTTCACTATATTTATTTACCGCTGTAAAGTTCACTGTATTTATTTATCGTAGCCACACTTCGGTGCTAGGTTCATTTAACAACATTCTCATTCATTTTATAACTCAGAGTGAGCAAAAATTATAACATCTGAAGAACTACCACAAGTTCTATTCAAATACTATAATAAATCTAAAACGATGTATAAAAGAAATTAAACAAATAAAAAAGAAAACATTTTTCACAAACGATTCAGCTTCGCTTATCTAATGCGCATACACTACTAATTAATTCAGTTGTCACTTTGCAATAAGGCAGAAATACATAAAAATTCAAAATATTTTCATTAAAAATTGAAAAATGTCAAAAAAACACCAAGTACAGTTAAAACAATTAAAAAACAAATTTTACAATTAAAATTAATATTTTTATGCAAAAAATCCAGCTGTTAACTTAAATGATAATTCCAGAATGAATCAAGCATAATTTAATTTGCAATAATAAAAGAAGACATTACTTTGTTGTTGTGAAGCTTAGTTTCCCCAGATTGGCAACAAATCCACTATTCTGCTAAGCTTCAAATGTAAGCAAATATGTCTGCTATCATAACCAAAGGGTAATTATTATTATTATTAGGGTTAACCGCACTTAAAAGACTTTTAAATTATTGATAATTCCATAATTATTGCATGCAGATTAACTAAGGGCATAAAAACTTAACCGAAAGGTAAGAACAACATAATTCAATCATTTTTAGAGAAAAAATGCACAATTTACAAACTTGTAAGACTAAAGAAACTGAGCTGAGTAACAGTGTGGATATATACATATATATATATATTTATACGCATTTGTTGCGGCCAATTGCAACCAAAATGCGAGGTGCACATCTACATGTTATAGCAGCCCTATATGCAAAAAATTTCAACGTACTGAAGCTACTCATTTTTAAGTTATAGTACATACATACATATGCACAGATGCCACGAAAAAAATCTCTTCATAATCCATTTTAATCAGTTTTATAATTTTTCTGGGGGAAAAGAGTCCTTTATTCTGTTCTTACATACAAATGTCACTCAAAAACATCGTTGAATTGCATTCGATAGCTGTCAAAATAGATATTTTCGTTGAAATATGATGCTCAAAATTTTTTGTGATTACAATACTTCCTTGGGAACCAAACTGGCTAATTTTTTACTGACGCTGTGAAGTACTCATCACCAAATTTTAAAGCCAACTGATGAGAGATGAGATGTTTTTGTGTGGCATTTGTACAGGTGGAGGGTGAAAGTAGCTTAGATAAAGAAAACTGGCTTTTGCCACAGTCTATTCCAAGGTTATTTCAAAGCCAAGTTAGCCTCCTTTCTATGAAACATGTGAAACTTCTTTCTTTCATTTCATACCCCTCTTAAATCTTGCCTGTGAGGCTGGTGTTTTCCATATTTTGTTCATTCCCAGACAGTAAATCTTTTCGTGTTCAGTGATTTTCATTTTGTGTTAAGAGATAAAAAAATGCATGGTACTTTGTTGAGACCGTTGTATTGTTTCGTGTTAACCAATATTTCATCTTAAACGATTTTGCATTAAACGTATTTCACTGTATATTATTAAAGGGACAGTAAATTTCAAATCTGCAAAATCTTTGTTCCATATGTTTTATCTTGAGACAAACAGTGTTATGATTTCAGTGCAATAATTCTGTTGTATACATTGTCTGTGTTAACATAATATGAAGAATAGTCTAGACTGTGCATTTAAGTGAAAACTGCAAGGAATGCATATTTGTGTCTTTGACATTATGCTGGTGGTCTGTTTCCTTACAAGCAGCTATATTAATATAGTACACAGTCTAGAACAGCTGAAAATGATTTGTTATCCAGACCTCCTATAAATTTTTTTCTTTCACACAGTATAGGAACAAATATGATTTTTGAGCAAAAAAACTGGTATGCCAGAAATCAGTTTTTGCTCTGATTAGCCTTTCTTTTTTCTTCCAAAAACATCATTATCTGTAATAATATAGAATCATCCTGCATATTGTTTTGCCTTTGAAAAATTTGCTGGTAGTGAGTTACATTTTCTTTTTGAGCTCTAAAATGGCTGTGGTAGATCAACATATTTCTCTTGTCTAGTCCTGTACTCAATAAGTTAATCCCAAAGACTAGTGTTTGTTTGGAGTGGAATGTTGCACTTACTGGTTTCCTTTTGTTGGTTTAGCTGGGAACTAAAAGAAAGAATTATGTTCCAATTAATCTAAGCTTAGCTAGCACAGCAGGTTGTGCTTTTTCGTAACTTTCTGATTTCACGTAATTTAGTGTTTCATAGTCTTATTATAATTGTTATTGTATCAAAGTTAAAGTTTTAGTAAAAGATAACATCATTGTTTTATTCTTATCTCAAAAGATTAAGCAATGGATAATGGAGTTTCACATGCACAGAAATGCAGATGTAAAAAGACTTTTCAGAACTGATGCAGCAGTTAGACCATCTTAGAATTCTTGCAATACTGAAATAAAAAATCTACTGTGTAGGACGTTCTAAGGTCATAAGAGGACAAGTCTGCAGATATTTAAAAAAATACTGACATTATCTTATATGATATAGGGCAGCTCAGATGGTATAGTGGTTAGAAAAGCCAACTGTGATACTGAAGGGCCCAAGTTCGAATCCCGGAGAAAGCATATATGTAAAATTGTCTGTTCCCTCATAGAAGGTAATAGCCTAGTAAACTGTACTATTACTCACCTATTTTGTGCCTCTACAATAAAATGGTCACCACTGCTGGCCTTAGGCGTGGCACGTTCCCGCTGCTCCATTTAAAAAAAAAAGGTATAGGCCACTTAAGTGCTGATTTTTGAAGGCTGCTAGTTAAGTTGTTTTTACAAGCTACAATTAAATAAAGGTATATTTCATTTTGAACCATAAACATGTTTTATTAATTGTTTAATTTCAAGAGATGAGTATCTAACTTGGTCTTAACTTCCTTTCAGAATTAAATAACAGCTGTATGATTTCAGAAAATTTTCTATAAGTCACATGCTCTTATATGAAATTTCAAATTATCAAATCTTTCAATATTATCTATACTTCTGAATTGCTGTTTTAGCTCCAAAGATCTTCTATAATTGTATAAATCATTTCCATGAAAGTGCATCAAATTTCACTTCATTTTTCAACATTTATTTATTGAACTATCCTGGAGGATATGTGTAGTTGTAGCACAAACGTTTCCAGTACATACTTTAAGTTTACTTGATGTTCCTTATTTTAATAAATGTAGAGCAGTTTATAAAGTTTGGAAACAAGTAAATAAAAGCAGTGTTCTTGAAATTTCACTTTAATTTTTAATTCTTCCAATTAGGAAACTTCATTTCTAAAGAACAAAACCATAATTTTCTTCCAGAGAAAAAATTATTCTTTATTTTAAATTATTAAAGAGGGCAGAAATCAGTTGTTGCAAAAAAAAAAAAAATTACATTTGTTGTGTGCATTATAAAATTAACTGAACAAGGTCATCAATATTTAAAAAATTAAGACTGCAAAAAATGTTACTAAATCTGTATTTTTTGTAAAAGTTACTCAGATGATACAAATAAATGTTAAAGTTTTGTGTACTTACTTAACAATGTAATTTTTAATCCAATATTCTTTTATTTAAAAAAATTAAAACTTAGATTTTTTATCCTGATTTAAAGATAAATATGAGGCTCTAAACATGCTAAAGTAACAGAAATTATTAGTAGATTTTATGCCACCTTTTTTCCAAAAGTATGATTGCCAAGAGCTCGAAACGAGTCAAAGCTCTCTGAAAGCCCAACAGAGCGGTTGATAGCATGGATGGCTCGTGGGGGGGGATGATGTCATAGAGATTGCTACATGGTTTCTTTTTAAATGTAGCAGCACAGGTGTGGCTGGGATCTTTTTTGTCAGATGCCATGCTATCGTATATTTACTTTTCAAGTGAGAATTTATTATAAGAAATGTTTTTGCAATTTAATTTCTTGCCACATCTTTCAACATTTGCTTCATGTGTACTGAACTCATGTTAGCAAACTCCAGCTCGAAAATTGCTCAGGGATAGTGCTGAAGCTCCAGAGCCTGGCTTGCGAACTGTGTTCATTTAAATTCACTATATCCTAAAATATGAGATTAAAAACTTCTGAGAATGACAACTTTTCAAATTTCTTTTAATATTTTTAAACAAATGCTTATTTTTCATGCATTACTGAGCTATTTAGTCCAAGATAACTATAAGCTAGTAAAATGAGAAAATGTATTTACCAATGCAATACTTGCCACTTATATTCAGAATATGAGTACTGGGATATTAGTAGAAGGATATGAAGGAAATAAATGCATAAAAAGATATTTAAGTTCTATATTTTAATGCATCAAATAGAAAATTAAATTTTCATTATTTAAATTAAAAGTTCTTCAGTTTTAATTAAATATATTTTCGGTTTAAAAATCTTTACAAAATAATTATTTTTTATAACATTTAAAATGTGATACACAGATTCAACTAATTAAAATGGGGGGGGGGGAAATGAGCATATTTGGAGAAATTCCACTTCAAAAATGGGCATCTCACACCACCCCAAAATTCAGAACTGACTATGCCCATATAAAAGTGCATTACAGAAGTTAAAATTTTGCTTGAATTTTTAGTTCTGTAATGCAGTCACTGAGTTTGCAAAGCTGTTCGATCAAGTAGTGGATATAGAAATTTACCAACTGAGATATAAATTTAAGTAACACATATTATAAATATGTGCCTGAATGTACAAATTCTACTTTCCCATTTTCATCAGCTCGTAAACAATGCAAAATGGGCTATTATTTTAATACATAAAATTTCGATCAAATTCGGTGATTTAAAAAAAAGTAAAATCATTAAATAATAATTTGTTTTCCTGCATTCTTAGTAGGTTTGATTTAAGTTAACTGTTAAGCATCTTAAACAAATTGGATTAAAGACACATTACAATTTAAATTTAAATTAGAGCTGCTAAGAATAAATGAGATAAGGAGAGGAGGAGTATTTAAATCATGAAGCCAAATAAGACATATTAATGATCTGTCTTTTTGTTTTGGAAAATATTTTTGAACAAGAAATTAATATGGAGAAAGAAAACGCTTAAGTCATGGATTGTCAATAACCAGATATCTCTCATAAGATAAGATGTCTGCTATAATAATTGATAAACATTCTTATAGTAAAAAGGAAATTGTGTGGAAGTATTAAAAAGAGATTTTAAAAGGAATTGAAAATTAATGAAAATATGTATACGTATTTGAAGGTTTTGTGCATAATGGTTTGATAAGAATAGAAAAACATTAAAAATATGTATAACAATATTTCTAAATTGTTTTATTGACTCTTAATGATCTCAGCCTATATGGGACTGGTTAAAAGTTTGACCCCTCTTGTATAACAATAAAGATTTGATACATTTTTCATGAATAAAGGAGCATGGGCCAAGAATAGTTATTCAGGAGTTAGAAGTGTTTACATTAGCATAAACATGTTCCAAAAAAAGGCTAAAGATTGATAACTGCATGTTAAGTTTTAGTTGAAATCAAACAAGCATAGCATGTAGTAAAATTAAATGGAAATTAAAGGAAGAAATTTCCAATTAAAATGCAACTTAGGAATCTAAAAATTAAATTTTTATCTTGCATATATTTTAATTAATATAAAACTTATAGCATATAAGCCATGGAGATAGAAAGTAAGAAGGAGAGGCCCATAACCGGTTTTCCCCATACACTGCTTTGAAGCACTGGCGATCCCTGAGTGGTGATCAAAACATTCCGTTATTTACCATTAAGATCGATGGGTTTTGACACAATCGGATGTAAATATTTTGTAATTACGTCGTAAATATACATATAAATGTATATATTTTCTTTTT
Organism: Stegodyphus mimosarum; assembly: GCA_000611955.2. NCBI lineage: Eukaryota > Metazoa > Arthropoda > Arachnida > Araneae > Eresidae > Stegodyphus > Stegodyphus mimosarum. The sequence goes on from KK119838.1 coordinate 418,242, forward strand.
CTACAATATTTCAGAGTCCTAAATATCTGAAAAGAATACATTTTTAAACAACATTTCATTCTGAACAGAATTAAATGCTATACTTATAAGGTATTTCTCCTGCCTTCTTCGCATGCCTTCGTGGTGTAGTGGTCTGCATGCTCGATGCGTAACCGAGAAGTCCGTGGTTCGATTCCTGGCGAATGCATTGTTCATTTTTCATCATTCCT
>KK119838.1:418587-474839 GCA_000611955.2 Stegodyphus mimosarum
CTTTTCTATTTATAGAGCTTCTTCCTAAAATACTTTTTCAAATACAACCGGATTTTTCAGCTTCTGAGGCATCTTTTAAATCGAAAAATCTAAGTCAATTTATAATTAATGCTCTATTCAGTCCATTTCAAATTACAGCACCTTTTACTTTAATAGTGAAATATGTTAAATAATACTTAACTTTCTCTAAATATTTCTGAAAGGGAATAAAAAAAATATTTTTTTTTAAATATTATTTAAAATTTGTAACTGACTGATTATAAAATGTAAGGGAATAATTCTTTTAATTAAACTTCTCATTTTTTTAAACTTAATTTCAACAATACACATTCTAAAACTCTTCTTTATTACTTCCTTAAGTACGCATCTCATAGAACTTGCTTTACAATACTTTTGCTTTCCGGTAAGAATAATTCTTGCTTAAATAGTTTTATAAATGTATTTGTCAACAGGATTTCGATTTATGTTTGCAATTCAATGTTAAGGTCATTATATATTTAGAAAATATTTATAATCATTATAATACATTTAATAATTAGATTTCTTCACATTAACTTTCACATGAGCTTATAAAAAATAAATCCTTCATTTCAAATATATTTATAAATAATTTAATAAATACTTACGTGTTTTGTTAAAAGCAGATGCACCATTTTTGCTAGCATATGCGTAAATACCCATACATATTTCATATTTTTCATTTTCGGCACGTACAAATCTTTAATTTCTGTGCATTCATTATATTTTTTGAGTAAAGTAATTTACAATAATTTAGCACATACCAGAAACTTTTACATAAGAAATAAGTTCAAATATAATTTGAATGAAAATTACATGCATTATTTTTAATATCCTCTCAAAAGTCAATTTTTCTTCGAAATTCCTCCAAGATGGCATGTCTCCCTTTAGGCAGACAGCCCTTGCATGCCTTACTTGATTTAATAAAAACTTAACCTAACCTATGTGCATAATAACAAATATTTTAACGTGCATAATATGATATTTACATTTATTTAGCCATCAAGTTTCAAACTTTTGACTTAAAACACGTTTTAGGATACATTCATTATGAAATTCAAATCTTCTAGTAAATATGTTTTGGCAGAGCACTCAATACCTCTTTTAGCGATTTTACACAGTTAATGCACACAGTTCTCTGATAATATAATAAAAAATAACTACCCATTTCACATTTAAACATTAACCGCATTGTCATCAGAATGCAAGCTTGATTGCCTTACTTTGCATAATAGTTTCATTTTTAAGACAGTTAAAATAACTAATTGATCTAAATTCACTTACCTGAAATTTTCATATTGTGAGGTAATCCAGAAGGTAACAATATATAAAGTGTATTGATAGCCGCCATTTCACGGTATCAGTATTCAATTCCTTTGCTGTTACTGGTTCTCAATTTCTCAGAGAAATCTTTAATCCAGGAGAGAGTTAGTTGAGAATCAAAAATTTCGCCACTTTTTAATTACGATACTGAGAGAAAATATTGCAATATGCTCCAGTTAGCCATTGAATGAGACCTGCATATATTAAGAAGCGAGCATGAACCTCAAATTTCCAAGAAAAACAGACTTGCATGGGAAACATTTAACAATCTGGAATCATTAAGAGGATCGGACTTCCTTTCACAGGATACACAAATGTTTTGCACATCCGTTGGTTATCCTATTTTTAAATTTTTAATAAGCTGTCTTGATCATGTGGCATGTTCACATGGTCACATCATCTTGACTGCACATGGTACTTCCGAATTTGCAAATGTATCCGTCTTCTGTTCCACACATTTGTGTAAAACTGTACACAATTTTACACAAATGTGGGGTTACAAATCAAGGAAAAGTTAACTTATTGGCATATTTGGGTGCATATTTATTTATTTTGACGAGGATAGCAGCATTTGGTGGTAATTTTATTTTTTAATTAACCCAAATAAGTAAAAAGTGTAAGCCCAAAGTGATTATTTTTGAGTTATATTAAAATTAAATGATGAGTTTAAAATGAGCAACTATAAAAATTTAAAAAGAAATTTTTTTTTAAAGTACATGTTACAATAATATATAGATGACAAAAAAAATTTATTTTATTTAAAACATTTTGGCGTTTAGAACATAAAATAAAAGTTGTGAATACTCTGTCAAGGGTATCGAAAGATGTATACAATATTAAAGGTACCGTAAAGTATTTTCATTCTTTAAGCATAACATTTTTGATAAAATCTATATTTTTGTAGTTCAGCAGCTTTTATGAAACAAATTCATAATCAAAATCGCTGTTGTTAGTTGTCGAAAAATAACCAAGATGTGATTTTTGCGTAAATGTCACTAAATTATACAAATTGCTATTATCCATCACACAATGAATTTTTCTTTTATGTAGAAGTGTCTCTTTTTCGATTTGTATGGAACTGTCATGTGTCAAAATACTATCAGAACGCTGTCAAGGGAGCTTCTGAATGTAAACAAAAAACACTCCATCTGGAGACTGAAGCCTTGAAGCAGTGCTTCATTCTCAGTGCAGGCTTGGCCCCTCCTTCCTTTCTTACCTCCACGATATTAACACACTGCAGACTTACACGTACAATGTGCAATTTTTTATGAATTTTTTGGGACTTTGGTCAGCTAGTAAAATCACAGTAAATAGATTCACACAAATACCAATGCAAACTTACAATACATATTTATATGATACCTGTTAGAAATGCTATTTCCGAGCCTTTACTTATTCAACTGTAGGAATCTGGCAATAGAATCTTTGTTTGAAAAAAGTTGCAGTTCCGTTTTAGATTTAGTAACGGAAGATTGCCGCTAGCCATTATGTAACTTGCTTTTCGTATTTAAACTTCTTTGTTAATTGTAAATAAATGCTTTTTCTTTAATTTTATGCACTTCGAACTTTTTTGATTCTTTAAATTTTTTGTGGCGTCCGCAACAGGACTGTTTGGAACGAAGATAAAAAATGGATACAATTGAACGAAAAGTTTTTCGGCGATTATTTACAGTTGACGCAAATAATTTAGAAGAACTTATTTCCAAAAGAGGTGATAAAACTGAACTTAAAGCAAGATTTGAAGCATTAAAATTAAAATATGAAAGGATTAATGTTCTAAATTCCACTCACTTAGAAGAACTTCTGAAAGATAAAAATGTAACAGAAGCTAAGGTGGAAGAAGAAATGGCAAAATGCGGTGAGTACGAATTAAGATTTCTTAAGATTAAAGAAACAATTTTTCCTGAACCCGTATGTTCAAATTTTGAAAATGAATCTCAGACTGGATTCAAAACTCGGATAAAATTACCTAAGATAGAACTGACGAAATTTGACGGAGATTTAAGAAACTAGATTGGTTACTGGGGCCAGTTTTCAAAAATTCATAATGATAATTCTTTATCCAATGAAGATAAATTTGAATATTTGAGACTTAGCATGAAACCTGGGTCATCAGCTTATAAATTAATTGAAGGTTTTCCACCTTCAAACGAAAATTATGAGAAAGCTATAGAACTTTTAAAATCCAGATATGGGAAGGAAGAATTTTATGTTCGTGAGTTATTGTCTCTAGTTCTATTAAAAGAGAAAAATATTCAAATTTCTCAACTTTATGATAAACTAGAATCACAGCTGCGTGCTCTAGAATCATTAGGGGTGACTAAAGAAAAGTATGCAGCAATGCTTTTTCCACTGGTTGAGTCAGCGATTCCAGAAAACATTTTTAAGATCTGGGAAAGATACCGTGTAACTAAAAAGGCTTCTACCAAAAATCCTGATGATTGTTTATGTGAGTTATTGGATTTTTTAAAAATAGAAGTAGAAGGAGAGGAAAGAGTAAAACTAAGAAATATTACCTTTGAATCCAATGAGCATAAAACTAGCTCACAGGTTATGTGTAAAACTAAAATGTCAAATACTATACCAAGTGCTGCAGCATTAGTTTCTTCCCACAATAATAATGTAAATAAGAATGTACTGTGCATTTTTTGTAATAAATCTACACATTCTTCTCAGGACTGTGCAGCTATTATCGATTCCTCTCTGAAAGAAAGGGAACTGGTTGTCAAGAAAAAAGGTGCATGTTTTCGCTGTCTGAAACAAGGACATGTTAGTTCTAAATGTAAAGTTTTTGTGAAGTGTGCTGCATGCAAAGGAAAACATTATCCAATATTATGCCAGATATTGAATAAAGATGAAAATATTTCGAAAGAAAATACCTGTAATATGTTAACGAAGTCTCAGAAAGAGACTACTTATTTACAGACTTTACTTGTTAATGTAGTTGGTGAAAATGTTACAAAGAAAGTTAGAGTATTGTGTGATTCCGGCTCACAAAGAAGTTACATTACCAAGAAGTGTGCAAGAGAATTAGAGTTGAAACCTATAGGTGCAGTATATACTCAACAAGAATTATTTGGGGGTAACAAGAGTGCACTTACATCTCATTGTCTTTATAAGCTGTTACTGACAAGTTTGGACTCTGATTTTCAATGTGAAGTGGATGTACTTGATCAAGATCTTATCTGTAGTTATTTTCCAAAAATTAGTGATATGGCTCTTTGTACAAGTCTGAAAGAAAAGGGAATCATTTTAACAGATTTTTCAAGCAAGGATGATGATACTGCTGACATTCAGGTATTATTTGGAGCTAATGTTTGGTCTCAAATTATTACATCTGATATTTATAACATAAACGAAAATTTAGTGGCCATAAAAACTAAAATTGGATGGTCACTGATTGGCACGTCAAGAAGTGATAGAAACATCTCTTCAAATATTTTAGTTGCATTATTTTCCTCTCAAGATATTTCAAAGTTCTGGGAGTTGGAAAGTTTGGGAATCAAAGAATCGGGAGTACAAGTACCAAAAGGTGAAAAACATGACGAAGTTTGTAAATTCTTTGAGCAAACTGTAAAAAGAGGCGATACAGGACGATATATTGTAAAATTACCCTGGATCAAAGGCTACCCACCCCTAGAAAATAATATAGAAGCAGCAAACAGAAGACTGCATATTACAACCCGAAAACTGAATCAGCAGGGTAAATATGAAGACTATGATTTAGTTATGCAAGATTGGCACAGAAGACGTATAATTGAGCCAGTTCAAGATGGAGATCAAACTTTAGAAACATTTTATTTACCTCATCGAGCTATCCTAAAGGAAAATAGCACAATGCCTGTAAGACCGGTGTTTGATGCATCAGCCACGGACAAAAATGGACATTCTATAAATGAATTTTTAGAAAAGGGTCCTAATTTAATAGAAGAAATACCGCTCATTCTATTTAATTTCAGACAATATCGCATTGGGTTGTCTGCTGACATTGAAAAGGCCTTTTTGCAGATTGAAATTGATGAAGCTGATCGTGATGCATTAAGATTTTTATGGTGGAATAATGATCAAATAGCCATTTTTCGTCATTGTAGAGTTGTTTTTGGAGTATCATCTAGCCCTTTCTTATTGGTTGCGTGCATAAATCATTTGCTAAAGAATGCTCCCCCTGATTTTGCAAAGACAGCTGAAAGACTTCTCGGATCCTTTTATGTAGATAACTGTTTAACGGGTGTGCAAGATATAAACGAACGAGAAGCATTTATCTCACAGGCAACTGAGTTGATGTCTTCGGCTGGGTTCAATCTTAGAGGATGGGTGAGCAATACGTCACATGAAACTGTAGAAAATGTTTTAGGACTGAAATGGTACTGTTCAACAGATGAATTAGGGTGTAATGTGCCTATGATAAACTGCTTAGGAAATTCTTTGACAAAAAGATCACTTTTATCTTCAACTCAAAAATTGTTTGATCCTATTGGTTTTACTGCTCCTACAACCTTAATTCCGAAATTATTACTTAAAAAAAAATGGTCTCTAAAATTAGGATGGGATGACATTTTACCAACTGACATATGCAATGAGGTAGCTGATCTAGATCACATCGAAGCAGTTACTTTGGTGAAGAGATTTAATTATCTCCAAAGTATCAGAGAGAAACTGAGAGTGCGATTTAAACGGGAATATCTTGGTCTGCTTAAGTCATCTAAAGCCAGAGACGCTGACACAGTTAAAGTAAGAGATATTGTTATAATTGGTAACGACAACAAAAGGCGACTGGATTGGCCATTAGCAAAAGTTGTTGAAGTATTTCCAGGACGAGATGGTGTTAATCGACTTATAAGAGTAAAAACAGCTAATGGATATCTATTAAGACCTATACAGAGACTCTATCCTTTAGAAATTCATTGTAAGACTGAAGAATCTATTGAAGAAAGGGAACCTTTAATTCAGCGGTCTCAAGATTTCGAAAAGAGAAAGTTTTCCGAGGTTGAATTGGAGAAACATCCTATACAAACACGCTCTGGGAGAGTGATTCAACCGAAAGAAAGACTTGATCTTTAAGAACATTTGAAACATTTTGGATATTTAATTTTGTTAATGTTTGTAAAGCTCTCACTTTACAAAGGTGGGAGGATGTTAGAAATGCTATTTCTGAGCCTTTACTTATTCAACTGTAGGAATCTGGCAATAGAATCTTTGTTTGAAAAAAGTTGCAGTTCCGTTTTAGATTTAGTAACGGAAGATTGCCGCTAGCCATTATGTAACTTGCTTTTCGTATTTAAACTTCTTTGTTAGTTGTAAATAAATGTTTTATCTTTAATTTTATGCACTTCGAACTTTTTTGATTCTTTAAATTTTTTGGATACCCACTCTCTGGCCCAAATCTAAGAAATATGTACCTGCACTCAAGTGACAGACTGCAAAAAACATAAAAGTATGTTTCCCACATGCAATATGTTGATTGGCATATGATACTCTTCCATTTTATTACATATTTCTGGAAAGGTCTAAAATTAAGATCAAAAACTTACTTTCATTTGATCACCAGCAAACTTCAATGCAGAGCAGTATATTTCAAATGAATTCACCAACAAACTGCAATTAAATTAAGTAGAATTAATCATGATTTCTAAGAAAGGAGCCTTGTTGACAAAAATCTAGCAAATACTCTTCAAAAGCAGAAGGATATGATTGAATATGATTATGTTAATGCATTATCAGCCTAGTTTCTCTCCAATTCTATTTGAAAGCATTTTTGTTCCCTTTTGCGATACTGCAATCTCTCTAAATGTTTTCTCACTGACTTCGTAACAGATATGAACACCCAGGCAGTAAAGCATTTAGAAAACTCACTTTTAAAAAATGGTCAGATTCAGTTTCATGGTACTTTACAGCATCTTGGCAAAAGAGATACTAATTATTTCATATATAGTCAGCTTTTTCTTGAGCACAATTGTAAATAGGCTAGTTACATATCCATGTATATAAATGTCATGAGATGTTGGACATGTTAATACATCATTTATTATTGGAAACTATGCAGAGAGTAAATGACTACATGATTTTTTCTCATTCCTCATCTCAGAATTGACTACTGTATATTATGTTGCTTCATTTCCATGCTATGCCAGATAAAATCTGTAATACATACTGACTCATTCTCTCTTGATTTATTTCCTCACACTACGAATCCTGTCATACTTGATATTTTAAGTCTGAATCTAAAATTAAGGAGCCACGGATATGACAGGATTGCTGGAAAAGATAAAAAGCTGGCAGACACCACAAAAAAGTCTGAAGTTAATTTATCATATTTGTCGAATAAGTTTGACCGTTTTAGTGACATCAACAAGATCATTAAGTAAAAAAAATCATCAACAAATGATAACAACTCATGGTTATTCAATTAAATAATAAGAAGCATGAATTCTAGAGTGGACCATAGGGAAACTTCTTGAAACTGGAAGGAAGAAATCTTGTTAGCCCATCTTAGACTCTGTCACTCTCGAATCATTCATGGTTGTCATCTAAAAGCAGAGAGTGTTATTGTTTCTTTTGTAATGCTATTCTGTCAGTGCATCATTTTTTAATATAGCATCCATATTTTAAAAGACTTTAGTTGAAGCATTAGAACCACCGTGACTTTTGTCTTGACCATATAATTGGGAAAGAGGTCAATGCCAATTTATTTCAAAACCAAATATTATATATATATATATATATATACTATATATGATAACATATTTCATGTTTTGTAATTTTACTTCTGTTTTACATTTGAAATCATTATCTAAGTTTGTACTTTTCATCTTAGCCTTAATAAATACATTATTTCATTTGATGTTATAGGTCCTATTTTGTTTTAAATTTATGTATATATACAGCTTGTGTTTGGCACATCATAACCTCTCAAGTTATATGCCACAAAATCTATTATCACCACCACCGTTACCCTTATCACAACCTCTCAAGACAATTTTAAAACTGAAACGGTTTTAAGCACTCACAATCTACAAAGGTAGTCATGGACATAGTGGATAATAGTCATGGATTTATCTGTGTTTTGATTCAAAGTTTGTTGTTACAATAGCCAGCTTTTAACCATCATATCAGTTAACACATCTAAAAGTAAGAAGAACTAATTTGGCTTTCAGTAATAACGTTAATTCTTTAAGTGGCATGACCACCTTTATCCAGTCATGAGTTTTTTGTTACTTGGTATACATTAGCTTATAATTTAAAATATTTTGCTTTCTTTTTTCCTTCTTTAATGATATAAATATGATCTTAATTAGTGGAAGTTTATGAGAACAGATTATAAAATATATAATTGTACAAATTTAGCTAATAAATATTATTTAAGCACAAATCTTTATGAGATTCAAAAAACTGTGCCACCCAGAGGGTTAAGATAAGTTCAGGACCTCCAAGGTCAAAAGGTTCATAATGCTTTAAAATGTTTCGTAATAGGAGCTATATCAGTACTTATAGATCCAGTAATCTAATATTCACTGAATTTTTATTGCTGCACTTTATATATACATACATATATATTTCTTTAGGGTAAAAAATAATGTGTTTGTAGATAAATTAACACAGTTTTGCAATATTCTTGATTTTCTTTGATGTAAGAATGTTTGAAGAAAAGCCAAATTTTAACAAATAAAATAATATGAAGGTTATTATAGCTAAGAATTTTCAAAATTATATTAACCTTTTCATGTATTTTATAAATCTTATTTCATTCATATTAAATTTAATTATTTTGTTTTCAGAGGAGAATGTACCAAAAAATGCTGTCATTTTTGATGATTCTGATGACGATGCTGATGAGCAGGAAAAAACTGACAAAACCCCTGATATTAATAGCACTGAAGAAAAACCTCCTGCTTCTCCAGAAGAGGGAGATACAGGAATGAAAGATGTGAATGAAGTACCAACTGAAGTAGATTTGGAAGCATTGAAGAAGCAGCAAGCACTTGTAAATTATTTAAGGGTATAAAAGGATATATTGCTTTATTTTAGCTGTGTAATGATTTTTGTACTTATTTCAGTTTTTTTTTATTTTTTTTTTTATTTTTTTTTTTTTTTTTTTTTACTTCAATAAATGTGCATTTAGTGGGGTAATTTAGATGTATGCTGTAAATGGGGCATTATCTGAGCTGAATTACTATTATTTTAGAATACTCTTCATGAAAGAAAGTGTAGAAAATGTAATTCTTTTTACTTAGAAGGTGTTCAAAGTAGTTTTTATATAGTGCTTAAACCAACTGAGCTTTAAATTAGCTTTATTACGAGGTGTATTCGGACACTAAGTACAGTTTTGAAAAAAAAAATAGTAAAACAATTTTTTCAAATCCAATTTTATTTTTACGTGAAAATACATGTCTTAAACTATTTTTCAACATAGTTTCCGCCAATGATCAAACACTTGTCATAGCGGGTGACCAGTTTTTGTATACCATCGTCAAAGAAACTTCCTGCCAGTTTCGATAACCACGACTCCACAGCATTTTTCGTGTCATCGTCAGATCCAAAGCGCTTGCCACCAAGCTCGCACTTCATGTGCAGGAACAAGTGATAGTCGGACGGCGCCAAGTCCGGGCTATACGGTGGGTGATCGAACTGCTCCCAATGAAACTGTCGAATTAACGAATGAGTGACACCAGCAGTATGGGGCCGAGCATTGTCATGGAGCAATTGAACTTTTGTTTTTTTTTTGGAGAATGAGTGTGTCTCCACTCCATCGATTGTTGTTTCGATTCTGGTGTGAAATGACACACCCAAGTTTCATCACCTGTCACAATTTGGTTTAAAAAGTTTTCTCCCTCATCACTGTACCGCGTGAGAAATGTCAGGGCACTACCAAGTCGCTTTGTTTTGTGAACATCAGTGAGCATTTTTGGAACCTATCGGGAACACAGTTTGCGATAATTCAAGCGGTCAGACACAGTTTCGAACAAAACAGCACGTGAAATTTGTGGAAATGCCTCTGAAAGAGTTGTCATTGTGAACCGTCTGTTCTCATGAATTGCTTCATCAACTTTCCTTACCAAATCATCGGTGACAACAGAAGGCCGACCACTCCGAGCCTCGGCGTGGACATTTGTTCGACCTGCATTAAACATTCTTACCCACTTTCTCACCATTCCATCACTTATCGCGTATTCACCGTAAACTTCTGTCACTTGACGATAAATTTCGGCCGGTTTAACATTCCTCGCGTTCAAAAATTTAATCACGGCACGAATCTCACAGTCAGCGGGAGAACTAATTGTCTTAAACATTTTGAATGTGCACAGCAAACTGAAAACACAACATAGAGCAACCAAAATGGCGACAATTGAAAGTCAGTGAAGAAGAAAGACTAGTGCGCATGCGCGGGATGCCTACCACAGCGCTGCAACGGCCCTAGAATGAAATGGTACTTAGTTTCCGAATACGCTACATATTTATTTATGTACTTTTTTTTTAAACAAAAAGTTGATTATACGATCTAAGTCTGAAGTGTAACTAAGAACCCTCTGGTTTTCACATAGTTCCTGTCATAATCCATATAATTTCTATTTTCCTAGTTTAATGTGTATGGTATATTATTTATTGAAGGCTATAAATGAAAATTCAAAGCTCTGATTTAGGTTTTAGAATAAAATTATTCTGTAATACACTTTTCGCATAAATTTTCTATTAATATGATTTCTATATAAGGTATAATCTAGCAGTTATAAAATAATCAGGAGAATTTTGTAGTGTGCATACGGGTTTGTAATACATTGAATGTACACGGAACTGATAATAGTTTGATAAAATCACTTTACAGTTCTGGAACATTCCACAAAAATACTTGTACAGCTCTTCATAGTTTCACAGAGTGCAATCAGTAGTTACTCTTCAAACTACTAAGAATGTTGCACACAGAACCATAAGCACACCTAAAGAGCGAAGATGACATGGAGATATCTCAATACTCCAAACTCATGCTGAACTAAAGCAACTACTGAGAACTGATGCTCTCTCCAGTCTTATATGGTCCCCCACCCCGGCCATTGAGAAATCTCTAATACCTTCCACTTCTTGAAATTACTTGAAAGCATATGAAGACCGGATAGAGTTAGATATAGGGATCAGTTACTACCGTTATTAAATTACAATACCAATTATAGTTATACAGGGACTAGACCAAAACCGTTGCCGAGTTTGGCGATTTCTTGCGAGATTTGGAAACGAAAAATTTGTTGTCAAAACCATAGTGATATCTCGCCAATTTAGCAAGATAGCCATGTACTTGGTGTTAACACATCTCATGTGGGTGTTTTCCCACCAAACAACTGGCAATTTTTTGTAATTCATGCCCAAAATTACTTCTGCACAAAATAGCTGTAGTGCCAGGCCTTCCATAGCATACAAAATCTGTCCCTTGTCATTATTTTTGAAAAACCTGTTGTTTCTATACATGGATCCATGCACCAATAATCCTGTTTTCGGTCCTTGTACACTTTTCCCTTAAGAAGAATAAGCCCCAAAATTTCTTCGTATCTTGTATTCGAATGTATTTCCGTTTATGGGCTATCTTGGAAGATGTGAATTTATCAGCATTTTGGTAACAATATCTATTTAACTCCTTTACAAGGAATGTTTAAAAATCATTGCCAATAAGTAAAGCTACATCATCTGCAACTCGATCCGAAATATTTTCTCTATTTATTCCCGAGCGACCTTAAAAACTCTTCCGAGACTGGGGTTTGTCTACTGATGACCATTCTTGAGAATCTGAATCAGAACTGCTTGAAATTCTTCGTTAGATAATAGTCCTAGGACGATGTGTAATATTGTCATCACTTGAATCATCATCGATAACCTTGTCCTCACAATTTGACAAACTATCTGCGCACAGTTCTTCATCACCACATTCTATTTTATTGTCCATCCTTAGGAATTTACTGTAAAAAAAGGCAAATTAGGCTGAGAACGCACAAGCACTAAATTGATGCTCCTAGCGATGAAGTTCAGTTGTGCTGACGTACTAGCAGGCAATGTACGAACAGCATGCATTTAGTAAAACTGTCAACTGTATAAAGTGCACCCGCCCCTCAGCTTCCCAGATTTATATCAATGCATAGCTGGAAGCTGTGGTGTTGAATGCTATGTTCATCATAGCATAACAGCATCAGAAAAGCGAAATCATAGGAATGTATTTTTGCAATGCACGTTTTAACGTTGAAATTTACGACCGTCAATCTAGTGTTCATGTGTACCTGACCTTCTTGTAAAAACATTACAAAAGTGCACTGATAACAGTAATCTGCCAATAATTCATGAAAAGCAGCTTTTGTCATTACTTGTGCTCGACTACCTAGCTACTCAAAACGACTTTAGTCGCTTTCTGCACTCAACTACCAATCCACACAAAATGACTTTAGTCGCTTCTCTCACTCGACTTCCAGTCTGCACGAAATGGCTTTAGTCGCTTATCGTGCTCAACTACCAGTCCACACAAAGTGACTTTACTCATTTTCCACGCAAGATCTGTTAAATGCTTGCACCTGTGATCGTATTTTTCAACAGAACTTCATCTCTCTCAAGCATTTAATGTTACATTATACAAAAAATACTACAGTTTCACATATAATTTCACTAAAATTATTTACATATACAAAATTCTTAACAATACAAAATGAGCACATTTATTTGGCATACATAGAAAAATTTATTATTCAGAAAATCTTAGAAAATTACCTAAAGTTACACTAAAAGTGTAACTTACTTTTACACTAAAAGTGCTATTTTATGGTAATTGTAGATAAAAGCAGACTAATGTTTTAACAGGGTTTAACAGAATTGTGGACATTTTCTCTGAATCATGAAATTAACTTCATGGCAATTAAAGTGTATTCCTGTGCAATTTGTAATTCCATTAAAAGGATTTCCCCCTTTTCCAATATGGGAGTGTCATAAAATCCCTAAATGTAAGTCTGATGTGTACACCACATGACTTCTTTGTATGGAATATTAAATTACACACATTTTTCCTGCATTTCATTTGAACTTATTGAATTGAATTAAATCTTTTCAATAGTGCAACTTCACAATAGAATAAATGCATTCTTTAAAATTCGCTATATTTATTTACCATAGCGACACTCTGGCGTTAGATTCAATTAACGGCATTACATCTTATTCATTTTATAACTCGGAATGCTAAAAAATTATATCATCTGAAGAATTATCTAATTGTTGCCACATGTTCTATTCAAATACTATAATAAATCTAAAACAATGTATAAAAGAGATTAAACAATTAAAAAAGAAACAGTTTTTCACAGACAATTCAGTGCCGCTTACCTTATGTGCATGCGCTACTCGTAAACATTCTCCTCTGTCTGAGTCAGACTGGCGACAATATTTGCTGCTAATACGAAACACATATTTTCTTGAATTTCATTAAAGATATATTTCTCATTCAATTAATTCAGTTCTCACTTTGTGGCAAGGCAAAAATACTTAAAAACTCAAAATATCTTCATTAAAAATTGAAAGATATAGAAAACAAAACACCAAATACATTTAAAACAATTTTTACAATTGAAATTAGAGTTCCTGCACAAAAACCCGCGAAACTTTTAAATTGTTGATAACTGTACAACTATTAACTAAAGGTATAAGAACCTTAACCGAAAGGTAAGAACAACATAATTCAATCATTTTTAAAGCAAAAAATGCACAATTTACAAACATATAAGAATAAAGAAACTGAACTCAAGTAGCCGAGTAACAGAGTAGATATATATATATATATACACTTATGGTGCAGCCGATTGCAACCAAAATAGGAAGTGCACATCTACATGTTATAGCAGTCCTATATACAAAATTTCGACATTCTGAGGCTGCTGATTTTTGAGTTATGTGAGATACATACATATGTACATACAAACATCACAAAAAAGTCTCTTCAGAACCCATTTTAAATCAGTTTTATAATGTTTTTTTGGGGGAAAGTGTCCTTTATTCTGTCGTTACATACAGATGTCACGTAAAAACATCGTTAAATTGCATTCAATAGCAGTCAGAATGGATATTTTCATTGAAATATGATGCCTGAAATTTTTTGTGATTACAATATTTCCTTTACTTCATACAAGGAAGTGAAAATGGAGCAATATAGTGAAATGTAAGCATTGAAACCTTTTCATGTTATAAATAGTTTCATTGTAATGAATAACTATCCTGTAAATACAAAATAAAATCTATGCCATGTACTTCAATTTAAAGTTGTTGTTTTTTTTTTTTTTTTTTTTATTATTAATGCTTTTTTTAGAAAACACTCAACTTTGCTGAAGTTATCCATGGCACAATAGAACCAGTGTGTTCATTATTGCACTCTTCAACACAAACAGATATACTTGAGGCAATTGAATTTTTTACTGCTGCAGCAGCAGGAAATGCTGTGAAAAGTACTAATGTTGGAATTAAGGAAATACTTAATCTTGTTTGGTCAAAAGAAGCTGCAGTTAGAGATGCTGCTCTTAATGCTTTTAGAAGTTTGTATCTTACTGATGGAGAAAAACTGAGGTATAATATGAGTTACTTATTTAATTTATGAATCAAAATAATAAAAATATGTTTTCCGTTCATTTGAAGTATCGACTTGAAATTTATGCTAGTACAAAATTCTTAGAAAGATAAGTAGAGATGAAAACAATTACTGTATTTTCTGGCATATAATGTTCACCTGTAATTTCAAACTACATCTTTTAATTTTTATGTATATTTGCTGTGTAACATGCACCCTTTGTGTTAAGAAGAAAACCTGAAAGATACATGTACAATGCTGTTATCTTCTGAAGTCGTTCGTTCTAAGATTTTTCACAGGCTTTCAATAGTATACTGAATTGACGAGAGACCAGGTGAACAATATATGAGTGGAGAAAATGCTTGAGGGAGTAAATTTTTGCAAAGAGTATGGGTTTAGTGCAGATATGCATAAGAATATTATTCTAAGCTTTTGTAAAAGGGGCAAATAATTTGGGATATGAATGTACTTCCAACCCTGAATGAATTTGCAGAATTAGGAATCAGATATTTTCTCTTTCTGTAATCATTTAATGCTGTGATTTTGAAGTCAACATCGACGGCTTTAGTAAATTGCATTTGCTGTAGCTGAAATACAGTTGATCTAGTGTTCCTTTTAGTAGTAAATAGAACTCCTGCCAAACGAGATAAGAAAATGGAAATCAGGCTGCAGTAAAGATGATTATTATTGGCAAAAGATTCATATGTGACTGGAAGAAAACGATATCATAATAATTAATATGCCAAAGAATGAATATGCTTTGGAGAAATGGCATAATTAAATGGCCTACCGTAGGAAAAAGTGTTGAAACTGGGTCCTAGAAAATCGTCAGTAACAGCATTTAGGTGCATACAGAAATCAAATTTTTGTATGCTCAACTTTTTGTTTTTTTGAAATCTATCATTTTTATGTCTAGCATATAACACATATGTGTGAATTTCAATCTAATTTTTTGTATTAAAAGTGTGGGTTATATGCCAAAATATATGGTATGTACTTTTATTTTCATATGGCATTTTTAGGAAAGTGGCAAAGTAAAGCTATTAAGATATGTGTTAAATTTATTAATTAAATACTTTGTTGCAATGTATTTCTCATATAAAAATAAAGATTTACAGTAAAATTTGTATGTTCTGTAAATATGTTTTTCAGTTACCTGTATTTGTTTATTTTGTGTTTATATCTTTACTAACTCATTCAAATCATTCTGCTATCAGTAATTTTTAGTAGTTGCTCATATATAGTATAACAATCACCTAAACTGCTGATAGAGATTTCTTAATTGTTTACGCTGGCATTAATTCCTTTTACAAGATGCTTGAAATGTAATGCATACTAATAACAAGAACTTTGATATGCATTGGAGATATATATGAAATATTGGTATTATATTGAATGTTTCACAAATAACTGTAAAATTTTAATTTACTGTTATGGTTATTTATTTGATAAACGTTCTGCTTCACCTGATGTTTAATATTAGTTACTATTATGGCATATCTAATTGACATATTACTTTTATGTGAGTTAAATTAATGCGAAATACTGATATATTATCTTCTCAAAAAAAAAAGTAAATAATTTTTTAAAAATATGCAAAAATTTCATGTCGTGCCTCATGTATCCAAAGAATATAAGTGCATCAACAAATATAGTATAAATGTTTTTTTCTCTCTTCTTTATGGAGTAATGCTTCCGAATCAACAAAAGACAGCTTTCCATCCTATGTATGCAAATTCAGTTTTGGAAAAATGTATGTACTCTGATTATAGTAAATTATAATGCTGTTTTATGGATCTTAATATCTAATCCCAAATTTTTAGGGAGCTAGAGAAGGAACAAATTATATTGCATATGAAAATGAGATTAAAATATTCATATATAAGAAATTTATTTAAATATTTTCTATGCATTAGGTAGTTAATACTGAATTCGCATGCTTTTCAGTTATTGAGAATGTGCATGAGAATTAAGTAAACATGTATTAAAGATATCCTCTGTTTTCCCTACCTTATGTTTACATTATAGAGATAGATAGAAAGAAATATTAATTTTCTATTACATGTATACATAGTGGTGAGTAAGTCTCATTCATAATAATCTCTTTATGTATTTAACACATAAAGAGTTTAAAAATTTGTTATAAAATTCTTTTTTAAATTGTTGCAAATGCATTTTACTATTGTGTAACTGATATGTGAGTGTTAAACAACTGCATCAAGCCCATAAAATTTTGGATAGTACTATAATATTTATAGCACACTTCATATTTTTATGGGCTGAAAATTATAGTTATACTACAAGGTTGTTCAATAAGTTCACGGAGCGCCATCTATTCGTCAATATTAGACGTAAAACTTCGACGCCATTTTTATATTTGTTCTTTCTTAGGAACACATCAAAAGTTTCATTTCGATCTGTTAATTTATTCATTGTTTAACAGTCCTTTATATCTAACGTGTTGTGCCTTTTTTCAGGCATGGATAAAATTGAGCAACGTGCAGTTATCAAATTCTTTGTAAAGAAAGGTTTAAAGGCAATGGAAATTCATACCAAAGTGGTGAATGTGTTGGGTGAATCTGCTTCTTCAAAAACAATGGTTTGCAAGTGGGCTAGTTTATTCAAAAGTGGTCGCACCAGCCTTGAAGACGATCGTTCAGAGGGATGTCCAAAAACTGCATCAACACCGGAAATCATCACAAAAATACAACATATGGTATTGGAAGACCGTCTATTGACTGAAAGAGATTTAACAGAGGCTTTAGGCATTTCATTGGGCACAGTGAGCAATATTTTGAGTGTTAATTTGGGTTTCAAAAAACTCTATGCAAAATGGGTGCCGCATTCTCTAACGATGGAGCAAAAACACATTCGGATGCGTTTTAAGAAAAATAAAAGCAACTTTATCCGTCGATTTGTCACAATGGATGAGACTTGGGTCTACCATCATGATCCTGAATCAAAACAGGAGGCTAAGGAGTGGTAATCAAAACAGGAGGCTAAGGAGTGGTGTGAACCCGGCTCTTCGGCGCCGAAACGAGTTCGTGTGCAAAAAACAGCCAAGAAGTTGTTAGCATCAGTTTTTTGGGATGCGAAAGGAATTTTGTTTATAAATTACCTTCAAACTGGCAAAACAATTAATTCGGATTATTATTGCAACCTTTTGAATGAATTAGACGAAAAAATTCGTGAAAGAAGACCCGGATTACAGAAGAAGAAAATCATTTTCCGCCAAGATAACGCACCTGCGCACACAGCTCAAAAAACCATTGCTAAAATAACTGAATTGACGTACGAATTATTGCAACATCCAGCCTATTCTCCAGATTTAGCTCCCTCCGACTTTTGGCTCTTACCACACCTCAAACAATATCTCCGTGAAAACGATTTTCTTCAAATGAAGAGTTAATAGCTGCCGTGGAGGGATATTTTGCAGAGCTGCCGAAAAATCACTACAGTCAAGGGATCCATAAATTAGAAGACCGTTGGAATAAGTGTATTGAAGTTGAGGGAAACTACGTTGAAAAATAAAGTCATTTCTACAAATAAAAATTGGTTTCTTCATTTCCGTTCCGCGAACTTATTGAACAACCTTATATAGTAGTCATATGTTGCAAGAGTGGAAATAATAATTCATGAAATGTAACTTTACCAGTTACAAGTACCTAAAAGCAAAATATAGGGGGATATACAAACTAAAAAAACTATCGTGGTTTAAAAACAATACAAGTTCTTTCTTTATGCAGAATTTTATTAATTTATGCAGTTCTTTTCTCTAATGAGAACATTGGTTTACGTATTGAGACAAATTTCTAATTGTTAGAAAGGTGCTTAAAGAGAAGGAAATCAATATAAATCAGCCAAAATGTCTGGGAAGGCTTCAGATTAAAAAGACTCATAAATATTTCTTTTGATGGGCCCACCAATGGCCGAGCAGTAAAGTCGCTGAACACTGGTAGTTCAGTCCAGGGCTCGAATCCCGATGAATGGTTTGTCTGCATGGGCGTTTTCATGGTTTTCCCCCATGTATAATGTTTATATGAGACAGTTTTCGTTAAAAAGTCCTCCACAAAAAACATTTTTCCCTCAAAGCAGATAGAGCTTGAGTTCTTTGCCATAATCAAATAAACCGAAAGTGAATCTTTCGTTTGGTTATTTTGTATCTAGTCAGAAACTCCTAGTCCACTTATTTTTTCCAGTTCAGCACCTTTTTCTTATCTATCTGGCTTTGCCAAAATGAGTTTAAACAGATTTACTGAAATTATTTGCTTAATTTACTGAACCATTACTACTTATTCATATGAGGGTACATAAAAGCAATGAATATGATTTTGTTTAAATGTTATTGATTTTTTAAGCAAAAGATGGACTCAATAATGCACCTGTGTTTAAATATGACATTATGTATATTTTTTTCTTTAAAGTAAAAAAAAAAACTTTCAAATTAAATTATTATGTAATTAATGAATCTTTTTATCTGATGATTTTTTCCCAATATGAAATCTCTTTTATTTTTCCATCACTTAATATTTCAGATTGTTTCACAGTTATTGGCATATTCTGACACACATAAATAGGAAACAATAACAGATTCAGAACACATTTTATTCAGAAAGTATTTGCCTCTGCTTCGGAATATATCTGAGCAACAGTATGCAGTGTTAATTTGTTTTCAGTGCAAAAGTGCCCCAGTGGCAGATACTTGCATCAGAGTAATATAAGAAATTGCATAGCAGGAATCATAGCAAGCAAACTATTTGCCCTGGCAGAAATGGTGAAACATCTGGGCCGTAGAGTGAGATAGGGTCTCATGCACTTAAATACTGATCCCCCCCCGGCTTCCTTTGTCTTGAATGATAATTTAAAGCAAATCTTTTGGAAATTTCATGCAGATTTCATCATTTTTATTCAGATGTTATACTAGAATGAGGATTTTTCAAAAGCATGATGTAGGCAAGTTCTATTATGAGACTTTAAACAAAACATTGGTGAATATTTGAAACCATTTTATTGGTATAAAAGGAAATTCATGTGTCTAAACCTGAAAAAAAAGGAAGAGAATTTCAAGTTAAAGTCTGTTTATGTGCATTAAATTTTTACTCTTATTTGTAATAAATATATTTTCACATGTTAGAATAAGTTTATTTGGATATGTCCTATCTTTCATATTAGAATTTAAATTCAGTTTAAATTATAACACTTCAAATTAAAATGTTATTTCATTGGAAACTGTTATAATTATTTTCAAATAAGAAATATTATGTTTCACAAAGTAAAAATTCAGCATTTAAAAAGAATCTTTAAATATGCATATTGAAGTTGTTCCTTAATTTTCATTATTTGTTACTATAAACTTTTACATTTTGTAATCAAATCTATGTTAATTCTTTATAAATCAGTATTTTAATGACTTTTGTATTTTTATCAGAGAAGATACAGTTATTGTTGGAAATTTGATTCTTCTGCTTAAGGATGCTACAAGTGATGATGTTCAAAACATTAAAGAATTTGTAAGTATTATCATTTTAAAATTTTATGCAGCTCTTAGAAAATTTTCTTTTTTAAACTAATGTAATAAATTAAATACTTTTAAACTTTAAGACAAAGCAAAATTGCATAAGCAAATGTTTGAACCTAAGAATTTCATATAAAATTTAATATCTATGATGTAATGTACAAAGTGATACTTAATTATGTACCTGTTGTTGTTTGTTTATTTATTGTGTAATGTGTATATAAGCCAGGTCCTATAGAAAGTTTTTTCATGATGACATCCCTCTCTATATGCTGATAGAATGCTTTGCCATAACAAATAATCCAGTTCCTATTGCTATTTCAATGTAATTCTATCAATAATAATTGTTGTGCTAATAGTTTTACTTTTATGCTGTTCTGTGTTCTTTTCTATTTCATCTTACAAGTTATTTGCCTACCATAAGATTAAACTGCTATAAGACAAACATGTGAGTATCCATTTCTAACCATGAGATGAAGATATGGAATTCCAAACAACAGTAAGTATGGGAAAACAAAATAAAAACATCATTGGATTTCAAGGCTATTTTCCCTTCTCTACCTGATAAATCCAACTAGTCCTAAGTATGTTTCCAAAAGGCTGTGCTGTGGGTTTAAAATGCATGTTCTCAGGAATATATTTTAAGGGAAAATGCATCATCTTAGATTTGTTATATTAAAATTAGATACAGCCAAACTGCAACTTTCTGGCTCTTAACCCTAGCTTGAGCCACATGTGACCTTTTGTTCTCTTAAATGCAACTCACTTTCAGAAAAAGAATATTTTAATTTTTGTAATATAATAACATTTTGAAGCAGAAATAAAAATACTATGACAAAGCTTCTTTATCAATCAGTAATTTAATTTCTTAAATTATATTATGTGTGTAACAATGTCTTTGTTTGTCAACTTTTCAAACTGTCCAGTATGCACTAGTCATCAGATCAACAAATTCCAAAAAAAGGGAGGGACACATACTTTTGCTTCTATGATATACTGCTATACCCATCATATTTTTAAAGTAGCTAATGACATTGAGACAGTACAAACAAAAAATATGAATGCCAGTTCAAAAATAATGCACTCTAATCTCCCCTGGTGTAATTAATTTTATTTCAAACAACTTTGCTTTGCGGAAACAAAGGTGGAAATAAAATATATATATTATATACATTAGGTAAAAAGAACAGAATTCTTAATTCTTCAACTGATAGGTAACATTCATGAATTGCTAGATATTTGATTGTAATCGACATTTTTTCTTCTTGTATTGTCAATCTTTGAAAGTTTCTTAGAATCATTAGTTGATATTAGCTCAAGAACCTTCAGATAGTTAAAAAAAGAAAGTCGTTTTGAATCAGAGTAGATTCCAGAATATTAGCAACACTGCATCCAACCAATAACACAGATATTGATAACCAGGGTTCATACGGTCCTTAAGAGTCTTTAGGATTTTTGGTCCTTAAAAGTCCTTAATTTCAGCCAAAATCGGCAGACGGTCCTTAATTTTAGTCATTTGAAATTTTTGTCTCTTTTTACGAATGCCATTTTGAGTGTGAATTAACATTGTGGAGGAATATTTTCGGCAATTAACTGACAAATATGGTTATCTTTTGAATGGGTTTATGGGTTATAATTTGTTCCTATTTCTAATACAAGTGATGGGATACTCGAGTTTCTGAGCAAGAAGTGAAACATAAGTATTTCAAAATTATTTCATTTTTTCTAATGAAAAGCTCTTAAAGAACTTTTGGCTTTTGGGGACATGAATTCTTCTATTATAAACGGTTCTAAATTTGGCGATTTTAAGATCAATTTCTAAAGAAAAATTTAATTCTGAAGATTTAATTATTAAAAATTTAATTCTGAGATCTCAAAACTTTTCAACAATTTTTTTAAAAACTTAGCATTGATAAATTTCATTAAAATAATGGTAATATATATTGAAATTATACTTTAAAAATAACATTAAAGAAAAGCATTTTCATTTTTCGCTGTCATATTATAAACTTTCATTTTAGTCACTTATTGTACAATATTTTGAATCTGAAAAATAAACAAGGTGTAATGTTTAAAGTACAGTTTGCAAAACAGTTCTTAGCAAAAGCAAAATAGGCTATGTAATTAATTAAAAATGTCTTCTTTGTAATTTTTTCATGGTAAGAGTCTTTCCTACGTAATTGTTTCAGAATTCTCAGAAGATTCCAGAAAAATGCGACAAAATGAAAAATATCTCTGTAGTATTAACATGTAATGTATGTATTTTACAGGAAGTTTGCGAAGAATTTCTTACTTTTTGGAGAACATCTGTAAGAACAATTGAAAACATAAGATTTAAATGTTTTACTTCTGATACTAGAATCTTTTTCTTAACATGTTTACCTTCCCTTTATTTTTGCTACTTTACACTAGACACAAGTATAGAAAATGTCAAAAATGCTTCTATCACATGGACAGGCATTATAGAAAGGAATTTTTTATTAATAAAGAAATTGAAAACTGTCTATTAAAAAGATACATCTGATATGTCTTGAAGCATCATACACAGGACTAAGTAGTTTCCCACCTGATGCAATCTCTGTGGATCCTAAATTCTGCTTCTAGTACATGCTCTAAATTTTGCCATTTCTAGATTTTGTTGCTTGTTGTAAATCTGCCATCTCTGTAAACCGTCCCTTATCATATATATTTAACATTTTTTCTGAATGTTCATATTACTAAAGAAATAAAATTAGCAGCTTTTTCTATACATTTTAAATGCATTTGGTTTTCTTAGAATAACAGGAATCTTTAATTAAATTCAAAAATTCTAAAAGGAAAAGGAAATGTGTTGAAGAAAGAAACTGAATGCATAAAGAAAAAGAAAATTATTCTTCAAAGATATGCACAGTTATTACTATGTAAATACCCAGTTGTTTATAATTTCAGCCTTTACTATAATTTCCCATTTCTATCTCCTCACCAGACTGCAAATCACTTAGACAGTTTTTAAGCTTAGGTTTTTGGATTGTGTGTAAGACAGAGTGTATTTCTGACCTCCGCTTGCTCGCTGCATTAGTCCTGCCAGCTCTGGTAATTTGTAATTATTCATCTTTGTGTTATCGCTGCTGACATTAGAATTTGTTATGACGATAGAGTTACTGAGCCAACTTAAATTAAAATTAAATTGTATAGTCTTTGATCACTAGTCCACATTTTTAGTTTGAATTTGACTCTTCTTGTTTAATTACATCACCACAAGCAGTAGTTGATTTTCTTAGCATAAGAACATGCCTTTATGTTGTAAGTTATTTTTAAATAAGCCAAAGCTTTGTCTGACTTAGTTACTTTCAGACATAGCGATAATTTACTTCAAGTCTGTTGGGGGAGGGTTAAAATTATTATATGTTTACCACTTCATAGATACATTGTGGAGAGGTTGACAAGTTAAAAGGTAAAGCATGCTGGAACTAATGAAAAGATTGGTTTACGTATTGAGACAAATTTCTAATTGTTAAAAAAGATGCTTAAAGAGAAGGAAATCTATATAAATCAGCCAAAATGTCTGGGAAGGCTTCAAATTAAAAGGATTCATAAATATTTTGTTGAGTGTTGTTCTACAGCTGTTTTGTGGAGTGTTGTTGCTAGTTTTAATGTGTAATTATCCTAATATCATTTAAGAATCAATGTCATAAATTACATGTATTTTAAACTGGGAAATTTTATTAGATTGTCATTTTAATAAGGCTTTTTTAACAAATATTATTAAAAAATAAATCAAATTTAGTAGTGGCCATGTAAATCCATAGTGGCTAAGGTCCATAATGGCTACCTAATTTAATTATTTATAACTAGCGGCTTACCCTTAAAAAAGTGAATTATTGCCTTTCATTGATGCTTACCGTGGTCACAAGATAAAACACAAAAATGTAAAAATTCATCTGAAACTTATTCTTTGCATCTAGGAAGACTTAAAATAATACAAAACAGCATATCATCTCTGGTGCTTTAGTGGCTTATTGGAACCTTTAAGTACATTAACTGGGTTACACCCCTGGAACTCTGCATGAAGCTACGACACTAACTGCGTCAGACAGAGCCCAACTAACTTTCAAAATTTGCCACCTACATCAGGCCTTTTAGGTTTGTTCTGCTCAGCAAGTCTCTCTCTAGGCAAGCAGCACTAGTGACAAAAGACAGTCTTTTGTTACGAATCATTTTAACCTATTCCGCTTAATATAAAATATACCTGCTATTTACTAAACCTCTAGAGTGAGCAAGTATGTGACAAAATGAGACATAAAAACAATCTACATAAAGCTAACTGTTAGTAAAACATAAATATAATGCCATTTATCTTCTTTCAAGTATGTCAACTATTACAAGTGTAAAATATTTAGTGCTACTTGATAAATTTCATAAAATTTATTTTATTCTCAAACTTATTAATAATTATACATCCTACTTACAGATCTATTTTATTTTTAGGATGGTATTACAAAAGTGAAGTTCAGGCATAGATAATATTTTAAACTGAATTTATTCAGTTCCTATTTGCTCATAGGTCCTTAATTTTTTTCATTAATGAAGTACTTAATTTATGTTTGTAGAAATGTGTACGAACCCTGATAACACTTCATGTTAAATTTTCAGTGATACTTTGGGAAATGTATTTGACTAGTTATTGCTCAATTCAGATATTTATCTGAAGTATACGTCTTGTAAGAAGTAGTGTTCAGAATAAGGGCATGAATCTTCTTTTCCATGATTGATTGTTGTATTTATTTGATCATTCAGTTATACTTAGCCCATGCAACTTTGTTTTTACTGTTTTAATTGAAGTTTGCATGATGAAGTTAGTACTGAGTTGTAATTTAACTGCATCATCCTCTTTGCAATGCTACTTATAATCATATGTATTATTTTTTTAGATAATGTATACTGGCATTGCAGTGTGCTGATGATGTATCTCAAATCTTGCTAAACAGTGCTATGAATGTGTATAGTTTTTAATTCCCATTGAAAAAAAATAAAGTAGGTCAAATATAAGTTTCATGAAAGATTTAATATTAAGAACTAAGAAGAGTTATAAGAAAAAGTTTTTTTTTTTTCGTTAATGTTAAAAGTTTTGAAATAAAGCAAAATTTAAAATTTATATGTAAAGAAAAAACCTGAGATCTTTCAATCTAAACCTAATAAACTGCAAGTTATTTAATCCATTTTATGTAACTATGGATAAAGATGCAGTCGTAAATGAAAGTTTTAATGTTATAAAACATCCAAAAAAAGAAGGTGTGCATTATAAGTGTTAGCAGCTCAGAGATCAGTTTATTTGTAAATCACTCCTGATTCAATTTCAGCAACTGCATATTTCAGCAGTATACTTTTACTTAAAGGAATGCTGTTGATTAAAATCAAAGTTGATTAATAGTCCTTGCTCTAATTGTATGCAAATATAAATTAAATAATGCCATCTGTTAAATGTGCTGAAAGCGTTAAAAATATGCAATAGTTTGACTTTCAGAAGTAATATTACTTTGTAAAAATAATCATCATAGAAATGTTTGCTTTTGTCTTATGTATTAGAAACTATGAAGATCTATCATGTTTTTTTCAATTAGGTAAAACATTTTGTGACACTTGGGGAAATACCACAGTCTGTCCCCAATATTTTGTGGAAAAGTTTCTGCAGTAATAAATCTTCACTCACTAAAGAAAGTCAAGAAGATAAAGTAACAGTACTAAGTATTGAGGAGAAGATAGCAATTTTAACTCTGTTAAGCATGATGGTTGAGTAAGTTTTTTTATTTCTATAATATTATTTTATTTTTCTAATCTTAAATGTTTACTATATTTATTTTAAAATCATATTAATTCTTGATTATTTTTTCTTAATTTTTAAGAATACTTAAAAGCTAATTTTATTAATCACTAATTTTATTACAATAGTAATGCGGGATTTTGTATTATTAAATTTTTAGAAGTGAAATCATCAGTTTTTCATTTCTTCTTTGCAAAACATCTTGATGCAAATATTTCTCTATATAACAAGAGACTTCCTTTTTGTGTGTGGGGGGGGTATGATTTCACTTGGAAACAACAATTTTGTTATCTTAGATCTGTCACTTGTTATGGACTAACTTTTGCTTCTGAATCCAAAAATAATCTCAGTTTTTGTCTATTGCGTCAACTTTGTAAGCTACATGATACCCTTTCTTTGTCTCGAAAATCATACAAAATATGCATATAAAGGGAAAGCTTACCAATATACTGTTCTCAAAGGATAGTTTTATTCATAGAAAGGCTAAATATTGTTATTGCAAATTAAATTTTGTTCATACAAATGAAAAGTTTTTTTACCAAACAGTAAACTTATATATTAAATTTTAAAATTTTCACTTTTCTTGTCTTTTTCTGAAGTGTTTAACCTGTGGACATTTTCACTTGATGCTCTGACAATAGTAAAATAATTCTGTGGAAACAAAGGACCAAACAGTTATTAATGCAGGATGTACTGTTTGCATTTAAGAATTGGTAACTGAACTTTCAGATATTAATTAGTAACTATTTGAAGTTAATTCATTATTACACAGTCCAGTCACATTAATGTGACCACCACGTACTTTCCATGTCAGAGTTAAATAACCAATCACAGAAGGCAGGTGGCAGCACAGTGCAGTTGAGCATATATAAAGGGTGTGTGAGGGCTTCGGAAAACATTTCAATCGTTGGCGTAATGCAGAAACGAAGCGATTTATCCGACTTCCAAAAGGGCATGATCATTGGCTTTCGGGCCAAGGGTGGAAGCATTTCCGAAACGGCTGAGTTTGTGAACTGTTCGCGTGCCGCCGTGGTAAAAGTGTACCGTGCATGGCAAAATGGGACTGTCCAAAATCAGCGACGTGGCAAATGTGGTGCACCACGGGCCATAGATGACAGAGGCGAACGACGGTTGCGGAGATGCGTTCGGGCAGATAGACGGGCTACCGTTGAGC
This sequence comes from Stegodyphus mimosarum, assembly GCA_000611955.2. Lineage (NCBI taxonomy): Eukaryota > Metazoa > Arthropoda > Arachnida > Araneae > Eresidae > Stegodyphus > Stegodyphus mimosarum. The sequence goes on from KK119838.1 coordinate 445,991, forward strand.
AACTGACCACCAAAATGAACCAAGGGGCTACCAAAAGTGTCTCCCAAAGTACTATTCAGCGAACATTGCTGCGTCTGGGCCTCCGAAGCAGACGCCTGGTTCGTGCACCTATGCTGACTGCTGTTCATCGACGGCGAAGGCTAGAATTTGCACGCCAGTACAGCAGCTGGACGTCCACTGAGTGGCGACAGGTTGCGTTTTCGGATGAATCGCGTTTTATGCTCCATCGGACAGATGGACGTTGGCGTATAAGGCGTGAAACCTCTGAAAGGAACCACCCTGCAACCATTGCCGGAACGGTCCAAGCTGGAGGCGGGAGCATTATGGTCTGGGGAATGTTTTCCTGGCATTCTCTAGGTTCACTGATCATTGTGGAAGGCACAATGGATCAATACAAGTACGCATCTGTCCTTGCGGACCATGTTCACCCCTACATGCGCATTGTTTTTCCTCAGGATGATGGCATCTTCCAGCAGGACAGTGCGAGGTGCCATACAGCTGCCAGTGTACGTGCGTGGTTCGAAGAGCACCAGGATGAGTTTACCGTCCTCCCCTGGCCAGCAAACTCACCTGACTTAAACCCAATCGAGCATCTGTGGGACCATCTCGATCGAGTTGTTCGCGCCATGGATCCTCAACCGCGTAATCTAGCGCAGCTGGCCACGGCAATTAGAGTCGGCATGGCTCAACATCCCAGAGAACACCTTCAGGGACCTATGTGACTCTCTTCCTGCACGTCTCGCAGCAGTCCGCTCTGCGAAAGGTGGTTATTCTGGCTTTTGACAGATGGTCACATTAATGTGACTGGACTGTGTAAAAAATATATTTTTATCAATAAAAAAACTTTTTGTCATTGAAAATAAATCTCCCGATTTTTAAGTGTCGTAGGTTGACAAGTATGACATATGCATATGTAAATACATTTGTAAATCAGGTCCTTATAATGGAAAATTGCTGTACTAATTTTTTTTAAATTAAAAAAACTCCATTGTATGAATTATTCCCCGGAGTTATTTATTGTTTGTGTTAATGGCATTGGCATATCATGTATTTTGGAACATCACATGCTTTTGGGTAAGAAATGTTCTGTTATGCACCTGAGAAAATTGCCATTTAAAACTATTTATGTAGATTATTTGAAGAAGCTGATTTCAGGTTTAAAGATTGGTCTTAAATCATTCCTGAAAATAAGGTAGAGAATATTATGAAAATAGCGTCAAGACTTTTGATGGGAGAGTCTATTAACATAAAATCTACTTTTTTTTATATAGTCACATGAAGTAAAATTTCAAATTGGTAAAATAGTCATTGCACAGGATGGATCAGAAAAGAATCATCTTATTGAAAATGGTTATAAGAAAGAGAATAATTGACATGTATTTACCTATTATAGCTTAATTCAAATTTCTTGTCACACTTTGTGTATGCTTTATATGAGAACCTTTTGCTGCATGACACACATCAATCTAAAGGAACAAATGAGAAGGCACTTTTAGCCTGGCTTTTAAATTTGCTAGATCTAGCTTCATGAAAAGCTTCCTTTTTTTTTTTTAGCGCGGGGGGATATATAAAAGATATAATTTTTGTACTGTTCAGACTTGGTGAATTGCATCGTTCTTACCATCCCATCAGTCCACCAAGCATTTTTCAACATTTTTAAATAGAAATAAGCTGTAGACTGGCTGTGTGTCACGTAACAAAAGGATCTTACAGAGAACATGCATGATGAATAAAAAAAAAAAGTTTAGTTTAAATTTAATTTAATATATCATGAGTAAATACAGTGCCTGCTGCTAATTAAAATCATTTTCATTCCAAATATAATTGAGTTTATTAAGCGACTGAGTTTTATAGACAGTGATTTGTATATTGCAAATAGTGATATCAGTTTTAAACTTTTCAAGTAAAATAGTCAATAACAACTAATTCATTAATTAATTCTAAAATAATAATTCAAAATTAACACTAGAATGAAACTACTTACACAATTTTGAAATTCATTTTAAAATTTTGTATGAAAATATTTTTATAATTACATTCTTGATGAAATTTTATCTCTTACAAAAAATTTTTTTATCTATATTTATTTCATATTGCTCAACAAGTTTTTCAGTTGTACTTTTGATAGCTTTTCTGATCATCACATTTTGGCTTAAGAATTTTTTTTTAGAATTTGCAGTATTTTTCTAGATTTGGTTGATAACAGCATGTCATCATTTTTTTCTGTATCACTTTCACTGTCAGTTTCTGCAGTTCTTTTAACATTTTCATAGTCAGCTTTCATACATCTTGTCTCAATATTATTGGGAATTGACACATATTCTAAAAATGAATCTTCAGAACTTCCCTCTCTGATGTCTGAAACGTTAGTTATAGTTTGCAATTCCTTTGAAGCTTCTTCTACATAAAAGCTGTCTTTTTTAAAACAGTTTTTAACTGATTTTAAGGGATTAATCCCCTGCACTGACTCATATGGATGGCCTCTAACAAAAATATGTGTATAATAGAGATGGGTTTAGTATACGCAATTATTCTATTGATCAGTATGCATTTGTTTTGGTTCCTGGAAATTTGAAAGTAATAAGCTGCTGAGTTTAATATGCAGTTGGTTTTGTATGTGCCAATTAAATTGTTTGCGTTAATCATTTATAACAGAAAGATTCTTTTGAACTTAACTCTGTGCTTTGATTTACTGAAACTATTAAATTGAGTACTGTTACATACAAATTTCATGGACTTAATTAGGAATGCATTTTTTCTAGTTATTGATGTGAGCAAAACATTTTTCATTTTTAAGTTTTAACTATTTCCATGGAAATATTGACACATTGCTGGGAAATAACATATGGGGTTACAATTAATTTGGGATGTTCACGTTGCTACAATATCACATAGTAGCAGAATGGAACTAAAGTTTTAAACAGTCAGAGCAGATGCAACATAGTGATGTCAGACTACTTCCTGTTAACCCCCCTACGGGGATTTCATCAGGGAGGAGTCACACAAAGAAATGCACTCGCCCTTTTTATTTATTCCTGTGATGATTCTAACATATGCTAACCTTATGCAATGATGATTTGTATCTGTCCAAATTCTACTTTTTTTTTTTTTTTTTTTTTTTAGAAAGTAGTAAGAACAAAAAGTAGCAAGACCATAACTTGAGCTATAATGATGATGGAAAATTTTAGATCTATAGGTCTTAATTAAAGAATACTTAATGTTAAGTAAAAATAGACAAGAGCTAATAATGTTGGTTAAATCTACGTATAAAGCAAATACAGTCATCAAATTAAACTGCAGAGTCACATAGTATGGGGGTCAATGAACCTATGAGAATTTCTTTTAGATAAGCTATAGTAAAAAATAATCATATATTGAAGGAATGTATGTATAAAAAATAATAATGTACTGAAACTGAAATTTTTAGAATAAAAGGAAGTTATCAGAACCAATTAATTATCAAGTTTCTCACAAATGGTGCTAATACTAATCCTTTTGTGACCTTTGTTTTCATTATTTTTCTTTGGAAGTCAAAAATTACATGCATAAACCAGTTTTCTTTGATTTAGTAAATTTTAAAAGAAGATGTGTTTATTAAAAATTTCATTTTATGAATGTGAAGTCACAAAATACGCTTCTGTCAGGCAATTCTTTTTATAAAGAACACCTGGGATGTTATATTTTGCATAACGTCTTTTCATGACTATTTCAGTAGAATTTTGAACTTGAAGAAAAGCCAAAAATCAGATGGAATTATCTCAAGAGGACTCACCAGGAGCCAAATGCTGAGAACCACTTAATACTTTGAGTTTAATGCAGTCCTCCCCTAAACCAGATAACCCTTGTGTGCTTTATCGTAATCCATATAATCTTAATCCAGAAGCACTGCTGTAGTGCACCTGCCAAAATTTTTCTGCTCATAGGCTCAGCTGTGTAGACCACATAGTATTGTGAATGCAATGAAAAACCACCAGGATGTACTTTTTTGTAATATTTTGTCTTTTAATTGTTACTCATGATACACCACTCTGCAGAAGATAAGAGTCAGTATGAGTTGTTATGCACCTGTTATGTTTTTCTTGGCCTTGTAGATGAGAAATACTTCCACAGTGATGACTGCATCTCATCTAGGCTGTACCCTTAAACTTAAGATCTATCATTTATCATAATGGTGTTCAGGAAATTGAGATCATTGTTTGTTTATGTCTGTATGCCCTGTGAAAGTTTTATACTGCTTTTCTTCTGCTGCATATTAGCATATTTGATATGAATTTTATGTACACTTTCTACTCAGCCAAATCTTCCCTCGAAATTAAATGCAACAAAACTATACTTATACATTAGTTCTTCGATCTACGATCAAAGTCCACATTTGATCCATCCTCTGTTCATCTTGGCTTGTTTGAAGGCCTATACAAAAACTTATCTACTGACAGTTAGCAATCCTGAAATGTTTGTGCTACTGCTCCTTAATATGCATTATACTTGTTGCGTTTTTGCTAAAAACTTGAGGAATCTTGGTTATTAAGCTTTTGGGCAAATTTAATACAATGCAACTGCTTCAGTCTTTCCATCACTTTGTGAAAATGAAAATCCTATGAGCTTTGTCTGCACCATCTTATTCGCTACCACTTTATGCATGCAGCAGTTTACTGAAAGCTCATCAGATTTCAGACTAGCTGTTAAGAATTGAAACAGGAGAATATTCATACAAGTGTGTGAAAATGTTCAATATCTACTTACCAGAAGCCGCTCCTTAATTTAAGTAGTTCCCACAAGCGAAAACAAGGTCAGCTACTTTTTTAATGAGCTTTTGTATTAGCACTATAATGTAACTCAAAGTAAGCTCTAGTAATTTAAACAATGCAAAAAGTTGCATGTGTTTTATTAACATTTATGATTTGTTTATTCACTTGCATAATTATATTAAAACTTCTGCTAATAACTTCTTGGTACATACATTTAATGCAACTGCCAAGAAGTACTTTCTTTGTGCAATTTGACGATTTTTACAGGTGAAAAAGAATGCCGACTTAATTGCAAGAAATGTATTACAAATATATTATTATTATTATTATGGATGTTATAAATTCTCTCAGAAATCGATTTACAAACAAGTTTTTTGTTTCTTTCACTTCCGTAGGAGATTTGTAGCAATCGCTTTAAAGAATAGATTCAAAACAGTTGTTCTCTTTAAAAATTCTGCAGCCTCCCCCCCCCCAAAAAAAATGTGTGCTTGCAGAATTTATACCACAATTTCTTCCACTGCCAGGCAAATCCCACAAACATATGTTTTAAAAGGTGAGCTTAAGACAAAATAATTCACAATTTTTACATAAAATTCATTCAAATACCCCTCTCAAATAAAGGAGAAAGGAAAACAAAAATATCAGTGTTGTTTGCTAAAACTGAAAAACTGTTAAGCTTGTGACTGCATGAAGAATTCTTATGTGCATGTTTGCCAGTGTTTGATGCATTTTTAGAAACTTGCAACTTCTGTTAAGGTAGCTACGCTTTGGGTACGTACCAACTTGTTTTTATAATAGCAAATATCAATATTAACTTTTTGCAGAGAATCAAAGTTTCGTAAACTAAACGTCTTTTTATGACACCATTAGCATCTTAATTTTAATGTCTATGTTTATGAAGACATTGGTTTAAAATTCAGATTTTATTTCCCTTTTGTGTTGCGTAGAGTTCAACCTGCATCCATGACCAAAAACATTGATGGTTTAGTTGAACATGGACTAAGTTCAGAAGCAGAGCAGAACTTTCAGTTGGCAAAATATGCTCTTAGAGTGCTTTGTAAAACTAATGAAAAAGCTAGAGGGAAGGTAAGTGTAAATTTCTGGCGAAAATTTAAATAATGCATTTAGTATTTTGAATATTATTTGTTAATTTTTAAATGAAGAGGAGACCTGCAAGCAACTGCAGATGTTCAAAGTACATAATCATAGTTATTTTGATTTTTTATATTATGTTGCCTCTTTATTTTTTAATTTTTTTTATTGGCATGTTAATAACTGCTGTTAAAACTTTATTATAGTGCTGTACTTTTATTCTGGCTTTGAACCATAACAACATTATGGCATATTAGACTGATACAAACTGTTGTTTAATAACTAAAATATTGTCATCAGACATTTAATAGTTTAATTAATGGAAAAGCATTGGAGGAAGATTTTCCCAAAAAAATATTTTTTTAACTATTATTTATTTATTTAATGTTAGTTTTTAAAAAAAATGTGTTTCTTTTTAAAATTAATTGTATTTTTGTTTTCTGAATGTCCAATAATGAATTTCTAAGCCATGTTCATAATGAGGAAAGCGGTAAGAATAAAAATATAAATAAAAACCTATTTACTTTGCCTTGTCTTAGAGCCCAGAAGACTAAAACAATGAAACATGATAATTTTCCTAGACTGTATTTCTGGCTGCTGAATGGATAAATTGCATTATGGTTTAATGGTTTTCCTTATGTGTAGCATAAAAGCAATCAAGTTTTCCTTAAATTCTCTCATGAAAGCCCATAACCAAGTTACATAAATATTCTTTTTCATAATAAAATAATCGAATTTTATCCTATACTTGGAAGCCTGAAATCATAATTTTCAATATTTAACTTGCTATAAGCAGAAAAGTGAAACCATTGCTATTTCTTTAAAGTCTTGATTAATCGTGTATGCTTGTGGTCTGGAATAACCAGAATTTCCAGATTTTTTACTTTCTCAAATCAGGAATTTATGAATTTGTGTTTTAAATCATAAATCTGTGAAATCAACGGTGGAGGCCCCCCCCCCACACACACATTTTATGTTACACCAATTTTATAGTGTCTTTGGGGAGGACACCACAGAACAAGTTAACAATTTGCCTCAACCTACTATCCAAACTGGCATTGCTTTGTGAATTTTACCTAAACAACCCATGAACCTTGATGCTAGTGAATCTAAGATATATCATGTATTTAAAAATATGTAACTTAAACATGACAAAAACGCAATAATCAGTTTACATTTCAAGAAAAACCTTAGTGTTTATTTTTTAAACAGATCCGATTATGAGAGAATCAATATCAATTAAACGATAAAAAATTCCCAGGGAGTGAAAACAATCCAATAAAATTCGTAACTTTAACAGCGAAACATTTTTTTGTTTTGGCAATACAGTAATTTTATAAAATAAACACCTTCAAATTTAAGTAAGTGCCTATTAATCTATTAATCCAACATAACTATTTCATCTCTTAACCATTTAAATGTTTTTAAACAAAACTATTTTTTTAACTATATTATCTTATTATTGCACAGAAAATAAAAGAATTCTACCATTCAGATCAATCTATAAAATTTTTATTTTGGCAATACAGTAATTTTATAAAATAAACACCTTCAAATTTAAGTAAGTGCCTATTAATCTATTAATCCAACATAACTATTTCATCTCTTAACCATTTAAATGTTTTTAAACAAAACTATTTTTTTAACTATATTATCTTATTATTGCACAGAAAATAAAAGAATTCTACCATTCAGATCAATCTATAAAATTTTTATCTTCATTAAAAAAAATTTACATTTTACTTTAACCTGAGCAAGGTCAGTAATAAGCTCACCAAATAAAACAAAATTTAAAATTCCTCAACATCTCAAATCTTTAAAACAAAAATCATTTTAAATTTTAGCCAGTATAATTTACATGTTTAAAATAAGGATCCTATCAGTGGGCTAAAACAGCTTAAAATTCAAACTCTGAAATCCTCACCCCCCATCCCAAGAAAAAAGTAAAATTAATTAAATAAATTGCCATAACTCAAAAACTAATTTAACAATTGTAAGTAGTTTAATTAAAAGTAGTTTCAAATTGAAGTTTTTTTTTTTTTTTTTTTTGTCTTCTAGCAGTATAAATTATAAATATGTGAACACAAATTAAGTAAAGTCAAATATTATGTGGAAAATACGCAAGTTCCATTGTCTGCCGTTTACAAGTTTTGCGAATGACGAAAGCTAAGAATGTTGAATCTTAAGTATGGAAAACCTCAATTCAGATGAACCAAATTACATAGAAATTAAATAAAACACATGTTGTGTAGCATAAATTTGAAAAATTAAAGATTAAATTTTGATTACTCAATAATTACTTAATTAACTTAATTTCACAACACAAACACAACAAATATTCAAATATGATCATAATAAATATTTTGTTGCATGAAATTTTGATTTTTTTTCATGATGTTAACTCCATCATTATAAGTAATTTACTTTATTTTTAATATATGATTGTAGAATTTACATCAAAACATATATCAAGGGCAAAGATAACTTAGTATATAAAATCTTTCGTAATATTTCTCCTTTGGGGGAAAAAATTAATATCCTGAGTAGGCCACCCCCCCCCAAAGTGTAAAAATAATAAAAACTTTAAAAAAAATCTGAAGGCTTTCAGATTTTATATTGTGCCCAATAGGGCATTTTTTAAACATTTTGTGTGTTACCTTTATTTATGAAATATCATGTTCTTCGCACTTAAACCATAAAATTTAATCCAACAGTAATATTGCAAAATATTTAAAAGAGCATATCGTTAGAATTTCCAATACACAGTCTCACGTGATGGAGATTAAAAAATAAATAAATAAAATTCCCCATACAGTGTTGCCATTGCTCGCTTTGAAGTCATCAAGTTTCTTAATCAAAAACTCATAAATGCTTTACAAAATATGAAATAGATAATAAAACAAATTCCAAACGCAGCCTGACCGTTCATAAGATTTAGAACTACCAGCGTTCAACGGTTTGATCCATTCGACTACTGTTAGAAAGTAGTAGAAGTAATACTGTTAGAAAGTAATAGTATTGGTTGAGTTGAGATTTCCTTCTCTTCCTTTCTTAACAAGCTGCCTGTTGATATACACTGGTGTGCAAAAATTAAGGACGAGACGGTTTTTTTCAATATAACTTTGTGCAAAAGCTTTCCAAAACAACACATTTAATACCGTAAGCTCCCCAATACGTAAGGACATGAGTAATATAAGCAACACTTACTAAAAGAGAAATCAGAGGGATAAAAAGAAGCTTTATTGAAAAAGTAGCATGGAGCGCAATGCGACTGAAGGCCGAAACATCCCTGTGATGGGTGTCCAGCAAGAAACATCCGGTCTTTAATAGGGGATATGATCTCCCCTGACTGCTAGGCAGGTTTCACATCATTTGTGAATGCTGGATATGTGGTTGTTAATGAGCTGTTGAGACACTGCTGCTCGTTCCTCTTGTAGCACCAATCGCAGTTTCGGAATCGTTACTGGCGATAAGTTACGTGCTGCCACGGGTCTCCCTAGTAAGTTCCGTACATGCTTGACGGGATTTAGATCCAGAGACCTTGCCGACCAATCCATGTGTTCAATATCTTCACTCTCCAACAGCTCTTCGACAGTAACTGTGCGATGAGGTGGAGCGTTGTCGTCCATGAAGAGGAACTGAGGACCCATAGCCCTTGTGAAAAGACGCATGTAAGGAAGAAGAACCTCGTTACAATAGCAGTCCCAGGTGACGAACCTCCTTGGGAGATATGAAGGTCGGTCCGGCTACCAAGCATTATGTCTGCTCGAACGAGAACTCCGCGACCTCCAAAACAGTCCCTTTTGATGATGTTGAAGGGGTTATTGCGTGTTCCCCGCTCTGTCCAGATGTGTATGTGTCTAGAATCGCAACTCAGACTAAATCTGCTCTCATCTGTAAAGAGTACTCGTCCCCATTCATTGTCTCTCCAATTCCGGTGTTCCCGGCACCACAGAGAACGCCTTCTCCGATGGGCAGGCGTTAGAGGTACACACCGTACAGGGCGTCGTGCAAACAGACCACCACCGTGCAGTCTTCTGGCCACGGTAAAACGCGATATCGGTCGTCCAGTCGCCTGTGTCGTGTGTCTAGCGATTTCTCCCGCTGTCTGCCGCCTGTTTCTTCTGGCCTGTAAGGCAATATACCGGTCATCTGCGGGTGTGGTTCCTCGTGGACGACCACTACTAAACCCCCGGATAGCTGTTCCTGTAGTTTGAAATTGTCTCCAAAGTCGTGAAACGATGCTGTGAGCAATTCCGAACTCTGCAGCCACACTTGTCACACTGCGGCCTTCCTCCAACTTCCCAATGATTCGACCTCGGGTAAAAGCATCCAGATGTCGTCTAACAGATTGATTATTCGCCATTTCTCGCTGAGGCAGCAACTCGGTGTGATTTTAACTGCTATACGGCGTGCAATCTCTTTGCCAGAAATACTGATCTTACACCGACAACATGCTTTATACTACTCAGACACTCCCCCATTACGTCTACCTGCATATCTGCGCATGTGCTACCGTACATCACCTTACTTAATCTCCTGAATGGTCTTTCTGTCCGCTCTGCCTCTTCGTTCAGCTGATATGCTAATTTTTCGACTTCGTCCTTAATTTTTGCACACCAGTGTATTTTAAGTAATTGAAAGATCTATTATTTTAAAATTTTGGTTTCATTTGCAAATGTACTGTTCTTTCTTGCTTCCCAGTTTGTTCAATCTGTTATCCTCTTATATAGTCTCACTAGCATAATAAAAAATGTCCATCAATTCCTAGTGTGTATTTAAATGCTGCTTATGTTTTATATTTTAAAAAATAATTTAAAATTAATTAAATTGTACTTAAATTTAGTCACATGTTAGGTATTTTATAACAGCTATTCTGTGTCATTTATAAACTTTGTTAAGTAAAGAAAGTTTTTAAAAAAATTTTAAGCTATTTAATGTATGTATACTGTTAATGCAAATAAGTTATTAAATAATATTTTTTGTTGCATGGGCCTTTTTTTTTCTTCCGTTTTTATTTATTTTTAAAGGTTCATAATGAATCTGCTACAGAAATTCGTCTGCCTTTTGATCATGAACTTGCTGATCGCATAAGATACCTTTTAACAGAGGGTAAATAAACTTTTGTATGCATATTTAATGATATTTTGAATGTGATTTATATTAAAAAAATTCACTCATATTCCTCCTAATCAGTTTAATTCAAATTTCAATTTCTTAACTTTGCTGACTGTATTTTTTCTCTTTATAGAATTAGATCAAGTGTTTGTTAGTTTTTATTTCTATGCTTTTTGGTAGAATGTGATTAAGCTGATAATATGAATATCGCAATTGATTAAAAAAAATTTCATTTCTTATTTTGAGAAGCCTAATGTAGTACACTAAATTTGCATGTACGATGTGTTTTGTTGCTTATTTGTCAAACATAATATTTCTTTGGCTTTTGGAATAAAAATATGAAGTATGTAAAATTTGGTATTCAGCAAAATTAATAATATATATTATGTACACTGATGTGAAATTATCTTTGCAAGCACAAATATTGATTTCTCAAAAATGTTTTGCTAAATTCAGTAATTTTAAGATGGTATATGTCATCATAATGTGTAATGACAAACTGAAAAAATTTAATATGAGCATGTATGTCAGAACTGTATTATGCAAGAGTTAAATCAATAGTAATGCATTAAAAAAAAAGACTTAAAAACAAATGCAGATTGTTGACATTAATAGGTTATACTTCCCCTAACTTATGTATATATATGACAGTGTAATTTCGTGCTGTTAGTAAAATGGTTAATTAAGATTGGAAGATAATGTATGCTTCTCATCTACCAATATTCTCTAGAAAGAACTGTTGCATGATATCTTTGGGGAAAATCCACTAAATTATACCTTTTCCGTGAATTCTCGCTATTTCTTTATGGGATTAAAATCAGGAAATTTTGTATTTACTTACTCTGTGCCTTTGGTTCCAAGAAATTAATCAGCAGGTGTGCACAGTGTGGCATCCACAGAAAGTAGAACCATGGCAGAAGATTCTGTTCTTAAACTAAAATCGAAACGAAAAGTTCTAAAGCTGAACGTCATTGTGTCAAGATTCTGAAGAAACTCAAAACGGAATTAAATAAAGATGACATTACTACAAGTACAATAGAAGAAAATTTAGATTAATTAATTATGAAATCAAAATCTCTCGAGTGATGTAGATGCTCAAATAGATTGCGATGTGAAGGTAGAAGCGGACGAATTCGAAACCGAACTAACATTTTCTATAGAATACGAAGAGAAAATCCAATTATGGAAGTTTAGAGTGAATAAAAAAATTGAAAGAATTAACTAAAGTGACAACTTCGGATAATGAAAATAGCATTTTTAATGAAACCAAAGATTCTCAAAACGAAAGCAATAAATTTAACCCCCTCCCAAAATTAACTATCTCTGAATTCTGCGAAGATTATACCCAGTGGACAAGTTTTTGGAACTCTTTCAAAGTAGCAATCCACGATAATGAATCTTTAACAAAAGTCGAAAAATTTAATTATTTAAAATTGTACTTATGCGGCAATGCTGCACACACGATAGAAGGTTTGTGTATTTCGGAACTAGATTACGATGAACCTGTTGAAATACTTAAAAACAGGTTTGGCAGGAAAGATATCATTATAAACTCACACATGCAAAAACTCCCGAATCTTACCTTAGTAACTAAATCCAGTGACATTTTAAAACTTCGAAAACTTTGTGATACTACAGAAACCGAAATACGCAGCTTGAGATTGTTAGAAGTCACACCAGATAAATACAGTTATCTGTTGATCCCGGCGGTAATGAAAACACTGCCTTCTGAGATAACTTTAGAGTTTAATTGTAAAAAGGATTCGTCATCCTTTTTTAATGTTAATAAGTTATTGCAATTTGTTCGATCGGAATTAGAATGTCGGGAAAGAAACCATCTTTTGGTCTCTACCCATAAATCAGAAAACACTGTGTTCCTTCCTGTGTTTATAAAGAGTAGAAGGGGGGAAGGAGAGTATAACATCCTCTGCTTACCAGCTCTAGACACCAGTTAGTGAAAATAAAACTACTAACTGGTGTCTGTTTTGCAATGCATTTAAACATGTTACTGAAAAATGTGAATTATTGACAGTTGATGAGAGGAGAAATTTATTGCGCAAGCAAGGAATATGTTTTTTATGCTTGAAATCGAAACATCGAATGAAGGAATGCAAAAGTAGTGTTGTTTGTTCCAGATGCAGGGGTAAGCATAACCATTCCATATGCTTTCAGGCTGAGAAAGAACTAAAAGAAAAAAATGAAAGTGTACAAGATTCGTGCGTTCTTTCAGCATTCTCTTGGAACAAAATTAAAATGATTTCACTTCAAATGTGTTGCATAACACTCCGAACAAATACACAGTCGGTTGTAATAAGAGCTCTTCTGGATACGGGTAGTATGCGCTCTTTCATGGGAAAAGAAATCACAGATAAATTGAAGCTTCCTATCATTCGAACAGAGACACTTTCAGTATTTATGTTTGGAAATAAAATACCCATTATAAAAACATTTAGCCTTGTTAAGATAAAATTAGAGAACTAGGAAATATCGAATTCAAAAATCGAAATTGAAACCCTCGTGACTGAACAAATTTCAAGATCTGATTTACCACCTCCTAATGCAAATAAACACATTATAGGCAAACAGTTAGAAGGTTTACAACTCACAGACTCTTGGGATTGTAAGGAAAAAATATCTCTTTGGATAGAAGCTGATTATTATTATGATATAGCGACTGGGAAACTTAAGCATTTAGACGAACATTTAGTAGCTGCAGAAACGCTATTCTGTTGGTCTCTGCTAGGTTACACTGAAGATACAACGTGCACTTCTACAGCCTTTAATATTGTAGTTGAGGAAGATATAATATCTGATCAGATAAAAAAATTTTGGAAGCTTGAAAGTTTAGTATAAAGCCTGAAAATGAATCATCTGATCCATTGGAAGATGCTATAATGGACAAATTCGAATCGAAAATTTTATACGAAAATTCTCGTTACAAGGTTAGGCTGTCATGGAAGTCTGATAGAAAATATGAGTTACATGATAATAAAATGGTTGCGGTGAAAGGATTTGAAAAACTTATAAAGCGATTTCAGAATAACCCCGAACTTTTTTATTCATACTAGACAGTTTTACAAGATTATTTAGAACAAAACATCATTGAACCAGTTTTAGACACTGAACTCAAATCACATTTTATTTGCCTCACAGAGAAATCATTTGCAGTGATCAAACTACTAGTAAACTACGTATCATATTCAACACGTCCTCACATGGACCTGGTGAAATTTTGTTGAACGACTGCTTACATATTCGTCCAAATTTGTATCCTGACATTTTCGAACTTTTATTAACCTTCAGGCTTCATCCTGTAGCCTTTATAAGTGACATAAAGCAGGCTTTTCTGCAAATAGAAGTAGATGAGAAAGACAAAGATGTAACACGTTTTTTGTTTGCAGAAAACCCATTCGAAGATCCACAAAATTTCATAACTTACCGATTCACTCGTGTGTTATTTGGCATAAATAGCGGTTCGTTTTTATTGGCTGCAACCATTAAACACCATTTGAAACAATATAAGAAAACCTACCCTGCCACTTGTGAATTCCTAAATGATCACATTTATGTAGATGACATCATTAGAGGACACCCAAACGGTGAACTTGCTTTCAATACCAGTTTAGAATGCATCAGCATTTTTAGAGATGCCAGTATGATTCTATACAAATGGCACACCGATTCTCAAAAACTGCACGAATTGTGGCTTAAAGAATGTATTGAGTGCGAGGAATCCCCTCAAATTTCAGAAGCTAGAAACCCTCCATTAAAAGTATTAGGAGTTGCTTGGGGCAATCAAAATGACTCAATTTACTTTGATGTCAAAAATTTGATAACATTTCTATCAAAACAAGTTAATACCAAACGTTTTGTCTTGCAGGCAATAGTATGAATTTTTTATCCTGTAGGTCTATTATCACCGTTTGTACTTAGAGTCAAAATCATATTGCAACAAATCTGGGTACTTGCTTTAGATTGGGATGATGAACTACCAGAAAATTTATGTTCTGTGCGGAAAAAATGGTGCAAAGAAGTTTCCAGTGCGGATGAAATCGATATTCCACTATATTATTTTTCTGCAATTGGTAATAGTGATGTGGAAAGGCTTGGTGCTATCAAAAAGGCTTATGGTACAGTAGCGTATCTGCGTATAATTTCCAGTGGTGAACAAATATTTACAGTTTTTGTTGCTTCCGAGACTAGAATAGCACCTTTGAAACTGCTCATCTTACCTAGGTTGGAACTCATGGGAGCTCCTTTGTTGACTAAATTAGGCACTAGCATCATCAAAGTTTTGAAGTTACAATTGTCTTGTTTTTTTCTGGACTGCTTCGTCGAAAATCACACTTTTCTGGATAAAGAACTGTGCAAAGAAATTTAAAAATCGTGTTCAAGAAATGCAAAATTTAACATCCCCAGAAAATTGGCATTACTGCCCTGGAAAAAGTTACCCAGCTGACTTGGCTTCAAGAAGAGCTAAACTTCATAAGCTGAAAAACAATTCTATCTGTTTTCAAGGAGCAGAATGGCTTAGAATGTCGTCTGAATTCTGGCCTCGACAGAATGGAGAAAATTAGAAAACCGCAAGAACATTAGTGATATTTATGAATTTGCATGTACGGCAGTTGAAGAAGGCTAATAGATATCTCAAAATATAGTAATTTAAGAAAATTGTTGAGAATAACTGGGTGGATGAAGCAATTCATTGGTAAAATTAGGAAAACGAGCCATTTGACCATTCATTAACAACTGAAGAATTAGTAGATGTCAAAAATTATTGGATTAGATCTGAACAAGAATGCTTTTATCCCAAAGAAATCAAGTCTTTGAAGATGGCAAATAAAGTCGAAAAAAAGGTCAAAGGGAGTCAAAAAGTATATGTAGCATTATTTACGTGCACTACCACTAGAGCCATACATCTGGAACTTGTACCAAATCTCTCTACGGAAATTTTGATGGCATTCAAAAGATTCACCTCTAGGAGAGGCAACTGTTGAGTAATTTATTCGGATAACGCAAAAACTTTTAAAAGGGGACAAAAGAAACTCGAAAATTTTTCTAAACTATTGTCAAATGAGAAATTCTAAGATTTTCTGTCGAATGAGAAAATCGATTGGAAGTTTATAATAGAATGAAGGGCTTGGTGGGGAGGCTTCTATGAGAGATTAGTAAAATCAGTTAAAGAATGCTCAGGGAAAATTCTCGGTAAAGCCTTGATAAGGTTTGAAGAACTGTCAACGGTTTTTAGCACAAGAGGAAGCTGTTTTGAATTCTCATCCATTGACCTATATGTACAGTAACCACAAAGAACCACTGCCACTGAAAACAGTCAATTTCTTGATTTTCTGAAAAAAAGATTCTATACTACCTATCAACTTTAACTCCATTGTTAAAGATGGTTCTACTAAGTCCTCTCTGACCAAAAGAAAGGTTTATCAAGATTTATTGGTTAGGCAATTGTCTACTAAATGGAAAAAACAATATTTAATGGATCTTCAGACAGCTCATCAATTAGAGAATCCCAACTCTTATGATGATTTCAAAGTTGACGATCTCTTCTTCATAGAAGGAAACAATAAGGGCAAACTTTTGTGAAAGTGTGGCAGAGTAATAAAAGTTTTTTGTGGTCATGATGGCAAAGTTCGTTCTTGTGAACTAAAAACTGTTGATGGAACATTAATAAGATGACCAGTTCAGTTATTATATCCTTTAGAAGTTTAAAAACAAATTTCATTATTTAGTAATATGCATTGATTCAATATGTTTTTGTGCAATTATTTATTTTGCTAATTTAGTTTCATATGATTACGAATAGTTTAGATTTACTGAAGTAGTGTCAAAATTATATTTGATGTTAACATTGATTTTTATGGAATTTGGTATAATTATTATAGTTTTTTTATATTTTCTATTCATTTAATATACTTATTAATTGTTTTATAATTATATGTCAAAATACTTATTAATATAAATTTTATTGTTGTTAGATTAATGTGAACTTTTGACAGAGTTCAGGTGGGGAGTGTGTGGAAATTATTTTGATTAATTGATAGATGGCGCTAGCGTTTCCTGTGAAACGTGACATGGCTTTTTTGAATTTCGGCAGACCTTCCACCGGGACTCTATAAATAGACAGATAGTTAGATATATGCGTAACTTCGCTCACTAGTCAACTAGGAACAATGAAATTCCTATTAAAAGATTAGATTTTCTTTTTCGATTGGCAAAACTATTTCGATCTTTTATGATCAATCCGAAGCTGTAATCAATGATTTGTAAATAATGCGCATATTAAACTTTACGTTTCTAAAATTATTCAACCTTTGATTTCTATGAGTCTTTGAATTTTGAAACAAGGCGTACTCCTTAGTGTCAGTGAGAATATTTCATATTCCTGCCTGACTAGCTAGCATTTAAATTCTAAACCATAGCGCTTTACGTGATTGCTTATTGAAATAAATCCAAGTGCGTCAGTATTAGTAAATCTTGCTACGCACCGTTTAGTTTAGAGGCCAACCTCGCGTTATAGCTCTGCGAGCAACACCTACTTAGTTTCTATTTAGCTTTACTTTTAAATATTATTTGATTGTTCATTTTAGACCCAAGTGTGGTCTTTACTTTCTGTATCCCTCCCGAGTTGGGAAGTGGTTGTACATAATAGTGATCTAATAAAAGAGGATTTTAAATCCCTTTCAAGTGCAGTTCTTCTACCACTTAGTCGCAGCATTCTACCACAGAACATAGCTCCATTCAGCTCCCTGTTCAAGATCAGGACTTTAAGCTGTTGACGAAGATGTTTGCCAAGAATATGCACCAAACACTCAGTCCTGACAAATTAAGCCTCAAAGAGAACAGGGTCTCTTTGTTACAGACATCCATTTTTTATGCTGTCTGCTGCAGGTGAGGTTCATAATCTTTTATTCTGAGGTTAAGTGCAACCATTCATTACTTGACATAAAATTTTTACAAGCTTCTGTATAATTCAGCCGGTTTGCTACAATTCCAGTAGTCAAATTCCTGCTAAAAAAAGAGTGGCAGTGAACTAGTAACAATTTTGAGAAAGTTGCTTTTTTTTATGATATTGCCTTGATATTCCAGGAATAGTCTAAGAGTTTTGTAATTGTTGCCTGTAGATAGAGATTAAAGCATTTAGCCATCTTGCCACTTTCACAGTTAACTTCTGTGCACTTCAAATTTTCTTCCATAGACTACTTTGGCTCCATTAAAAAAAAAAGACTTCATAAACATGGAAATTTGAGTTGCTGGTGTTCGAGATAAATCTTTTCAATGTATTTGTCATGTCTCTTTCCCAAATTTCAGAAGCAGAGTAATTAAATTCGATGTGTAATATAATTGACCTAACATTTCATTCATTCCATGAACAAATAAATCAGACTAATTAGCTATTTCAAGAAATGGTATTTTTATTCTTATAAAGGTAAATAAATTTAATGATATTTAATGTTTAAATAGTTCAGTGCTATTTGCATTTTAATGTGTAAATAACATTTTGATATGTTTTGGATCCATAAATATTGTAGAAACTTAGTAAATTTATCTTTAAAAGGATACATTGTATTATCAAGTTTTCACATGGGTATCTAAAATAAAAATAAGCAATTCTGCATATTTGTTTTATGTTAAGTGTTTTACCATGCATAGTAAAAGCTGTATTCATAAATACATAAAAATAGTTTTTATTTATATACTTTATATAATATGCAGTTTTAGAGAAAATATTAATGAGCAGAAAGAATTTTTATTTACACCAATTAAGCCACCAATTGAGAATTAAAAAAAGCGACAAGTTAAGAAAATTACTGTTCTTGAAATAAAGTCATGTCTATATAAAGTGATGTCTCAACATATGCCATTAATCCTTTCCAGATCCTTGGACTGAAAAGGAAACTAGACATATGCCGACAAACTTTTGCAATGAGAAATAAAGGAAGAATAATAAATCTGTTCTTAGGAGGGGGGGAATCCTAGTATTGTAATACTGTTAAAATACTAATGTAGTGGATGAAGTATATATAGTATATGAGTAAAATACTGTACATGGATCAAGATCAAAAACAATTTCTCAGCATGCTCTAACATCTCTTATATTTGTTTGGTAATCAGTTTCACCCCTTTCACAGTATTAGCCAATTTAATTGCCAGACTTTTGCAGCATTAGCCTTTGTTTTTATAATCTTAGATACTGTTATTTTCGGCTTACGGTGTGAAATAGCTAGTTCTGGATATGCATGTTATCTTCATATTTTTCAAGAATAATTTTTTTTACCTCTCTGGTGATGTGGACATGATTTGTTGAAATGGTATCCCAAACAAAATTTTCACATCCAAACAGGCCATAAACCAAGTTGGATGTATTTCAAAGTGAACATATATTAATGTACTACCGTATTTGTATTTTATCGACTCTGTTTTTTTTTTCAAAGAAATGAATATTTGAATTATAAAGTATTCATCAAACAAGACTGGCTGTAATATAATGAAATAAAAGAGCCTGAACATGCTCCATAGCACTTTACCAAAGCAATCCTACCATTTTTCACAGATCTGTCATCTCTTGAAATCGTGCATCAATCTATCTGGAGCAAAAGAAATATATATCTTTATTGTTGTATCACTATTTGAAGTCAAACTATAGCATCAAAAAATCCTACTTTCATGCATATTTAGTAAAACAAAATGGAAAATTACTGAAATGTTTCTGATAATTTGAAGAAAGAACAATTTATCTTAAAAATGATTTATATATCTAACTATGTGTGGGAGGGATATCTTAATTGCTTAGAATTTATGAATATATGGCCATGAATAATTTCTGAAAATACTGCAAATTGAAATATTTTTAATAAAAATGCTAATTTTTCTTCCATTCTCTCAAATATTTGTGGAATTATAGCTTTCCTACCATTTAACAGGAAATTGTTTGATACCTTTTAAATCACTGTTCATTAATAAAAACATAATGTTTTATATTTGCTTGTGGTGGAACCTGGAAAAACTGCAAATAATCCATTTTTCATGTAATTATGTATTAACGTGATGCTTTTCATCGCTTAAGATATTTGGGTTTGTATAACAAAAGCAATATATGTAGATCGACAATATTTTTAGTAAAAATGAAGACTTTTTGTACTTATTCTTTTTTCAGGTATTCAAAATTTTAATGATGATCAGTGGGTATCTATGGCTGATGAAGCTATCTGCACAATATTTGTCATGATTGATAAGCCTACTGTATTGTGCGCAGAAATATGTGCAAAAATTGCCAGCCTTATTTCTGAAAATTCAGTTTTGACAACGGTTTTGCCAAATAGTAAGAATGTTTACCTTTTATAGAATATTATACTTTTTATAATAGTTTTAATTATTGATATAAGATTCTTTAATTTTCTTGATTACTCTGTTCATGAGCGTTTCTTGAAACACCTGCATTTCTTATTATTCAAGTTATATTCTCAAAATCTTGTATATTTGCATCTGTAGAGAAGAACGAATACATGCATAATAAACGTTAAATTTAGAATATTTTATTTTGGAAGGAGAAACATATCTGTTATTATAACAAATTCTGTCTTGAATGGTACCAGAATCAGTATTTCTTTAAAAACTAATTTTCATGTTGCTTAGCTAAATTATATTATGTTTCTGATTGCAAAATGTTTCCATTATTTACAAGGAGGGGGCCTCTCCCCACCTGAAGCAAGTGTTACATACCATATGATGAAAATTGCTCACTAGCTCACTATCAAAATACTAAATGTTACAATAGTATCTATAATGAGTTAATAGAGCCCTATTTTAGATCACTAATATAATTAACCATTTAACAGAAGGTACTGTCTAAGTTTAGTGTATATACTCAACTCCTGATTAATCATGAATGGATTTACGTGACCTTGTCTAAAAAAGATTATGTTCGTTTATTGTGAGGTTATAGAAAAATTATTATAACAAATTATCAGAATACAGCAAAATTTTGTAAGGAGTTGGAAATGTGTGGAATAATGCATTGATAGCAGATGATATCACAGTATTTAAGAATTATTTTTATCTCTAACAGTATTTAATTTAACTGCATATAATTTGGAATAAACAAAAATTATTAAATTGTAAAAATAAGTGTATAACCATTAATTTTCTGTTTCCCATTGGTTTCTGTTGAAATGCATGAATAATATAAGCAAAAACGTTGCCTTTTTCTATTTTGAAGTGTATTCTTCTTAATCTAAAAATTAAACTGCTTAAAAATATAGGTAAATTATTAATAATCTTCTTCCCTATGTTTTTTCCAGTTAGTTTTAGTATTATAACTAAAATTACTGTAAGAAACATTTTCTATTTATACAGCTAAATACACTTTTTGCGAAGCATTTCTTTTTAAACTGATTTTACACTTAGTGAAATGTGTCTCCTGAGAAGAAATTTTAGGGAGCAATCATCAGTTATTAATAAAAAGGGTTAATCTCTTAGTAATTTGCAATCTACTAATGCCACCAAGTGGAATGTAACAAATTATTGGAGGGTTTTTTTTTTCAATAATTTTTAATTCATATATTTAATTTTCTTAACTGAAGATAATACCCTTAATTAAATCATTATGTCTTGAATTCCCTCCCCCCCCCTAAAAAATTGTTTACTAAGCAGTTTTAAACTACAATGATTATTGAAATTGGAGGATCCAAACCTGCCTCTGGCCCATCAGCAAGTAGTAAAATCGCTGGATATTAGTAGTTCAACCTGGGATCAGATGTTGGTGAATAAACTGATTGTGTTTTAGTTTTGGAGGTTATTCATATGTATGATGTTAAGGTGAGTAAGTTTGCCTTAAAAAATCCTCCATAGAGACATCTCACCCCTTAAGCAGGTAGCTCTCTTCTGTTAATTTATGATAGAGCACTATCTACCTGTGGAAAGGAATGTCTTCATGAAAATAATTCTAAGGGCATTACATGTATAACAGAGCAATCGGCCAGAATGTTCACCACATTTGAACCGGCACTGTTAGATGGTGTACCCACTTCTCTGATGGTGGGCCTTTACCCATAAGGAATACCATTAAAACACTCATGCTCATTCTGTGGAATCATTCTATTAGAGTTGAATCATCAGTGTTCAATGTTAAGATGGGTGATCCGCTTCGGAAATGATTCAAAGAACCAGTTCACTTTAGAGTGACTGATCTCCGATCCAGTGAAAACGGAGCGGTGGTTCTTTAACAGTTCACAGAGAGTTCTTGTTGGGAAGTGTGCCAAAAATTTTATTCCTTTTATGTAAACACTAACATTCTTGCCTTAATTATTTACTGGAAATGTCTCTGAACTTTTTTTATGTATGTATGTATTACATAGGTATATATGTGCACTTTTGATTTGCTTGTGTTCCATCTTAAAAAACTAAACATTAAATAAATTGACACATCTCAGTGAAACTGACCACTCTTGTCTGCAGATGGATAGAATTGTTTCCCCCTCCCTCCCTCCATCTGGCAGTACGAGGATCTGTTTAAAATTATAGATGCTCAGTTTCCTCTTCGGACTCCCAGCTGTGATTGCTCCAATGCTTCTTCTCTAGTCTCAGATCTATTTCCTTCGTAGTGTTGATTATTCATTCTTTTCATCGCTCCTTCTCTAGCTGTAGATCTGATTCCTGCGGCGTCTTCATTATTTGCTCTGGCATTCCTTCTCTAGCCGCAAATCTGGCTCTCAGAGTCTTGATTATTTACTCTTTTTGCTTCCTCAGACAGCTTGCTTTGAGTTTCATTTCGATTTTTCGAATATTGTATCATGATATAGCTATGTACGTTAGATATTCCTTCTTTATACAATATTGTTATAACATTTATATAAAATAATAAATTATATTTTTATCCATTTACTTATTTTACTAATGTCTTGTTGTTGAGAGCTGTGAATTCCTCTTTAATCTTCTTCAGAATAAGTATATATTTATAAAGATAAATTTCTCCATCTAATATATTTTTTCAAGGTTGCAGAACAAAAAGGCGACCTTACAGCATAGAAGAACGTCCAGCGATATTTGGTATTATCAGCAGACTATTTCCTGTTCTTTGGGATCTGTCTCCAATCTAAACATTTATTTTTGCACTGTGCTTTGTAGTAGCAACAAAATATCAATTATAGTAATAAAATAATGTAATCTTTAACAAATGTGAGTTTAGTTTTAAATATTTTTAAACTTTTTTAGAATTTTGTTGTACTATGTAGGAAGGGGTTTTTAGGGAAACTCAAAAGTACAGTTGAAAGAAATCAGTCCATGGAATGAGTGGTTTTATGGAGTTGATTCCACTTATCTCATTCCTTGTTTG
The DNA here is from genome assembly GCA_000611955.2 of Stegodyphus mimosarum. Classification (NCBI taxonomy): domain Eukaryota; kingdom Metazoa; phylum Arthropoda; class Arachnida; order Araneae; family Eresidae; genus Stegodyphus; species Stegodyphus mimosarum. The sequence continues at coordinate 469,292 of KK119838.1, forward strand.
ATTCTTTCTGCTTTTCCTCCATCTTTGCACTGCTCTTGATTCTTGTCTGTTCTGAGTGCATTCATCAAGGTCTAGTGAGTGGTGAATCATTAAAAATAACAAGTGAGCGAAGGGTTCTGATCTGATCCCTTAAAGGAACGGTTTTGCCCATCTCTAGTTCTATGGTTTATTTACTCAACCAGTGTTCTTTATTAAGGAAACCCAACTTTTTCATAACTTCTTCTAAGCATAATATCATCATATCCCTAATCAAATTTCATTTTACAATAAAATTGATAGCAACTGCATAACAAAAACTTTTGCAAATAATTTAGAATGATTTTAAGTCAATATGGAACTTATGGTGAATGTATTTGTGTAAGAATAGTTAATTTCCCAATTAACCATGCCTTGTGTGAGAAAAAGTTAAGTTTGCTTATTGCAAATCGCCTATTCATTTTTTAGATATGCGAGATACATACGTATGAAAAAATCTCTTCTGAATCCATTTTAAATCAGCTTTAATTCGTTTGGGGGAAAAGAGTCCTTTTTTGTGTGAGAGATGTCACGCAAAAGTATTTTTAAATGGCATTCGATAGCAGTCAAAATGGATATTTTTGTTGAAATATGATATCTGAAATTTTTCGCTATTACAATACTTCCTTTTTACTTTATACAAAGAAATAAAAAGAATAAGAAAATGTGTCGAATAGTGGCAATGATAGTAAATGATGTCATAATATTTAGGTATTGTTTTTATGCACTTTGATACGTAATTTTATTTTACATAAATATTCTTAAATTATACACAGTCCAGTCACATTAATGTGACCACCACGTACTTTCCATGTCAGAGTTAAATAACCAATCACAGAAGGCAGGTGGCAGCACAGTGCAGTTGAGCGTATATAAAGGGTGTGTGAGGGCTTCGGAAAACATTTCAATCGTTGGCGTAATGCAGAAACGAAGCGATTTATCCGACTTCCAAAAGGGCATGATCATTGGCTTTCGGGCCAAGGGTGGAAGCATTTCCGAAACGGCTGAGTTTGTGAACTGTTCGCGTGCCGCCGTGGTAAAAGTGTACCGTGCATGGCAAAATGGGACTGTCCAAAATCAGCGACGTGGCAAATGTGGTGCACCATGGGCCATAGATGACAGAGGCGAACGACGGTTGCGGAGATGCGTTCGGGCAGATAGACGGGCTACCGTTGAGCAACTGACCACCAAAATGAACCAAGGGGCTACCAAAAGTGTCTCCCAAAGTACTATTCAGCGAACATTGCTGCGTCTGGGCCTCCGAAGCAGACGCCTGGTTCGTGCACCTATGCTGACTGCTGTTCATCGACGGCGAAGGCTAGAATTTGCACGCCAGTACAGCAGCTGGACGTCCACTGAGTGGCGACAGGTTGCGTTTTCGGATGAATCGCGTTTTATGCTCCATCGGACAGATGGACGTTGGCGTATAAGGCGTGAAACCTCTGAAAGGAACCACCCTGCAACCATTGCCGGAACGGTCCAAGCTGGAGGCGGGAGCATTATGGTCTGGGGAATGTTTTCCTGGCATTCTCTAGGTTCACTGATCATTGTGGAAGGCACAATGGATCAATACAAGTACGCATCTGTCCTTGCGGACCATGTTCACCCCTACATGCGCATTGTTTTTCCTCAGGATGATGGCATCTTCCAGCAGGACAATGCGAGGTGCCATACAGCTGCCAGTGTACGTGCGTGGTTCGAAGAGCACCAGGATGAGTTTACCGTCCTCCCCTGGCCAGCAAACTCACCTGACTTAAACCCAATCGAGCATCTGTGGGACCATCACGATCGAGTTGTTCGCGGCATGGATCCTCAACCGCGTAATCTAGTGCAGCTGGCCACGGCATTAGAGTCGGCATGGCTCAACATCAGGGACCTATGTGACTCTCTTCCTGCACGTCTCGCAGCAGTCCGCTCTGCGAAAGGTGGTTATTCTGGCTTTTGACAGATGGTCACATTAATGTGACTGGACTGTGTATGTATAAATATTATTAAATTATCAGTTGAAAATAAACTGCTAAAATGATAAAAATAGGCATATAACTGTTAATTATTGGTTTTCCATCAACTCCTATCAAAATACAAAATTGCTACAAACAAAATCATTGCTCTTTCTGTTTTGAAATATTTTCTTGTTTTAAATACTGATTTAATTTGCATAATCAAGTGAACTTGTTCTTCAAATTGCTTAAAAATACAGGGAAATTATTTATAGCATTTTTCTGTTTGCTGCAATATGGGTTATTCCTGTTTCCTGTGTTTTTTTCAACTTCCATTGGATTAATCATGATTTTAGGTTAACTGTGGACATTGTTCCCAATATTGCCCTGATAAATTGGTAATCTGTTGAGTTTTCTTTTGTTTTGCTCTCAGTTAGTTCCCCCCCCCTTAAATAGCAAATTTTATTGATTGCAACATTGGATATTATTTATAATTAAAAAGATATGAATAAATGTCTTGTAATTTTCTCCCTTTTTAACTGTACGCATATGCAAGTAAAATTTGTTACTAAATAAATTTGTTTTCTTATTTGTACAATTAGTTATTTTAATCGCACATTTTTCATTGCAAACTACAAGTTAATGTCAGCATAGCTTTTAGGTACTGAGCTGAAAATAGAAAAAATTATATTACATGTGTTCTTCCTCTCCATTCTTTTCATACCCCCCCCTTTTTTTTAATATCCTTTCCATGAGATAGGCAGTAAACAGTTACAATGAATTTATCAGCATAAAATGCATTTAAATATACATGTCTGTATAGTTTACAAACATTATCAACTCATAATCTTCTGATATATATAACCCTTTACAGCATCAGTGTAGCTCCCTTAAAGGTAGATGTTGAAACATAAAAAGAAAAGAGGCAATTTATTGACTTATTCCAACTTATAATCATTTGCATTTTTCTAGCATCTTTTTTTTCCAATCGTTTTAGTATAATTAGTATTGGATATTATTGCACATACATGATTCCAGTAATTTCCATGTAAATAAACTGTCTTTCATGCAATCTTTTTGTACTCGGACACTCATCTAAAACTATCACGTTCTGTGTACATAAAATGGAAAACTTAAAATCATTATGACACAGTTTTCTTCAGCAGAAAAGTAATGTATAATTGCTAATCATGTGGTATTTCTAATTGTGTAAATGTTATATTAATATAATTATTATATATTATTTTATTAATGTTAATTAATTTCTCTGTTCATATTTGCTGTTTAAGGAGCCGTTGCATTGTTGTTTACTATATTATTTATCTGCAAAACAAAAAATATTTCTGTACCTCCTACTGGCAAAAAGATTATTAACAAAAATTTGCCGTTTGAAAAGTGGTTTCATTGCTATTTATAAATATTATTATTATTGTTATTTATATTTCTCAAACACGTTTTGATAAAAATAAATGAAAAAATCTAAATTATGATTATATTGATATTGAAATTGCTTAAAGTTATATTACAAATTGTCCAAAAAACATTTCGTTCAACATCACAACTTCTTTTATAAATTGAACTGTGGCTGCATGTTTTAAGATTTTATCGGTTGAATTGCTTAAGTGTGATTGTGTATTTAAAACTAAAGTCATTGATTTATAGTATTTATCATATATTTTATTATTATTATTATTATTGTTGCATTATAGATGCTTGCCTTCTATTACTGTGCTGAAATGGAAATAATGCACCGGATCACATTATTATTTTGAATTATTACTGACTTGTTTTGTCCCCTCTTTTTAATAGCAAATGGGTATTTGTGTTTAAAGCTATCAGTTTGTAAATTTTAAGGACATACATTTTATTGTAATTTGGTTTACTGATTGGTTGCCTAATGATTTCTTACTCTGATACATTTATTGTATCTGTTGTATTGTTCCTGTCTTCCCTACTTGCAAAAAATTAATAGGAATGTTACACACTTTAGGTGAATTGTTTGAAATTCCCAACATGCTTCTGGCTCGATTTCTTTCATTGTGTGGACATGTTGCATTACAATATGTGATGTATTTAAAATTGGATATTTTTGCATACTTGAGGAAGCAAGAGATGCAAAGGCGTAGAAGGCGATCATCAATCCCGAAAATCTTTTCTACACCAAAACCAGGTTTTCTTTCAACACCAAAATCATTATCTGTAAGTTAATATTTGTTTTCTTTATCCTGAATAGTTGGTGTAGCTTTTGGAAAGGTTTATTTAGTGTGTAGATCAACATTTATTATGCATAGTTTTTAAAATTAAGGTTAATTGCCCTTCACATGTATTTGAAAACTCTTTAATTAAAAATTTTATGTGTTTGCATATCCTAGGTATTTCATTTAGCACTGTACTGTAGTTTATTATCAATGACATGTGATAACAGAATAACTAAGCTAGTGATATAAAATTTATCATCCCAAAACCATAAAGCAATATATAATATTAAGAAAAAAGTGTATTTGCATTAACATGTATTTGCATTTGATACATGCATTTGTGCAACATGTTTTCAAATTGCTAAGTGATGCTAAACGATCTCTATAAACGCTTCACTTAAGTAACATTGTTATAAATTTTCTCTGCACAATTTAGACTTGAATTTTTTTTTACCTTTAACACTGAAAATGATAGCTTATTTCTGCATTTTTGCAAGAAATTAAGACCAAGTGATAAGCACGTCAGGTACAAGTGCATGGGGCACCTAAACGACATTATAGCCAAATTGGTAAAGCCCAGCCAACAGAAATCTGGGAAGGGGCTCGCAAGTAGCTTATTGATAATTTGAGGAAAGCTTGGTTACGTAAGAAGCAGTATGAGCTTTTTCCTGAATAAATATTCCAAAATTGTAATCATTTTTTCCCTTCACTATCTTTTGACTGTCAAAAACTGGACCATCAATACAGGTTCTGTGGTTACAAGACTATATGGTAGATGTAACTGAAATTTAAAAAAATAAAGTCCTATGATTTTATGCTGCTTTTTTTTACCCAAATTCCATTATCATTCATTGTAAATTCACTGAAGTATAGATTTTTTGGCTTAATAAGTTTTAAAGCATCTGTATTTCTTTAAAACACCTACACAGAAAAACGTCTACTTTAAGATGAGTGTTTGCACCTGATACACTGCTTATATATATGCCTCAGTTTGAGCATTTACATCGCTATTTTAAGGTTCTAACTTCTGTGGGTTTGGTGATTAAATTTAGGGCATGTTATGTCGACTTTTGTGTTTAAAATTAGTTAACAAATAATATAAATCTGTTGAAGCAAACAAAAATATTATGTTTATAATCTCATAATTTATGCAGTGCAATTTGGTTGTATAGGATAAAAAGCAAAGGTTTAGCATTCTATTAATATCACTAATTTTATTCTGTTTCTATATTTTAGAGAAAAAAGCATGAAAGTTACAGATTAGTGCCTCCTACAGATGAAGAAACAACATATGAGCAAATTCTTGACATGTGTTCAAAAGAAGTAAAGGATGGTAAATAATATTCTTAAACATCCTCCCTTAATCTTACACTTATTAACATTATTTTTTCTTTC
>KK119838.1:474897-488584 GCA_000611955.2 Stegodyphus mimosarum
GGTGCATAAAATTCTTTGTACAAAAGATTGTTAAATAATATATATTTTTTTTAATACATGGTAGGTAATCTTCTTTACTCAATAGTAATTTTGGTCAAAAATTTTATAAATGAAAAACATATATTTCATTCATAAATCTCTGTTAAGGACAGAAATCTGGTAATAGTGTTGCAATTAGTTTTTTAGTTCTAAAGTGCTTGTACTTTCTCTTTTATATCATTGTTTTTGTGATAGAATGCATTTTGAAAGGCTGAAGAAACAGACTATTTATAAAGATTCTAACAATATTAGGAAGTATTTCTGCATGTTTTAATTTTTCTTCCCACTTTTCTGCCACACAGGGTATTTTGCGGGAGGCTAAATATCATTGTAAAACAAGGAAAAACATAGCATATTATTTTCATATTATTTTATGCAATTAAGTTTAAAATATATGATAATTTTACATTAAATAATTCGTGATTTATGAATATATTAAAGTAGTTATTTACATATAAATTTAGAGAATAAATTAAAGAGTACACAAAATATAGGAAACCTAATCTGTGGCCTGTAAAATTCTATGATTCACGTAACTTTTGGTTCTATCAGGGTTGCCACGCTACCTGGAGAATCGGGAAACCGAAAAAAGTCAGGGAACTCGAAAATTGATTTAAAAAAAAAAAAAACTCAGGGAAAAGTCGGGGAATTTCATACAGCGATTCCCCAAAACAAAGCAAATTTCCAGTAACCTTGAGAATGGAAAGACTCGCATGCGCGTGTGCAGTGAATGTTGAACTAAAGAAAATGCGTGTTCTTGTATAAAACAAAATTGGTTTAATCCTAGCATAATGATACCATGGAGGTTAGAATAGCCTCCATGTACAGTACACATTTGGCTTAATAAGTTTTAAAGTATCTGTATTTCTTTATAACACCTACACAGAAAAATATCTACTTTAAGATCAGTGTTTGCACATGATACACTGCTCATATACACTCACGTTTGTGAAAATTGCAACACCAAGAAGGAATCGTCATAATTGAATGCAATTTAATACACAGTTGAGTGGTAGTGGTACAAATAAATGATTAAATGTTCAAAGCAAACAAACAAGAACAAGAGATCAGAATAAGTATTTTGTGTGGCCACCACGCGCCACAATAAGTGCTGCTACACGACATGGCATGGAGTCAAACAAAGTTTGAATGTCTGACTGAGGAAGAGCATTCCATATCGTTTGTACGCGTACCCAAAGTTCGTCTGCAGACGCAACAGGACGAGGATCACGAGCAAGACGCCGACCAATGACATCCCACACATGTTCAATTGGCGACATATCCGGGGAACACGCAGGCCAAGGAAGAAGCTGTACCTGCTGCGCTGCAAAGAAGGATTTAACAATCCGAGCAGTATGAGGGCGGGCATTGTCCTGTTGAAATACAGCGCCTGGCAAGCTTTGAAGGAAGGGAACAGCTTCGGGCTGTAGAACTTCACGGATATACCGGTTGCTGTTCAGATTGCCCACAATTCGTAGCAATTGAGATCGTCTATGATATGCTATGGCGCCCCAGACCATAACTCCGGGTGTTCGTCCACTGTGGCGTTCGATAATGCACTCCGGAAGGTGGCGTTCACCGGCATAGCGTCTGACACGAATGCGGCCATCATGGTACCACAAATTAAAGCGGGATTCGTCAGAAAACACGACATGCTGCCAATCAGCACGCCAGTCTCTATGCTGATTGGCCCATTGTAGCCGCAGGCGGCGATGGTCGTGCGTTAGGGGGATCCTGTATAAAGGAGTCCGTGCGCGCAGTCCACACTGCAGCAGACGTCTACGAATTGATGAAGCACACAATGAAACACCTGTAGCTATTGACCACAGTGCTGCCAATTGTCTAGAGGAAGCTGTACGGTCCGTCCGCGCCATGCGGACCAGGTGTCTATCATCGCGAGCTGACGTCACATTTCGGGGTCCACTCCCGGATTTCCGAGTTGTCCGACACTCGTCCGTCCACTGCTTCCAAACGCGCATCACTGTGCTGCTGTTACGCTGCACACGAGAGGCTACTGCACGATACGACAATCCAGCTTCACGAAGGCCGATGATTCTCCCTCGTTCAAACTCTGTAAGTTGTTCAAATCTCGCTCTCTTTCGTCGACGAGGCATAAGTACAGATTGAGTTAACGTTTACCACTAGCAGATAACCACCGATAACCATACACGCCTCGCTACAGCCGTCTATTTATTCGGATCCATCAGCCGTTCAGAGGGCGCTGCTCAGCATACGCATGCGCGATGGATTTGCAATTCTAATCATTTGCATATCATGCGCTACTTTGCATTTCCTGAAAATTTCAGCTCACTCGCGTAAGTCCTTCATGGTGTTGCAATTTTCACAAACGTGAGTGTATATGCCTCAGTTTGAGCATTTACATCGCTATTTTCTCCAGGTACTTTAACTGTTGCAAGTTGCATATTTTCTATATAAATCAGCTTTTTAAACAACAATACACCATGTTTCTTATTAGAATATCTTCGATGTTTAATGATGTAAGGTTTGTGATTTCATGCATAAAAAAAGAAATACTGTTCTTTTTAAGATTCTAACTTCTGTGGGTTTGGTGATTAAATTTAGGACATGTCATGTTGACTTTTGTGTTTAAAATTAGCTAATAAATAATATAAATCTGTTGAAGCAAACAAAACTATTGTGTTTATAATCTCATAATTTATGCAGTGCAGTAGGGTGTTTGCAATCTGTGGGTACAGTACACATGGGATTTGGCGACATTATGACGAGCAGTAAATGGGCCACTTTGGTGTTGGCGGCAAATTTCAAAATTGTGCCAAGGCCATAGCATATAATAGGATTTTGCCGCAAAATCTTCTCAACATTATTATTTTTTTTAAATAAATGCTTTATTTGTCATTTTGCAGTAAAATAAAAAAAAATAGTAATCAGTCATCTAGGCTAGCCATTTAATATAACTATATTTGCCAAAATATCGTTGATTATTGTCATTCAGTTTTTAATTATTTGAATGTTATTCTTAACATTTAATGTTGCTTCTTCACCCTAAATTTATTTATTAGTAGTAAATAATACTTTCAAATTTCAGGAAATTTTCTCTGGCATAATCCTGAAACTAATTCTAGCAGTATGATGACATAACATCACGAAATTCAATGCACATATTTTTTGTTTATGTATGTATACTGTTAAATATATATAAAATACCTGAATTCATTAAAAAATATCATTAAATAGATTTCTTTCTTTCGTTTAGCTGCAAAATGTCTGAAAAAAAAAAGACGTTTTTTAATCCACATTGGGCAGATTCTGATCTCAATCTTCAGTGGAAAAAATAAGTCCTATTATAATAGTAATGCTTTGGAGATTATATAATAAGTCATATGGAATTGGCAAATTTTTGCGTTTTCAAGTGGTACCATAATTAATTTACCTCTTAGCACAGCCAAAGTGCATCATGTGTAACATTAGCATGGCATTATGCAGTAGCATTGTTATAAATTTTTGCTGCACAACTTAGACTTGAATTTTTTTTACCTTTAACACTGAAAATGACAGCTTATTTCTGCATTTTTGCAAGAAATTAAGACCAAGTGATAAGCAGATCAGGTACAAGTGTATGGGGCACCGAAACAACATTATAGCCAAAATTGGTAAAGCCTAGCCAACAGAAATCTGGGAAGGGGCTCGCAAGTAGTTGCATATGCGTAACATTAGCCGAAGTGCATTTAGACTGAAATTCTCTTAAAACACACCTGGGAAACCTGGAAGAGTCAGGGAATTTCATTCTCCTGTTTGACTAGCAACCCTGTTCTATGTAGCGTGGATTGTTAGAATCCTGCTGTATTATTGAACTGGAAAACAAGCCTAACTTAATATATAATATTAAATTCATTGATCATTCAGCTACAACCTTCTACTTTGCTTGTACGTTACCCATCGAGAGTTGCAGTTGTGTGAAATGGATTATTCATCCAGAATCATTCATTCTGGAAAATATTTGCAACTATACCAGCTTTTAAAATAAATGTTGGATTTATGGTCTAGCCACTCTGGTTCTTCACTGTCTACGAAGTGCATTTTACTGTAGGAAAAAACAAGTTAAGTTTCTTTTAGGCCTGTTTTGAAAAATTCTTTATAGTACATTTAGCTACTCTAAATTATTCCTGAAAATTGAAAAATTTTTTTTAAAAATTCTTTATTTAAAAAAATCTTTTAAAAAAATTGTCTCGAGATCCTGCAAAAAAAAAAAGAAATCCCAACTGGATGCTGATTAGTCCTGGGTTTTCCAGTTAATATATTTAATGAATTTTTAAGTTAGGATCTGAAAGATTTGAATGAGTGCATATGTTCAAGGATTTAAATGTCCAACTCATAGTGTCTTTATGTAGGAGTTATATACTCATCTCAGATGTTTTGGATCTAACTGTATATATGTTTAAGGAAAAAATATATAAGATATTTCTATCAAATAAATTTCCTTTATAGAGCTGTATTTAATATTCTATAATTTTATTCTGCTATATTTTTAAATCAGTCTGTAGACTGATTTAAACATTTATATATTACAACATTTTTAATGATCTATGCAAATTTTTATAATTCTCTAAGGTTATTGATTTTCAAAAGACATCATGTAGAATTTGTTACAATCATTTTGTGATCAGTTTGGTTTAACTGCTATTTTACAATTAATTTTGTGTAGTTGGTTTTTCTTGTGCATCAGTTTTTACTTTTTTTATAACCTAGGAAAAGAAAACATCATATTGTACCAGGTTCTTATGTATAATTACATTAAATTTAGTTCCTTAATGAACATTTTTGTCTGCTATATCAATATTTAATTCCAGAGTTTGTTTGAAATAGTTTTTTTATTTAGTATAAGTAATTGCATTGTGACATTCAGCCATGTTCTTTCTCGTACAAGTTGATAAATGTACAAAACATTGGTTTTTGGTACCAGTTTCTTATTAATTGACTATTTTGCATTGCTACTAGTATGTAAACATTAGTATCATGAATAGTTCTGTGTTTTATACAAAGTAGATGATATGGTTATCTACATAAGATTTTTTTTTTTTTTTTACATTAGTATCATGAATAGTTCTGTGTTTTATATAAAGTAGATGATATGGTTATCTACATAAGATTTTAGTGTTTTTTTTTTTCATATGTTTAATTAATGTAAAATCTCCCCCCCCCCCAAAAAAAAAGTTATGGGGGTATTTCCTCTCAAAAATAGATAGCCAAAATAAGAATGTATTTTATCGTAATTGAATAATCTAATTCAGTCTAATCTTTTCACAAATAACTACAAATGCATGTAATAATTATTTTAAAAAAATTTTTACATAAAAATTTGAACTAAATATTGCACCTGAAACTTGAGGAGGTTGGGTTGCCTTAATGTCTTTTTATACCTGACTGTTTCCTTTCATATTTCCTGAATGTAATATACAGAAAACTTTCATTTTAGATACAACACTATTAGGAATGCTTCTACCTTTTGTGAAAGAAAAATGCCTTTGGTCTCTTCGACATCACGATAAAGAAGTACAAGCAGCAGCTGCACTTGCATTAGCAAAATTCATGCTAGTAAGGTAATTGATTATTGTATTTTTGTCGCATTTAATTGAATAAATTTAATCACATTTTCTTTATTAAGTCGCATTATTTTTTTGACTTGAATGCAGTAATAAGTATTATTAAATAAATAATAATAAATTATTAAATAAATAATTAATAAAATAATTCTGATAAATTTTGAACTTAAATATACTTTCAGTGATACTTTTTTGCTTAATAATCTTTTGTGTATGTTTCCATTATTTAGATCAATTAACATTAACATACAAAATCACAAATTTTCTTTTGTGCCTTAATTTTTTACAAAAGTTATTCAGTTTTGCTTGCTAGCCCACTAGTGGTCAAGCAGTAAAAGTGATAGTTTAGTCTGGGGTGTGAGTCTTGCAAAAGAGCTGGCTGGATGGGCATTTTCATAGTTTTCTCCACATGTAAGATGGATACAAGGCAGTTTCCCTTAAAAAGTCCTCTACTGTGTATCCTTCCCTTTCCATGTAGTTAGCACTACATGGAAAGGGAAGTAATAAATAAATAATAATAATAATTTTGCTTTCTAAACATTAAATGAGCTTTAATTAATGCCAAAATGAAATCTAGCATTTCCACTCCATAACTGGAGGTGATTTTTTTAAAATTTAAGTATCAAAGTATTTTATTTGTACTGTAATCTGTTTCTGAAAAATCCAAAAATTTGACCTTATACAGTTCTGTCCGTCCATTTTATCAAAAATCTGTATTTGTGATGATAAAATATGCGTGTGTTTCAAACAGAACAAATCAAAAATACCTTCAGCTGCAGATTTCAACATATGCATTCTTCAGGCCTTCTCCCACATGCACCTTGAAGCAATTTTTTATGGCTATTTTACACACATTCTCATGCAGAGTTCCTATTCTTACAGCTTTGGATATATCAGGAAACAACCTTAAATGAAATATTTTCTGAATGTAAAATAATGAACTGTTTTCTGATATTTTTAATTTTGATAAATCATAGACTCTTTGACATTTTTTAAAGTAGAATCAGAAAATGTTCTGGGATTTTCTGCAATTTTTCTAATACATCACAATATGATTTCAAGGCAATGCTCTGAAATATTTTGTTGTTGTACTAATCATAACTCTTCTGGAAAGTGCAAGACGTCATTTGCTTCATTACTATTCTGTGCATAGGAAATTTCCACTAATTTTGAATGCTTTTTTTCTTTTTTTGCATCTTATTACAGTTTATTTCACTATTATGGCTTCCATTATTTTATCTGTTTCTGGGAAATTTATTTCTCTTTCACAATGTTAACTGCTTACCTTACAAATTTTTTAAAAAAAAAATTGCAAAAAATGATCACATTTTTTAATTTTATTATGAAATACAAGGAAATAAAACAAAATATGTAGGGTTTAAGTTGAATTTTGAATTTTTTACAGGTGTAAAAGCATATAGTTTTAATATTAGTTTACTATCCCGAGTTATCTTGGGCAAATGAAAAAAGTTAAATTTTAGTCTTTATATGATAGTTTTTGAAACAATGGACAACACAAAAATGATATCTGATGTTCTATACATTGGTATCTGGTCTCTTTTCTTACTAGCTTAGCTCTCGAATCTCTTTTATGGGAGCACAGAGTACACTGTCTTTTTGGATTTTATTTATTTATTTTTTCAGTAGCAGGAATAATATCTGAAAACATTTCTAACATTTGTTTTCAGTATGTCCACCTCTTCATAATCTCATCTGAAAAATCATCACTTTTGCTATCTTGCATCATCACCATTATTTTACTTTTTTTCAACCCAACTATCCTTCTTTATACATTACTAATCCACAAGCCAACGTATACTATACAATAGGGAAAGCATGTGACCAGTCCTGCCAAAAGAACCACAAAACCAACAAAACTTGGAAAGCTACCAATCAAAGCTGAATATTTCCTTTCATTTTCTTCAGGTCGAGTAAAACCCTGATAAAACAAATTGTACTGACAAATTCTGCTTCGCCCGAGTTTTCTCAGGATGATAATTAACTGCAGTATGTACGAACCTGAGACATCTCGAGATAATCAGACAAGTGGTTAAGAATGGGTACATTGCTAGCTTTTAATGAGTACTAACACTGTGGCCTATCATGCATATACACTGATTTCTCAGAAACCATTAAAGGAGGTTTAATTAATTTATTTTGCCTGGTGTCTAGCACTGTAATGTAAATATAAACTTAAAAATCAAATATTAAATGCATGCACAAAACTGTAAAAAATTTTGGCAGTGATCGGAAATGTAAGTTGGAGGAAAGTGATATAAACATCTTTTTCTTAATTCTGCAGAAATTTTATTAATAATATGTTCAAAAATACAGATTTAGCAATCGTAGTAACTTAAATACAGTGAGACACACGACAGCTATCTGCTGAAGGAGAGAAATGCCTTCGTATACGATTTTGAAAGGGAAATGTAGCGGACATTTTCATTTATACATGAGAAAAGTCGTAAAAATGCCTATCTATTCAATCAATTCATCAGAATTTGGACTTGGGTCAAATTAATAGTTTAGAGTATAGTTTTGGTATCCTGCTAGGAAAAAACATGCATTCTGTTTTAATATTCAACGGAATGTTCGTATTAAAAATTTTAATAATAAAAAACTTTAATGCTGAATTTTATTATTTAATGTACATTCATAAACTTGATACTAAACTTGAATAAGTTCTGTTATTTCCAGCATTCGATTCTGACCGGCTGAAACATACAACTTTGGTAGTTTCATCTAGGGTTAGCTTTTAAGAGGCTTAAACTAGTTTCATAAATATAGCATACTTTCCATTCGAATCGACTCCATGAAATGTTTCTTGTAAAGCAGATAGCTGTCAAATGCTTTCCATAATTAATTAAAAAATTGTGTTCTCATTATATATAATTAGGCAAATTTCAAGGATAAAATTTTCATTATACTTACTAACAATCGTCGATGATCGCATGACTTTTAATGATTAATGTATTGGTGTCATTTAATAAACATCAATTAAAATTTGGCACTACTGGGTGCTTCCTAATTAAACCTACTTTAATTCTGTTGTGTTAATGCTTTCTGATGTTTATTTCTGTTGCAATTTTAAAAGAAATCATTCCAAATAAAATTTTATTAAGAAAATTATGAGTATTCAGAAAAATTACAAGATTTAAGTAAGCAACCTAATACGTTATTACATTTTTCATATTATTCCTGCATCTGTAGCCACTTAATTATTACGCATTATGATCTCAGTAAATTTATTTCGGTTGCTCTTAATGCAGAATGATGCTAACTGCAACCAATAAATGCTATTAAAATCAATAACATAATATTTAATAATGTTAATAAATCCTCAAGCCAATTGATTAAAATTATGTGATTACCACAGTAGATCATTCTAGTTATAATCGTTGGTAAACTTCATGTGATTTTTATCACTATCATTTATAAATAAAACCAATGAATGCTAAAATTTTAAGCTTTCAGATTTTAAAAGACTAAAAATAATCAGAAAATGCTTTCAATCGCAAAATTTAAAATACTGTGTCACTTTGCATTTAATTTAGTTACTATGAACAAAAACCTTGGTATGTAAAAGAAGTAGATAGTGGGAAATAAGTGTAACAGTATACAAATGTAGATTCATCCTTTGTACCTTTATGTAAAAATTTTTCATTTCTTACACATGTACATCTAAAAACAAGATAAAAAATGTGTCATTTTTTTGCCTTGAAAACATACATGCAAATATATACTGCTATTTTTATTATTAAATATAAATCCTTCACACATAGAATTGATTCGTTGGATTAAATTTACTTTTGGTGCAAATTTAGGCACAAAAGAATCTATCAAAAGACACTTGAACACATATTTGAATTGGATTATTTCAGTTATATCTGAGCATATAAAAACTATCTGCCTAGGAAAAGAGATGCCTTCATGGAGAACTTTTTGAGTTAAACACTATTTAGAATTGCTACAATAATGATAGCAATATTATAGTAAAGCATCTGAAACTTATCTGATAAATAAAGGACCATATTTTGACATATAGTTTATGTTGATAAATCGTTGATGTGATAAAGGAGGATCGAAATTTTATTTTAAAACTTTGGGAAGCTGTAGTTATCTGACTATTCTTCCAGAACATTTCAAACAAAAGAGAAAAGAAAAAGAAATAAATAAGTAAATAAAAAACATATTTTTTTACACTCAGTCACCCATTGTTTTTTACAACTGTTTTTTTACATTATTTTAAAAGCCTATGATTTAATAATCGAAACTGCACTTGATGGATGTAGAACAAACTACACTGTATTGAAAAGAACGAAATTTACAATGCTCATTATATTATTCAAAACTAAATTTTTTAATATTTTTGTCCTAGTTTTTTTTTATTTACTTTAATATTTGAAATGATTTAAAAGCATTGGCCCTAAAATTACATAAAATGATATATTTAGTTCTTTACACAATATCTCTATAATTAACATAACATAAAACTAAAATAAAGTAAATAAATAAATGAATAAATATTTATACAACAATGCAAATTTTTGAAAAACTAGATTTTCTTATTTCTTAATCTGTATATCTCTAATGTAGAAATAATTTTTCCCCCCTCTGGCTCTTACACTTTCAGAGTCATTCACCACTAAGCCTGATAGCTAACTACATAATAAGAGAAAAAGGGACAGGATATGAACCATTCAAGACTTAAAAGTGACAATAGTTTTACAATTTCAGGTATCAGATCACCTTCAACAATCAGGCCCAAGATACTCTCCCTCCTTTCTTCAAAAGTTTCTTCCACGCTGAATTTTTACCATGGGGTTTTATCTTGTTTCCCTGTTCCTGTTACTCCTTATGTGTTCTAAATACAGCCCTGCCAAGGACACGTTATCTCTTTGTTAATTTGACAATTAGCCTAAAGTGTATATTTTAAAAATGCTATGAGCATAATGCAATTTAAAATATTACATTACTCTTATTTTAAAAATGCTTGTCATAGGGTGCATATCTGTAATGATTGTTGCTGTAATTAATTATCTTTAAAAACGACAGTATGCTTGTTTTTTCACAAGCCACCATTTGGCTTTTGAGTAATAAATCACCTTCCTTGAAGTCAGATTGCTACAAAACAACATTAAGATTTGTCACAAAGATTTGTGTTTGTTGCATGTTTTACACATAATAGTTGATCTGTTATATGTATTATATGTTCTTCAAACCTTCTTTGTATGAAAGGGAAATGGGAGCATGGATTCTTGCATTTGGGGGTGGGAGAGTCATGATGAAGACAGCATGTAATCTTCAAGGTCAGGATAATGAATCAGTTCTCTAATCATATTCATCCGAAAAGGTTTTGTGATTTTTTTCGATACTGCTTATTTTGCTTAGAATATATGTGTTTAGCATTGTTATGTCAAGTAGATGAACAAGTAGTTTTTACATCCAGTTCTTCTACTAAAAGTATAGCTATTAACCATGTTATCACTTATCCACATAGCCCATGTTTTCATTGAAACTTGGTATGATCTCGGATTTTGACAGCCCATTGGATTATGCATATTAGACAACATGAAACGTCTTTCCAGCATAAAGCTGCCATTTCATTTGTAAAATGCACAATTGTTTCTCCTCTGCTCAGTTTTTCTTTGCTTATATCTTTGCCAAAATGCTTCCTATTCGGATGAGTAGTTCCATATGCATTTATTTTATTTTCATTTAATAAATAAACTAAAAGTTCTGGCGATGAAAAAAAATTGTGTAGAAATAATATATGCTCTTTGTTTTTAATAGTGCCTCTTATTACAACATTATAAGACATTGAGAAGTTGGGATCTTAAGATTTATCTTTCTCAATGTAAACTTACATATCATAGATATCTTAGCTGTGTCATGCTCATTTGGCTGTCTCACTCCAAATAAATTATTAACATTGTCTTTGAAATCTTTATCAACAACTTTATTAAAAGATTGATTAAGATATATTTTGTTGCATTTGAACAATCAGTATCAGCGAAATTTTCCTCTTCAAAATCTCTCAGCAACTGATTAATTTCGTCCTGAGACCTTTGAAATGAGGTGCTATTACAAGAATTGAATAAGAGCACAAGGAAAAAAGTTAGCCCTTTGGAATTATGAGACAATGCTCCAATACATACTTGAGAAAGAGATAGCATCTATTTGATTTTCAGGTATATTGGCACAAGATGGAACCTGCGGTTTTCATCAAAACATAGCCAAAGTGATGAGAAACAGGAAGCAATATGCATTCAGTGGTTATCCAGAGCAATGGTAGACCACCCATATATCTAAAGATCGGTTAGTCTAAAATGGGAGAGGAAATGCTGGTACGACAGTTTTACCACCGGCTTTAAAAAAAAGGGCCAGTTTAACATGTGGGCTATCTCCACAAATGCCAAACTTTTTCCCTGCCTAGAAATGCCAACAGCGATCAAATTGACTGCTCAGTGAATTAAATGTATGTATCAAAATGCAAATTCTTTCGAAGTCTTTTAATTACTCTTAATTATATCTGTTTAAGAACTTCTTTAAAGAATAACAGATTGTTTTTATGAAAAAATAGATTTTATTTATTTTTTTAATGAGTTTCCAATTGCTTTTACACTGCTGACCACCCAAATTGCAACACCAAGAAAAAGACAAGAGATATCACAACAAAATTTATTTGGTAGATAACATGTTGACCAAGTATCAAATGATTAAATTTATAGACTTGTATGAAGTGTGGTTCCTTCTAGAATCAGTAGCCACCATTGTTGGAGACCACTGCTGCCACACGCCTCGGCATTGATTCAAAGAGACTTTGGATGTGCTCTTGGGTACAGCAGACCAAGCAGCTTCCACACGTTGCCAAAGTTCATCTGGTGTGGCAGCTTGGGATGTAATCTGGGTCAATCGTTCAGCAACCATGCACCCATGTTTTCTATCAGTGAAAGATCCGGAGAGCAAGCCGGCTAGGGAAGCAATTTAATCTGGCGATTGACGAAGAACCCTTGGGCAATGCGTGCCACGTGTGGTCTCGCATTATCCTGTTGAAATATGGCTGTGGGCAGCAAGCCCTGAAGGTAAGGAAGGACAACTGGCTCCAACACCTCGGAGATGTAGCGCTGCCTGTTTAAAGTAACGGCAATGCGTACTAGAGGAGTGCGAGAGTGATATCTAATACCGCCCCATACCATAATACCCGGTGCAGGACCAGTGTGGCAATGCATAACGCAGCTGTTCACCATCCTTTCTCCACAGTGTCTCCAGACTCGAATCTCACCATCGCAGTGTTGCAGACAGAAGCGTGACGCGCTGGTAAAGACAATTTCATTCCATTCTGCCGTCCACGTCTTTCTTTTACCACACCATTGGCGGTGGAGACATCTTTGGTCTTGCTTCAAGGGTAGAGAAAGCAATGGACGTCTTGCGGACAGACCACTCTGCTGTAAACGCATCGAATGGTACGTGCAGATACTGGATGATGCATTACAGACTGAATGTGCTGTGCTGTGCTATGGTTTGTGATGTGGCTGAGCGATCCGTCACTGCCATGCGCACAATGTTCTTGTCATCACGTGAAGTGATGCGCTGAGGTGGATGCGATCGAACACGTCTGTCCGTTGTACCCTCCTGCATCCAACGGTCACATATCCACATTACAGTTGTTTGGTTTCATCCAACACAACTACCAATTTTCCTGAAATATAATCCACACTCTCGGTATGCCACTATCCTTCCTCCTCTGTCGAACTCGGATACTTGATCAAATGATAATCACTGTTTACTATGAGGCATAATTGATCTTTCCACACACACAAGAAAAACATAATTGTCGAACTTGAAATCGTCGAAAACTCCAAAACTTAAATAGCGCTTTAAAGTGGCGCCACAGGCGCGCGTGATGTGCATCTGCGCTAAAATTCTAATCATTTGCATATCTCACCTTCGCTAATGCACGTTGTAAATTTCATGTTATTAGCATGCTTCCTTCAAGGTGTTGCATTTAAGGTGGCCAGCAGTGTAATAAAACACGTTTTATAGCTTTTCGCAATTTTTACACG